>CM052660.1:88056020-88116326 GCA_028533165.1 Leontopithecus rosalia | reverse complement strand
GCATGGGGAGAAATGCCAAATATGGGTGAGGGGGCAGAAGGCAGCAAAACACACTGCCACGTGAGTACCTATGCAACTATCTTGCATGTTCTGCACATGTACCCCAAAACCTAAAATGCAATAAAAATTAAAAAAAAAGAAATCAAAATAGAAATAAATGGGATTATTTGTCATTGAATAATAGCTTTGAATCTGTGATAATTTATAGAGGAGTAAATACATAAAAATCCATAGAATGGGCTGGGTGCAGTGGTTCAAGTCTGTAATCCCAGCATTTTGGGAGGCAGATCACAAGGTTAAGATATCGCAACCATCTTGGTCAACATGGTGAGACCCCATCTCTACTAAAAATACAAAAATGAGCTGGGCATGGTGGCACACACCTGTAATCCCAGCTACTCAGGAGGCTGAGGCAGTAGAATTGCTTGAAGCAGGGAGGTGGAGGTTGCAGTGAGCTGAGATCATACCACTGCACTCCTGCCTGGAGCCTGGCGAGACTCTGTCTCAAAAAAAAAGAAGAATCCATAGAATATGCAACATCCAGCCCAGGGAAGTGGTTACACACCAGGCAGAGGGTCTCTGAGGGTCTAGTGAGCACCAAAGGACACTGTAGGGTGGATGTGTCCCACCAGAGCATCTCATGGCTACTACATGGGGCATTAGGGCATAGTAGCCAAGAAGGCAGGCCCTGGAGTCAAACTGGGTGGTAGTTCTATGAGCATAACCTCCTCTGTGTCTTAATTTTCTCATCCGTCAAATGGAGATGGTAACTAAGAATACTGTAAGGATAAAATGGAACAATGCATGTAAAGCTCTTAGCACAGAGCTTGGTACATGTTAAGTGCACGTGTGCATATGTGGCCAGTGTTAGTTAATGTTGTTCAGACCCTACACGTTGCCTGCCAGTCATTCAGTAAGAATTGACCCAGTGCCTCTGATAAGCCAAGTACTGTTTCATATTCTGAGCATGTAGCAAAGAACAAGATACAGTTTATGTCTCCCAGAGGTTTACTTTCTAGTGGAGAGAGAGAGGAAAAAACCAAGAAGACCAATTAATAAATCAGGTAAGTTTAGATGGCGCAAGTGCTATGGTGAAATTAAAGTGCTATAGTGGAAATAAATCAGGTGAGAGTAATGTTACATCAAGTGGCTGAGAGGGGGCAACTTCACCTCCTCCCAGCCCTGTACCCAACCCAACCCTTCCCTCTCCTCTCCACCTCTTTTCCCTGACCCATCTCCTGTCATGTATTCCTGTAGATCTGTGTTGGATAAGCTTTGATTCAGTGATTCAGGCATTCAATGTGAAATCCATGTGGCCTCACTTGGATTGGAAGTCACAGTATTAGACTTTCTTGTTGTTCCCTGATGTATATTTTTACTCCTAGGACAGTGTTTGGTTTAGAGTAGATACTCAAAAAATATTTGCTGAATGTATGTGCCAAAAATCAAAGGCTTGAATAATCTACTGCTTCTTCTGCTTTTTCACAGAGATAAAAGAAATGCTTGTTCAGCCTCCCTCAGTATGTACACCAAGAAGTCACAGCCCTTTATCTTATACCAGAACACTTCTGTGTTTTGCCTTATGTAATCAAACTAGGAGAGACCACTGAGCATCTGAGAATCCAACTTGCCTTTATCATTCTCTACATCAATTTGAGCAAGCCACTTAACCTCTCTAAACATGTTTTCTCATCAATAAAATGGGAAAGCTGATTCTGTGTCTTAGCAGGAATTGTCACATGGTAGAAGTGAAAGAATGAATTGTAAATTCTTAACAAATGCATGACATTATTACCATGAAAGGCAATTAATGGCCAGAAGAAAATTCTGAATCCCTGAGCAAATGTTTGATAAGAATCACCAGCATAGCCTCCTTCAGGTCCTGAAGCTCTCCTGTCTCTTTTACATCCTCTGAGGCTCACCCCTCTTTTTGTCTTTACCCAAACGTTGTGCAGAATTCTTGGGTATGAAAAGAACATTCTTCCTAGAGCTATGATCATTTGAATGAAGTTTTCTACAACTGAAAGAGCTGGAGTTTGAGGCATTTAGAAGCTCAGAATAAACAGACGAGTTGGAGAACTGAAATATCCATTAGTCTAAATGAATATTTCTATAAAGCTGCATGTTAGACATTGATAAAAAGAAATGATTAAATGCAGAATTAACCAAGATTAATTATTTTAATCAAGAGATTAATCACGATTATATCTTTACATTAGTTTGCTCCGCTGATGTTTGCTCAGCAATCTGGGGGAAAATCTGTTCATTTATCACCTTCGTGTTTGAAAATCAGCCCATAATTTATACAGTCTCCCATTCATCCTCACTAATCTCTTTGTAAACAGAAGCTCCTAAACAGATAAATAGCGTTTGAGAAGAAAATATGTGGGACCAAGGACACAGAGCTTCATGCCAGGGACCCAGATTCAAAGCTGAGGAATTAAAAAACGATTATTGGGATATTGGGGCTCAGAAGCCCAGACCCCAAAATACTGCATTTCAACATGCTAAACTGAAGAAGCCTCAAGTTCTTCTGACACACCCCATACCCACTGTGTCTCCCAAATAAGCTGAAGTTTGTTTGTCTGCTTAGGATGAAGACCCACCAAGGAAAACAATATATTTCTCTCCTTTCTCTTATCTCACTATTACCGGATAAAAGACCAAAAATATAACACACCTGAACAGACCCCTTTTCAAGATAATGACTGTCTCCAAGGACCATTTAAATTGAAAAGAGAATCATTTGCAAGTTCATTGCTGTTACCCAAGATTCAGTCATTCTCCCTGGTAATCATTTACTGCCTCTCAATAGAGTTCCCCTTCTCCTCAGCTTCACAACCTGTTTCACCAGGATCCAAGCTCCCATTCTTTCTGTACTCTCAAGATGGTACATACGCTTCTGGACCTTATTGTTGGGTTGGGTCTTTATTCTGGAGGCCCCCACATACACGTTTAATAAATTTGTATACCTTTCCTCCTACTAATCAGTCTGCTTTATGTCAGTGATTTTCAGTGAAACTCCAGGGTCTGCAAATGATGGTTCCTAGAGGGAAACTGCAACTACTCCTCATCTTAGATCAGTTGCTTAATCTGGTGGTTTTTCCAGTTGAAAGAACTGATGGTGGGTGCCTGCTGAGTGTAGAGGTGGTGATCCTGTGTAGAGGACACACACAAAAAAAAACACACAAACACACACATATACAAAGTCTTGGATGTCTTTGTTATACACACACAAACTCACAAACACACACATACACAAAGTCTTGGGTGTCTTCTTCACTCTCCCTGGACTGATTTGTCAGCCCCTTCTTCCACTTTTTTCCTCTTAATATTAACTATTACTTTGTTGTGGAATGACTAATCTATAACATTTATATATTGATTAAGCATACTATTACATATGGCTTGCAATATTGACTGGCTTATGCAGTGGCTTGAGCCTGTGTGCCCCCAGCTGTGACTACCGAGTAAATGTGCAGCACTAAGAATTGCTTCCTTGAGAACTCCATGTAGCTCATGGCATTTGTGAATTAAAATAGCATTGATAAAAGTCTGACATTGTAGAAAGACACACACATGCATGTATCTATAAGCTTGCATTGCTCATTATGCATCTATAAATAAAAGCAATTTTAATCTTTCCTTCCAATCTGGATGCTTTTTATTTCTTTTTCTTTCCTAATTGCATTGGCTACAAGCCCTACTACAATGTTGAATAAAAGTGATAAGAGTGGATATCTTTGCCCTTTAAATAACACATGTGTCAATGACAAAGTTAAAAGGAAATAACAAATTATTTTGAAATGAATTTAAATGAAAATTCAACATAAATATTAGTGAGATGCTGTACTCAGGAAAGCATTCAGCCTTTACCATTAAGTATGACCTTAGCTGTAGGATTTTGCAGATGTCATGTATCGGGTTGAGGAAATTTTATTTTATTCTTAGTTGACTAAGAATTTTCATCAGGAATTGATGTTGGATTTTTGTCCAATATCTTTTCTACATTGATTGGCATAATCATATATTTTTTCTCTCTTTAGTTTGTTAATATGGTGAATTACAATTGATTGCTCTTTGAAAGTTAAACCAAACTTGCAATCTTGGAATAATCACCCAGGATATTTAATGATTATTATTATGGCTTTTGTTAAATATTGCATTCAAGATACTAAAATTGTGTTTAAAATGTGTGTGTCTGTGTTTATGAGGAAAAACAACAGGCGCTTTTCTACTTTTGTAATGTCTTTGGTTTTGGTGTCAGAGTAATGCCTGCTTCACAAAATGAGTTAGTATTTCTTCATATTCAATTTTCTAGTAAAGTTTGTATAAAATTAATAATATTTCCTTTTGAAATGTTCGGTAAAATGCACCTGTGAAACCATCTGTGCATGAATTTTGTGTGTATGTGTGTGGGATTGTTTTTAACCAGAAATTTGATGTCCTTGAAAGGCATAATGTTAATTCAGGTTAATTATTTCTTCCTTGGTGTTGGTTGGTTGTGTCTTTCAAGCAATTTATTCATTTTGTCTAAGCTGTCAAATGTATTGGCATTAAGTTGTTCATAATATTTCATTAGTATTCTTTAACATTTGTAGAATCTCTGGTGATGGCATCTCTCAGCTTAGGTATTGACTAATTATTTCTCAATTGTTTTCCTGGCTAGGGGTAAATGAATTATATTGATCTTCTTAAAAGAAAAAAAAAAGCTGGGCATGCTGGGCTTAGGTGGGAGGATTGCTTGAGCACAGGAAGTCATGATGCAGAGAGTCACGGTCATGCCCCTGAACACCAGCCTGGGTGACAGAGTGAGACTGTCTCAAAACAAACCAAAAGCCAGCTTTTAGTTTTATTGATTTACTGTATTGTTGCTCTGTTTTTTTTTGCATTGTTTCTGCTCTGTTTTTCATTATATCCTTTTTCCTTTGCATTTAATTGGCCCCTCTTTTTCTCACTCCTCCAAATAGAAGCTGAAGTTGCTGCTTTGAGAACTTTCTACTTTTCTAACATAAGCATTTAGTGTCATAAATTTTCTACTAAATTCTGTTACAGTGGCAACTCGCAAATTTTTGTATTTTGTATTTTTATTCATTTCAAAACTTTGCAATTTACCTTCTAACTTCCTCTTTGATACATGTGTTATTTTAAAGTATGCTACTTCGTTTTCAAATATTTTGGGATTTTTCCAGGGACCTTTTAGTTATTGATTTCTAGTTTATTTCCATTGCATTGAGAGAATGTATTCTGCATGATTTGAGTTCATTTAAGTTTATTGAGATTTACTTCACTACCTAGAATATGATCTATCATGGGAGTATTCCATGCGCCATTTAAAAGAATGTGTACTCTGCTGTGGTTAAGTGGAGGAGCCTATACATGTCAATTAGGTCAAGTTCGTTGATAGTATTGTTCAAATCTTCTATGATCTTCCCAGTTTGTCTCCAATTCTTCTATTGATTACTAAAAGAAGGGTATTACATTTTTTTTGTTAGAGTCATTGCTTATTCCAATTGTATTTGGAGTACTATTGGTTTTTGCTTCATGTATTTTGAAACTCTATTATTAGGTTTATAAAAGGTTGGGATTCTTATATTCTTTTTATAAACTGATACTTTTATCATTAGAAAGTGGCCATCTTTATCACTGGCAATGCTATTTATTTGCTCTAAAATCTAGTTTGTTTGACACTAATATATCCGTGCCAACTTTCTTTGAATTAGTGTTTGCATGGTGTATCTTTTTCCACCCTTTATTTTAACCTTTTATATCTATTATGTTTTGGTGGTGGTGTTGTTGTCGTTGTTTTTGAGATGGAATCATCCAGGCTGGAATGCAGTGGTGCAATCTCGGCTCACTGCAACCTCTGCCTCTCGGGTTCAAGCAATTCTGCCTCAGCCTTCTGAGTAGCTGAGATTATAGGCATATGCTACCATGCCTGGCTAACCTTTGTATTTTAGTAGAGATAGGGTTTTGCCCTGTTGGCCAGGCTGGTCTCAAACTCCTGATCTCAAGTGATCCAACTGTCTCAGCCTCCCAAAGTGCTGGGGTTACAAGCCTGAGCCATGACACCTGGCCAACCTATTATATCTTTTATTTGAAGTATATTTCTTGCAGGCAGATGTATTAGGCTGTTCTTGCATTGCTATAAAGAAGTACCTGAGACTAGGTAATTTATAAAGAAAATAAATGTAATTGGTTCATAGTTCTGCAGGCTGAACAGGAAGCATGACACCAGCATCTGCTTCTGAGGAGGTCTCTGGAAGTATATAATCATGGTGGAAGTCCAAAGGGGAGCTTGCATGTCACATGCTGAGAGCAGAAACAAGAAAGAGAGGGCGGTGTCACAGAAACTTTCAAGTAGCCAGATGTTGGAGGAACTCACTCATTGTCATAAGGATAGCACTAAGGGGATGGTGTTAAACCATTCATGAGAAATTCATCCCATGATTCAATCACCTCCTACCAGTCCCCACCTATAACTCTGAGGATTACAACTCAACATGAGATCTGGGTGGGGACAGGTATACGAACTATGTCAGCAAAATATAATTGGGTCTTGCTTTTTAATTGTAATCTGACAACCTTCTGAGTTTTAACTTTGGTATTTATACCATTGACATTTAATATTATTCAGGTTGCTATGCTTACAATTATTATATTGCTATTATCCTATTTAATCATCCTCTTTGTTTCATATTTACCTCTTTCTTCCTTCTTTTTAATAACTAATTGAATTTTATTATTCATTTTTATCTTCATTGTTGGCTTGTCTATAACTTTGTTATTTTATTGGTTGTTTTAGCATGATCAAATTCTGCCTTTAAGTGGCATTATACTGTGAGTGGCAGAGTTCGATTTGCACACATTATTCCCTAACTCTTATTTTTAATCTCTACTTTTTGGGGCCTCTCAATGATAAGTTATATAGTTGATTTCTGTACAAAGTTCAGTAAGAAAGAGTAAAGAAGGAATGAGTCCTTATGTTGTAGAGGTGGGTCTGAGGCCTCAGCCCTGGAGAGCTTACTCTGGTCTAGGCAAAAATAAATAATATATTTTGGAGCTCAGCTTTTCATATTTGAGTTACCATTTTTCAAAAACTAACTTTTTTGATCAATGATTTATTTCCCCTTAAGTAATATAATACAAATAGTACTTGCTACACAATGTTGGATAACACAAAAGCTAACAGGAAAACAGGAGCAAATTCTGGTGACTATTGTCCTTCTAGACTGTCTGCCTGCAAAAACAGGCATACGTTTATATGTAAATATAATAGCTAATGTTTAGTAAGTACCTCCTATATGCTAGACATTGTGTATGGAAATTAAACATGTGATTTCATCCTCACAAATCTATAAAGTAGGTGCTATCACTATTTAAATTTTATAGATGAGAAAACTATAAATGTTCATGAGGTCTCCTAACTATTCATTTATAACTTTGATATTCTAACCCAGACAACTGAGTCAAAGCTGTCATTCTTAATGGCTAGATTAAATTTCCTAACATATGCACATATTTTTATAAAAAAGAAATAATTTTCTCCATGTGTATGTATAATTTTTTCATGTCATATTTACACTTTTACACTCACGATTCTTGGCTTTAGATTCCGATAAGTAGTAAAATTGACACTTTCAGGTTTCTTTATTTTATCTTTCTCATCTTTCCCCATTATCCTTTCCTGTCCACCCATTCCAGTCTCTTGGACAGATATTAGTGGACTCACTCACCATGACTAGGCTATATACAAGGTTTAAGAATTCAGAGCAGCTTTTCCTACGATCAGAATAACCATTTCTGAGGAGTCCTGAGAAGACTAGGGCTCTGTTCTTCTGTGCTCATATGAAATATTCCAGCTGGGCACAGTGGCTCATGCCTATAATTCCAGCACTTTGGGAGGCCAAGGTGAGTAGATTACAAGGCCAGGAATTTGAGAACAGCCTGAATAACATTGAAAAACCCCATCTCTACTAAAAATGCAAAAATTAGACGGGTATGGTGGCCTGCACCCGTAATCCCAGCTTCTTGGGAGACTGAGGCAGGAAAATCGCTTGAGCCTAGGAGATGGAGGTTGCAGTGAGCTGAGATAGTGCCATTGCACTCCAGCCTGGGCAACAGAGTGAGAGTCTACCTCAAAAAAAGAAAGAAAGAGAGAAAGAAAGAAACATTCCAAGGGGAAGAGTATAGAGGTTTCTCTCAGCAAATAAAAGTTATACTGACTTATGTGAATTTACAATTAATTTATTTTCCAGAACCAATAGCATGGTATATAGGATAGTTTCATGGTATTATGAGTAATGGCCAATGCTGACATCTCCTGATAAGCACTGAAATTGCAGCTCAGCTCTGTTAGCCATTGCAAGTGAAGGAATTCTTGACAGAATTCTATACTTCCAATGTTAAGGCAGCCCCTGAGCTTCTAAAAGCAACAAAAACTAGATAAATTGTCTCCAGTGATGAGTTTTGCTTGTCAGACATAGCTCTTGACTTAAAATGTATTGGATGAATTCTACTCATAGTTGTGCTCTTAAATGTCTGAATTCCCTCATGTTCTCTGAGTTCATCTGTATTTGCAAAATGCTCTTATCACCTATCCACTTTCCCAATTTCAAATATGCATCTGATAGCTCAAAACTTGGATTAGGGCTTTTCATAAGGAAGTTCAGGCTCAATAATTAAACAAGTGGTAGGCAATACATTGATTGACAAAGGGGAAAATCTAGAAACCAGCATTTCTGAGAGCTGAGTATACACAAGTCTTATGCTCAGTGTTTCCATGCAGTTTTCCTCTCACTACTCATGGCCATCCTTAATAAGTAACAATTATTACTCAATTATTTGACAGACGAAAAATTTTCACCTCTAATTTCAAGTCTTAGATTCATGGAGCTTACATAATTTTCCTCAGGGCAGAGAGGTAGTACATCAAGATTAGCTTTGAAAGCAGGTCTTCATTATAAAGCTTAGTATGCCACTCTGTACAAAGTTATATTTTATAATATGTAGCCACCTAGATGCATTTATTTGATAATTTACAATCTTACCAGATAAGCACTCTAGCTTCATTGTACAGACGAGGAAAACAATGCTTGCATGAGTCATACAGCCCCAGAGATTCTAAATCAGGATGTGACCTCAAATATTCTGAACTTACCATGAGATGCCTTTTCTCATTGCCTAAGCATGTGGGATCTGGTATCAGATTATCTGGGTTTCCCTGTGTGCTTTGCCAGTTTCTAAATGGGTGAACTCAGGCAAGTTACTTAATCATAGTGTGACTCATTTTTTCCTCATCAATAAAGTAGGGATAATTATAGGGCTTTCCTTGTAAGACTGTTGTGAGGATCAAGTGAGACTGCATATATGAAGCACATACGGCAGGTAATACATAAGATGTTATTATGATGAAAAATGAATATATCCTGTCTTTGTTATGAAGTTTCTAGTGAAGACAATAAAGACACTTGTTGGAAAATTTCAGCCAAAAGTCATCTGTTTTCTAGGGTAGATCCCCTTCGTTTTTCTCTCTCTCTTATTGGCCTAGGCAGGAATTGCAGAAGCTGATGTCAGGGTCTGGCTCTCACAGGGAACTGTCTCCTCCCTACCACCATGACAGAATCAGTTGTGCGAACTTCCAAGGCTTTCCTGTTGTCTCTGGCAGCCTGAAGCAGGCTGCCGGGCATCACCGTACTGGTTTGTCTTTAAGCATTTCTATTTCAGATCACTGGGCCTGCTTCCCGGGGGAAGGAGTGAGACAGGAAAGAATGCACTTACTACTAGGCAGGCTGAGTTCCAATGCTTTCCAGAGTTTCTCTACCAAGCAGGAAGAGTGTCAGAGCCAGAGTCGGGCAGCTGGGTCCAGAAGCACTTGCAGAGCTGGGAAAACACTTGGGCTCTACAAAACATGATTTTTTTGACCCTTTTGTTTCTCATTGTTACAATGAGGATAACAAGGCTGAGCAGCGTGAGTGAAGAAAATGATATACATGAAATGCTAAAACTGAGTGCCCCTTGCGGGACGATAATGCTAGGACTTCTGGATTGAAGATTGAAACACCTCAATTTTCACATAACCACAAATGTTCTACGTGTTTTTGTGTGCGTTATTTGCCTTCACTGGCTGACAGTTTCTTCATCTCTACAGTCAATAGTTTGGATTTTATGAATTTCTAATGTTTCTTCCAGCTTAATCAGTGTAAGTAATTTATCCATTTGTCCATCACACTTGTATTAAGTACCTACATACCTACCTACCACCCAGGAACTGATGATACAAAATGAATAAGAAAGATTGACTTCAAGAAACTCAAGTGCTAGAGTGGATATAATCTTTGAATTATGTGAGCAAGTGAAGAGAAGTAAACTGTTTCTATAGAACTTGCCATGGCCCCAAGAGCAGGGAATGTTTGAAGTAAGCCTGGGAGAACTAGTATAGGTTTGCCAAATGGAGAAGAAATAGTTACAAATGAGATGCTTATTATTTCTCTCCACATTCTGCACAGCTTAGTCTGTGTCACATTGGAACCAACCAGAGGAGAAAAGTCCCTATTCTCTGAGGGAACATGTCTACATCTCATTTCCAAATAAGATCAAATTTTGCCTCTTAAGTTCCACTCTAAAGTGGTGGCCGTCGTCACATGCATTTGCTGTCCTGATCCTGGGTCATTTCTTTAATATAGAGCAAAACTTGAGCCAGTATCTTAGGGAAAGGTGTACAGATCTGAGGACACAGAGAAAACAAGGAATAAACATGCTCTCAATCTCTCAGCCATTATTCTTGGACTCAAGGAAAGTTTTGGGCTCCTCTGGGAAATCAAAGAGCTAAGCTGAGGGAAATGCCACATTGGTAAGACTGTGGGGGATTGTGGCTCCAAGACAGCAGGGCTCTTGAAGCTCCCCCCAGGCTGGAGATGAGCTAATATGCTGAAAGTCATCTCTGCCTGCTGAGAGTGGTGCTAGTGAAATTGAGGAGGAAGGGGAGTGGGGGTTACTGCTGAAGACTTCAGCCGTCCCTCCGTCCCCAGGGTACATAAAAATTATTCAAGAATTTGTTTACAGTGCCTGGTCTCATGTTTGTCTTTAATCCATCTGGAGTTAGCATGGATGAATCTGGAGAACATCATTCTCAGCAAATGGACACAAGAACAGAAAAGGAAACACCGTATATACTCACTCATAGGCGGGTGATGAACAATGAGAACACATGGACACAGGGAAGGGAGTACCACACACTGAGGTCTATTGGGGGAAATAGGGGAGGGACAGCGGGGGAGGGGGAGCGGGGAAGGGATGGCATGGGGAGAAATGCCAAATATGGGTGAAGGGGCAGAAGGCAGCAAAACACACTGCCACGTGTGTACCTATGCAACTATCTTGCATGTTCTGCACATGTACCCCAAAACCTAAAATGCAATAAAAATTTTTAAAAAATGGAAAAAGAAAAAGAATTTGTTTACAAAATTTCTTATTTGCCTAGGTCCCTGTATTTCTCCCCATCTTTATCACTGCAACTTTTTAAAATGGAATTATGTTCTTTTTCTGATTCCGTTTCTGCAGTTCACGTGCAGCTGACCCATGTATGGTCTGGGATTTTTCACGTGAGCCCAGTCTGGACAGTCAGAAGTCATATTCTCCTTGCCATGGTGATTAGTTCTGGATTGTGCTTGTACCCAGTGAAAGAAAATCCAGAGCTCTTTTTGGAGTGACTGGGAGAGGGGTACTCTCTTCTAGTAACAAGGACGGGAAGACTGGATACAAACTTGAAGGTGATAGCAGCCATCGTGGTGCCAGGAAGAAAGAATCTGCCTCTCAGTTCAACATCAAAAATACAAACCAACACCAAGACAACAAAACTTAGAAAAATAACACTGATGATACTGTTCCAGCACCCAGATGCTGCTCTGCCTGAAGCTGTAGCTCATCTTGGACTTCCCTATTATGTGAGCCAATAAAGCTCCCTTTCTGTTTAAACCAGCTCAAAGTTAGTTTTATGTCACTTGAAAATTATTTTCTGGCTGGTCATGTGGTTCACACTTGTAATCCCAGCACTTTGGGAGGCTGAGCCTGGTGGATTGCTTGAGCCCAGGAGTTCAATCAAGATCAGCCTGGGCAACATGGTGAAACCCCATCTCTACAAAAAACACAAACAAATTAGCCAGGTGTAGTGGCATGAACCTGTGGTCCCAGCTACTCAGGAGGCTGAGATGGGAGATCACCTGAGCCCAGAGAGATCAAGGCTGCAGTGAGCTGTGATTGCACCACTGCACTCCAGCCTGGGCAAGAGAGCAAAACCCTGTCTTGAGAAAAAAAAAATAAAAGAAAATTATTTTTGACATCATTTTCTGGGACCATCTTTCTGAAGGCATCTTCCCAGTCTAACAGTCCAGCTTCTCAACCCAGATAGACACTTTTTCTCTTGAGGACTCCCATATCGTATTCCAACTTGTAGCTCCAGAGCTCTCTTATCTGTAGCATCCTCCTCCCACGACTTTTTTGCTGGCCTCTTTTTAAAAATAACTCCCATCTGTTCGTCGGCCTCCTGCTCATTCTTCTGTTTCCATGTCATGAGCTTCCCTGGTTTCTATCTCTGGCTCTGGGTAAGCTTTAGAGATATATTTCTCAGAACCACTTCTCCTGCTGTGCTTGTCCTCTGTCTAATTTTCATCTCTCCAAATTACACACATATCTCTCTTTGGCTCAACAGATGACCTATCAAAAATTCCTTACTGCGTTTCCAGATTCACTGTCTTGAAACTTTTTACAATACCACAGATTCCTGGAGATAACTTATTGACATCCTAAAGATGGATGTGTAATCAGAGGAAACCTAACCCTTGCAAATACTCAGGAGAGATGTCTCACTGTATGGGTTTAAGCTAGGAGGCAACTTGAGCCAAATCAGTTCAGGTAACAGGTTATTTGGTTAATTTCTAACTATAATAAAGACAATAATTATTGCAAATGTGTCATGAGTGACTCTAAGCACTTCTACAGGTTTGCAGTTATTTCTCACAACTTAGGAAGGATGACCGTTGCCTTTGTCCTGAAGATGAGAAAATCGAGGCACAGAGAAGGTGAGAAACCTGCTCAAGGTCACATAGCAAATGGTGGTTTTAATAGTCATCTGTGCAGTTCACCCAAATACGCCAGGGTTTCCACTTTCTAGACACAGTAAGTATTGCACTTCTCTCTCTCTTTTAGCTTTTTTTTTTTTTTTTTTTGGAAGCCAATGCACTGTGTGATGTGCTCCAGCCAAAGAAATGTGAGTAGAGGCGGAATATGTCACCACGTAGTGGAAGTTCTAAAGGCCAGCGCTCAATTCATGATGCTTAGATGTCTCCATCTGCAGATGCTCCAGCTGATGGTGATGTCATCAGTCCCGTGAGGGTGACAGCATGGAGCTACCCACTGACGCTCAGTGGGTGTATTAAAGACACTAAAAGTGCAATTGTATTGTTTTAAAGCTCTAAAATTTGCAGTGTTTTAAATTGCTGACCCATAATATAAACAATTCAATTGATACATTAGTAGAGTCACGGTTAAACATTCAGATAATCTGGTTTCAAAGCCTACAATTTTAGCAATTATATCTTTCTCTGTAAAAAGACATGGAAAAGTGAGAAACCCAAAAATGACTGGGCAGCAATTAGAAGCGAGTGGGACAAGCACTGTTGTAAGGTCCAGGACATCTAGTCAATCTTGCAGCAGTAAAATGATCCAGGACATCTAGTAAACCACCAAAGCAGTAAAACCTTAGATGCCGTGAGCACAGTTCTGAATACCTGTCTCCACTGCTCTCTACACCAGTGGCCTGCTGTTTCGGTAAAGGAGTGACTTTGTTTCCAGCTTGTCCTCAGCCTCTGCTTCCATCTCTATATTGTGGTTCTGCTTAGTCATGGCCCCTGCCTTTCCCATGGCACCAGCCTCTCAAGAGCATCTCCCTCCTCACTCTACTCATGGATTTCCCCTTCCATCCTCTATTTACCTCATTGCTTTTGCTTCTTTTCAGGTGGTGGCTTCTATAAGCCACTCAGTCACTCTAACCTACATTCTAATGCCCCTAAGGATGAGTGTTTGCTTGGTTCGGAAAATTCTGGGCCCCTTTGTAGACTGCTGGCATGGAAAATAGACGGCATTTTCATCTCTGTGGAGCAGATTAGGAGGTCAGGTGGTTATATCCCAGTTCCAGTCAGCTATCCAAAGGATTGTGTCACCTGCTAAGAGGCCAAGCAGTCCATATAAGAAGTTCTTCAAAAAGAAGTCTGTAGGTCAGACACAGTGGCTCACGCCTGTAATTCCAGCACTTTGGGAATCCAAAGTGGGTAGATCACCTGAGGTCAGAAATTAGAGACCAGCCTGGCTAACATGGTGAAATCCTGTCTCTACTAAAAATACAAAAATTAGCCACTGGTGTGCACCTGTGGTCCCAGCTACACGGGAGGCTGAGGCAGGAGAACTGCTTGAACCCAGGAGGTGGAAGTTGCAGTGAGCTGAGATGGTGCCTCTGCACTCTCACCTGGATGGCAGAGCCAGACCTCATCTCAAAAAAAGAAAAAAAGTAAAAAGAGATGGTAGAAATGATGAGACTTTCCATAATGGAGCTGTACGCTCACACCACAATAAACATCAACACAGAAGGCTTCTGTGACTTCTGTGGGTTTTTTCCCCTACACAGCAAGTAGCAGACACCAGCTGGGTGTCCTCTAATTCAGTGCCAACACTATCTACCCAGAGACTGTGTTAAATCCCACAAGTTAAGGTCTCAGTACCCAGGATTGCCCTCCCTTAACACCAGTGGCAAGTCCAGGCCTCCGGAACTTCTCAGAAGCCAGCTTTAAGTTGGGGTTTCTATGCCCCCTCTTTGGATCCAGTGAATTTGTTGGAGCAGCTCACAGAACTCAGGGAAACACATTTACTGGCTTATTATAAAAGATATTGCAAAAGACACAGATGATGATATACGTAGGATGGGGCATAGGGGAAGGGGAGCAGAACTTCCATGCCCTCCCTGGGCACACCACCTTCCAGGAAATTCCACATGTTGAGCTATCCAGGAGCTCTTTGAACTCAGTTATCTTGGTTTTCTTATGGAGGCTTCATGATCTCAGCATCCGTTCTTCTAGGGTATAGAGTGGGACCCTCTCTGGGGCGGGTCTTAAGACCCACAATGAGAAAGGGTAGGGGAAGCATGGAGTCCTGCTTTGGAGCAGATGAAAAGAAGTCAGGAGCAAGTCAGAGTCCTGTCTCTGAAGCTTGACACACCCAACATTATAACACACGACTGTAAAGAGGGCTGTGGGAGCTATGATACAGGAACCTTGGAGGAAACTGATATATATCATAACACCACAGGGGGTAGAACCAGCAGGCATTTTGTTACGCTTATCCAGAACATCTACCTTGCCTCCACAAATGGCTTTTTTTCCTTAGCACCTCACACATGTGCGTTCTTCCCTCACCAACAAAGTCTGGCTGACTCCTCGTCTATGCCTATGCTGTCCCCTCTTCCTAGTCAATGGACCTCTATTCTGTAGGTTCAGCCCCACCCAGGAACCTGCTTGCTCTGAACACAAGCCTCAGTCTACAGAGTAGGGCATCTGGCTTCCAAACAGGTTCTCGAAGCCAATGTTTTCTAAAATTAAAATCTCATTGCACAAATTCTACATGAATATCTTCTCCTTGTAATGAATTGAAAGAGTAGAGATAATTCTAAAGTTCCTTTTGAACAAGAAACTTTAAAATTATCTCTACTCTTTTACTTTAATCTCAGCCTATCTCCCATGATAACTACATTACCTCCCATCTCAGTCTCCCAAGTAGCTAGGATGACAGCTGTGCACCACAATTCCTGGCTAATTTTTTTATTTTTATTTTTAGTAGAAATTTGGTCTTGCTATGTTGCACAGGCTGGTCTCCTACTACTGTCTTCAAACTCTCCTTCCACTTTGGTTGGTTGATCCTCATGCTACCAAGTGGCAGAGAGGTGTATTGCGGGAGGTGCAGAGAGAGGCGTCAGGTTACCTCTCTCAGCAGGTGGTGCACATAACCTGCAGCCCACCTTATCCACACAGCAGCCTGCACAATAGAGAGAGCTCCCCTCTAACAGAATGGACAGAATGTGCTTTTGCTCATGTGACTGCCACCCATTGTGGGTGTGCAGGGAAAATATAGGAAGTTGAACATTAGTCTGCTAGATTGATTCTCTTGGAGACCTGTCTGAGAATCTTGCCTCTAATTTGCTGGATCGCCAGACTTCCTGAGCAGCCGTTGACCCCCTCCAAGTCTGTTCCGTTTCAGTGTAGAAGAAGCCGCGTATATTTGCACTTGCACATGCCTGCCCGCCACACTTGCAGCCCCAGCCCTATGCCCTGCACTTGCTCAAGCTGCTCCGTATACTGGCAATGCCCATCATTGCTTACCTCCACAAATGTCTACAAAACAGACCAACTCAGATGTCAAATGACCCACCCAACATTCTCTGATTCCTCCAGCTGAGATTTATCTCTTTAACCTCTAAACTCTCACAGCATCCTCATTTTCCCTGATCATTCCCTATAATGTATCTCAGTTATTTTTCCTTCAAACAAGTTAGCATATGGGCTAAAACTGGGGAGGCGGGGAGGTTGGAGTCATGAGCTGCAAAACTTCGGCAAGGTACTTAACCTCTGTGCTATAATTTTCTGACTGAATCCTTTGTTTATCCTCAGTCAACATGAGTTCACCACATATTCACCGTGTGCCTGAACTGCACCACGTCCAGTGTTTATCCCTGGAGAAAGACAGGTGAACAAAATGATAAGTTACTCTGTTCTCATGAAGCTTACATTTTAATCGAGGGAAACAGGTATCCATCAAAATACCTTATAACAAATTTGTAAAGTTATTCCTGTGATGGGTAGTTGAAAGAGAGATACATAGAGTATGTTATGGGAATTTGTTCAAAACAGGGTGTTCTGCTAGGGAAATTGAATTGAAATATGAACTATTAGCAAGGGTTAAGTAAAGAAGAAAGAAGCCCAATAACAGCACAGTGGACAGCATGTGCAAAGACCCTGGGGTGGCAGGCTGTGTATTAATTAGAAAAAACTCAAGGAAGGTCATTATGGCTGCTATGCAGGTTTGAGAGAGTGTATGCTCTTAGATGAGGCAGAAACACATGGATAATTTCCTCCATGGAACTCTCCTGGGTTGATAAAATGAGAATAAGAGGTGTCCTTGAGTCTCTGGCTTGGGACAGGTATTAGGGTCTAACCCCTTTGTTTTTATGAGTTAGAAGAAACAATGTGTCTGTGAGCTCCTACATGATTAAAATCATGTTATTCTTGTGCCTATCTCAGGATATCACACTTGCTAGACATTAATACGTATCTACTGTTGTTTCATACCTTTCAGTCACCTAGAGTTTCATTTTGCTATTAGTTTGTGCATTTACTTTGATTTGTTCACAGTGAAGGCTCATGAATTTTAATTCTTCCCCCTCAAGAATTTGTGATACTAAAAGAAAAATTGAGTTGACATTAAGAAGCACATAAGAAAGTTTTCAAGCCACGTTAGCAGTATTCAATAAGATACAAACAATTACTAGGCTAATTATAAGTCATTCCTAGCTACTCACTAAAGCAGGTCCAAGACGCTAGTTAAAAGTAATAACGCTGTATCTCTTTGCAAACAGCCCATACCTCAGGATGTTGCAAACTCAAATTAACTGCCCCCTCGATCGAGAAGATTACTGAAGTGTGTTGGCTTGCTCTTTTTAAAATTAAATGAACATCTTTCTTTTCTTGTAAGTGCACCTGCAATGTAATAAATTTAGAAAATTCAGAACAGGACTGTGAGTATAATGATGTGTTTTTTTCATTCTCTTAAATACAGTTTGATAGATTAATAGATGGATGAATTGATAGATTGTTGGATTGGTCATAAATAGATTTCTAAATAGAAATGCAGATTGATTTTCTAAAAATTGAGATCATAGTGTGTCACAGACTGTTAGTTTTAACCAATTACCCATGCTTTCCTATATTTCTCTGCCTTCTTTAGGGTTAATTGGGCAGTTAGACTGGGTCTGGTCAAAGAGGTGGGATGGAAGCAATACACACCATTTCCAGTTCTGGCAACACAATTCCCTGCACGATGAACCGCACCCTGCCTCTGCCCTTCTGTCTTATGTTAAAAGCCTCCTTGAGATCATCATGGTGGATGGGAAGCAGGACTAGATTGCAGCTCTGGACAGAGAAGCGTACAGGGACTAGCACTGTAAATTTTAGCTCCAGATTGACTGCAAGAACAAGCCAGAAATCCCGAGAGGACCCAGAGACCTTCTGAAGAAAATAGACTGCTTTTGCAGGACCTGGGAGATCCCTCCAAACGGCAAGTGCCGCAATTGCGGAAGTGGGAAAGAAAGACCCTCCTCTCCCGAACACACATGCCCACTGGAGAAGCTGAAGGTCTGTTTGCGGGAGAAGTTTCTGACTTTACCTGGAGCTGAGTCAGTTTGGAGAGCTGAGTGAAATACAGGGTTAGAGGAAGTAGCAGAAAGGCCCCGGGAGCTCGCTGGGTCGCCTCCAACAGGCCATTTTTGCCTGAAACCACAGGGATTCAGTGGAGAGGAGCACAGGGTAAAACTACCCAGGGAGAAGGAAATCTCTAGCTGAACTTTGTAACAATTTGAATGGAGCAAGAAGCCTCCTGATCAGAACTCAGGGGAGGGCGCCAATCCATGTGCAGACTCTACAGGTTTTGCTTTGCAGTTAGGATGGGGCTTACCAAAAAAATCTTACAGCAGGATATTTTAAACTGATGAATTAATTTTTATCATAAATAAAAGTAAGAAAAACAAACTGTACACTTTAATGTTATTGCCCTTGCTATGATTTTGATATAGTTTGTTTTTTTCTCACTAAAACTCATGTTGAAATTTAAGCCCCAATGTGGCAGTGATTAATACCTAGACTATATAAAAAACTCGAAAAACTCAATAACAACAACCAACAAGTAATCCAACTTAAAAATGGGCAAAATCCTGAATAGACATTCCTCAAGAGAAGACATTCAAATGGCCAAAAGATATATAAAAAATTCCTCATCATTACTAATTATCAGGGGAATGCAAATAAAAACTACAGTGAGGTATCACCTTATCCCAGTTTAAATGGCTATTACCAAATACAAAATAGCAAATGCTGATGAGTATGTGGAGAAAAGGGAGGTGTTATGTACTGCTGGTGGTAATGTAAAGTAGTACAGTCTTTACGGAAAACAGTGTGGAGTTCCCTCAAAAAATTAAATATAGAGCTACCATACGGCCCAGCAATCCACTACAGGGTATGTATCCAAAAAAAAAAAAAAGTCATAGAAAAAAACTTTAAAGGAGTAAAGAAAAATAAAGCTATGATAATTAAGACAATATGGGATTAATAAAAACCAGTGAATCATAATAAATGAATGGGACAGAGTACAGAATGCAACTAGAGCCGTATGTTTATGATCAGCTGATTTTCAAAAATGGTGCACAAACAGTTCAATGAAACACAATAGCCTTTTCAATAAAAGTTTCTGAAACAAGTGGAAATCCAGTTGGAAAAAAGTGAACCTTGACTCATATCCCATGCCACACAAAAAGAATCAAAATGGACTACAGACCTAAATGCAAAATCGAAGACTACAATGTTTTTAGAAAGTGACATAGGTAAAAATTGTTGCCTTCTTGCATTAGGGAAATATTGCTTAAAAATAACAACAACAACAACTCGATTCATAAAAGAAAATTGGACTTCTTCATAAAGAAAAACATTTGCTCCTCAAAAGACATCATTACAAAAATAAAGAGGCAATCCACAGACTGGTAGAAAATATAAAACACATATTTGGGAGGCTGAGGCGGGTGGATCACGAGGTCAAGAGATCGAGACCATCCTGGTCAACATGGTGAAACCCCGTCTCTACTAAAAATATAAAAAAAATAGCTGGGCATCGTGGCGCATGCCTGTAATCCCAGCTACTCAGAAGGCTGAGGCAGGAGAATTGCCTGAACCCAGGAGGCGGAGGTTGCCGTGAGCTGAGATTGCGTCATTGCACTCCAGCCTGGGTAATAAGCGAAACTTCATCATATATATATATACATATATATATCTCAAATGGTTTATATCTTAAAAATGTAAGAAATTCTGACAACTCAATAACAAGAAGACAGATGCCCTAAATTTTAAAAGAAAGCAAAAGTTTTCAGCAGGCAATTCACACAAAGAGATAAGTAGATGGCAAATAAGCAACTAAAAAGATACACTACATCATTAACCCTGGGAAAACTAAAGTCTTAACGAGACAATATCATGTACCCACCAGAATGCCTAAAGCTAAAGATAAGTCATGCCAAATACTGGTAAACGTAGTAAACAGCTCTTACATACTGCTGGTGGAAATACAACGTTGCATAACCCCTTTGGAAAACAATACGGCAGTTTCTTAAAAAGTCAATCGTGTGCATACAATATCACATAACCCAGCTATTCGTCTAAGCACTTATCCAAGAAAAATAAAAGCTTATGACCACACAATTACTTCTAAATAAAAGCTTCTAGCAACATTACCTGCAATAGCCAAAGACTGGAAATAACTGAAGTGTCCATCAACAGGTGAGAGAATAAAGGAATTGTGGCATATCCACACGGTGGTGTACTTCTCAGGAGTGAAAAGGAACAAAATATTGGTAACTATTAAATATGAGTGAATCTCAAAACTATGCTGTGTAAGAAGCCAGACCAAAGAAATGTACACAAGGCATGATTCAGTTCAAAGAACTCTACAGAATGAAACCTTGTCTATAGGAACAGAAAGCAGACCAGTGGCTGCCTGAGGATTGGCTGGGAGAAGCAAGTGATGAAGGACGTGGTGCAATTTCAACCCTCACATTTTGCAGCTGCTTTCGAAAGGGGTTTGGTGGTTTCCTATAAAGTTAAACACGCATTTTCTATAGGGTCTAGCAATTATATGATTAAAAGAGAAATGAAACTGTATGTTTGTAACAAGCCTTGTACACCAATATTTTATAGCAGCATTTCTCATAATAACCCAAAACTGGAAACCACCAAATGGCTTGCAAAAGGTAAAGGCATGAAAAAGTGATATATTTGCACAATGAATACTTTATAGGAATGAAGAACAAATTAGTGATACACACAATGATGACATGGCTGAAACTCAAAAGCATTATGCTGAGTAAAAAAGGAAGCTAAAAGGAAAGCAGGGTCCTTTTACTTGAAATTCTAAAATAGGCAAAACTATAGCGATAGATAATCATGTCAGCAAATGCTTGGATTGTGGGATCAGAGGCAATTTACTGTAAAAGGCTCTTGAGCAAACTCTCTGACGTGAGAGAAACATTCTCTGTCTTCAATGGGAATGATGTTTACATGGGTCTATAAACTGGCCAAAATTCATAGAACTCTACATCTCAAATATGTCCTTTGTATTGTATGTAAAGTATGCTTCAGTGCTGTTGATTTTAAAATGGAGAGAGTGTGGAGAATTGGAAACAGGAGTGAAAGAGAACAAGTCCCCGAGGCCTCAGGATTTGTGTTTCCCCAGCCACTTTATAAGAAACAGCAGGTGGCTCTTGCCAAATTGAGTTTATTTTTAGGCAAAGAGTTCATTGGTATACTCTAGGGGGTTATTTTCTAGCACTGAGTATTTCCTTTTGCATTTTGCTCTCTGCAAATAAAACAAAATAGTTGGAACAAGAGCGGCTAAATAAAAATTGAGAGTGTTTTGTTCTTCCTGGGATACATAGTAGCATAGCCAAGGTATTGTTTATGTGGTTTCACTCCTGCAGCTTCCATTACCAGTGGTCAACTGCAGCCTGAAAATATTAAGATATTTTCGGAGGAGATCAGAGGAGAGAAAGAGAGAACACCTTTATATAACTTTTATTACAGTACTTCAACTTTATCTTACTGTGCCTAATTTATGAATTAAAGTTTTATTTTATTTTATTTTTTAGAGACAACATCTCACTATGTTGCTCAGGATGGCTTCAAACTCCTGGGCTCATGTGATTCTCCCAACTGTCCCCTGAGTAGCTGGGACTACAGGTGCATGCCCCTACATCCAACTTATAAATTAAACCATAGCCATGTATGTAAAGGACAAAAAGTAGTGTACACAGACTTTGGTACCATCTTTACTTTCAGGCATCCATTGAGGGCCTGGGAACACATCCTGTATGGATCAGGGGTGACCACTGCATCTGGAAATCAAAGTTTAATAGCATTTTCTCTAATTGTGATGATAAGTACTTTATAGATGGCCTCTGGAATTATGGACATGAAAGGAAGAGCGATAGGCTGTGTATCAGAAGACCTGAGTTGTTCACGCAGTGCCAATGAGCATCTTTGCAACCTCAGGAATGCTGCCTGCTGACACTCAGCCTTGATCTCTTCATCTGGAGAAAAAGGATGAGTAAGCCTCTGTTGGACTAAGCAGTTAAGAAAGATTCGAATGTGATCGTGTCTATGAATACATTTTTTGAAGTAAAACAGTGAAAACTGATACCTAAATATTAATTTCATTAATCATTTAACTTTAGAGAAACAAAGGATGTACTTTAGCCAGAATTACGCAGGCTGCAGGGAAGGGGGGGAACACCCACATTTCAAGGTGGCCGTCTTAAGTCTCCTGAAGTTGTAATGTGGACTGGATGAAGTAAAGACCATAGAATCAGAAAATCTGGGTTTGTACTCCTGACAATTTAAAATACAAAAAATATAAACTGTTTAATATGAGGCAAATTATTTAACCCCTTTGGACTTATGTTTTCTAGCTATATAGTTTTAATGATTATGCGAAGTTTTACGAGAATAAATTGAAATAATTTACGTGAAATCATATAATGTAGTGCTGATAAATAGCTTATTTTAAAATTAAATTTGAGTTATAGGTAATGAAAATAACAAATAATAAAAATTTAATAAAATTTAATGATAAAAATAATAATAAATGAATAATAAAAATTTTCTCTAAAGTATGATGATGGAAGGCAAAGTAATGCAACAGACAGTGTACTGGTAGCAACAGCAGTGAGGATAATAAAGATCACAATTATTATTGTACACATTTATTGAGCAGTTACTACATGCCAGACTCTGTACTAATTGTTTTTCCCACACAGCTCACTCAGTCTTTTTATTAACCTATAAGACAGGTACTAGATACAATTTATCCTTATCTTACAGATTAAAGCCAAAGGTCAGAGATCTTAAGTCTCTTGTCTTGAGTTACACAGCTAGTAGTGCTAAGATGGGATTGAGTAATGAACTTGTTCCAGGCACCAGTCTAAACACACCAACTGTGCCATTGAAAATATTTCACTACTGCTGAAATGTGCACTAGATGCAGTTTGATGACAGTAAAACCATAGTGTGAGAGATCCCACAGTACAGAGGTTCTGCTGTCTATCTCAGGGTGAAGTTGTTACTTAGACCTTCAGGCTTTTGTCATTACAAAACATTTGTGCATCTTCAGCCATATCTGCAACTAGCTGCTCACTCGGTATGATGCAATCAGTAGATTCCAGAGCAGGTGGCTTTCATCCCTGTTTATAAGCAAACATCTCCATTGCACAGATGTGCCTGCTGTTTCCAAGGCCTCGTACACACAATCCTTTTTAAAAAGAAAGAGCATTTTATAGAAAATTCTTAGGCCCTCATTTAGAGGTCTCACAAATTCACAGTTTTCTAAATGTGCTTTCATATGTGTAGAAGAAAGAAGGGCATAGGATGGGAATATTACAAGATGACTATAGGGGGACTGTTTCTTTTCTTTTACATCAATTTTCTATTTAGGTGGCCAAATAGAAATTTGCTTTAACAAAAAGGGTAAAAATAGCTATCGTGCACTTGCTCTATGTCTAGCACCCTTTTAGATATTTTTCACTTGAGCATTTTCATTTGAGCCCCAAAACAACCACATACATTGCATATGACATTACAGGATTGTCTAGGTTATGCAGCAGTTAATCAGTGAACTCTGAAATTTCAGTGATTCCCCACAACAACAGTTTAAATCTCATACTAAGTTCTCAATATGTATCGGTGAGGAGTTTGGCTCCACAGAGCCATTCAGGGACTCAAGTTGATAGATACTCATCACGTGGCTGCCACAATTATTGTATTGAGAGAAAAAAAGCTGAAGAGGCACATACTAGCTTCTAAATGTTTCAGCAGGAAGTGGCACATCATTTCTACTCACAGTTTATTGAGCTGAATTGGTCATATGGCTTTGCCTAACTGCAGGAAGACTGGGAAATGAGTGGTGAGTAGGAGAGCATTGGTATTTGGGAGTAGATGTTTCTGACACAAATGAGTGTTATGATCTCCCATTTGACAGGGGAAGTAACTGGATCAATGAGGTTATTTGACTTAAGACACACGGTTTTAAAGCAGCAAAATGGTATCACAAATATATGTCTTCCAAAATTTGACTTATGAATTACTACACTATCAAATTCAAATGTCCAGCTTTTAACAACAACAAAATCACAAAACATAAAGAAGCAGAAAAGTATGACCTATTTAAAGGAAAAAATGAAATCAATAGAAACTGTCTCTGAAAAACACCTGATGGCATATCTACCAGACAAAGCCTTTAAAACAACTATCTTAAAAATGGTCAAAGAATTAAAAAAAATATGGAGAAAGTTAAGAAAATGATGTACAAGCAAAATAAAAACATCAATTAAGAGACAGAAAACCTAAAAAGAAACAAACAAAAAATGTTAGAGCCAAAAAGTACAATAACTAGATTGAAAAAATTACTACTGGAATGTAAAGGCATATTTGAGCAGGTAGAAGGAGAAAGAGAAAACATGAAGACTGGCAACAAGAATTACCAAGCCTGAGGAGGAGAAAGAAAAAAGATTGAGGAAGAGTGAACAGAGTCTAAGAGACCTGTGGATATAATCAAACAGACCAACATACACATTATGGAAGTCCTAGAATGAGAAGAGAGGGAGAAATAGTCGAAAGAATATTTGAAGTAATAATGACTGAAAATTTCCCAAATTTGAGAAAAAACATCAGTATGACCATTCAAAAAGCTCAATGAAAACTTCAAGTACGATAAACTCAAGAAGTCCAAACTAAGAGGCATTATAATTAAACTCTCAAAAGACAAAGAATAAAATAAATCCTGAAAATGAGAGAAAAGTGACTCATCTCAGACAAGGGATTCTCATTAAGATCTTCAGCAGATTTCTCATCTTTGGAGGACAGAAGGCAGTGGGCTAATATATTCAAAGTGCTAAGCTAAGAAAACACACACACATACACAACTATCAGCCAAGTATCTTTATATCTGGCAAAATTTTCCTTCAAATGTAAAAGAAAAATTAAGACATACACAGAAAAACAGAAGCTGAGGGAGCTTGTTACCATGAGACCTGCCCTGCAGGAAATGTTCAATGGAGTCTTGCAAGATGAAACAGAGGTAGACTAGGCAGTAAATTGAAGCCATATGAAGAAACGAAAATCACAAAACAGACAATGGCATGGACAATTATAAAAGCTTCTACTGTTGTAACAATAGTTTATAACCTTACTTTTTGTTTTCTACATGGTTGAAGAGATGAATACATTTTAGAATTATTTTTCTAAAAGCTATTATTATTGTAACTTTTTAATTCTATGTTTTTCTACATAATTTAGCATACTTCTTCATTGAAATAAATTATTAGTTTATGTTTTAAGACATAAAATGTATAAAAAGGTAACCAAAATAGATGGTGATGAAGCTGTTTACAAAGCAGAGGTTGTGTGTTATTGAAATTAAGCTGGTATAAATTTAAATTAAAGTGTTATAACTCTAGGATGTCAAATGAAATCCTCACAATAACAACAAAGAAAATATCTATATTTGTATACATATACAAAAAGAAATGAGAAAGTTATTTAAGCATTTCACTACAAAAAATTAAACACAGCAAAAGATAGTAATGCAGAAAATGAGGGGAAAAAAGCTAAAGGCATATAGAGAACAAATAGCAAAATACAAGAAAGAAATTCCTCCTTATCAGGAATTATTTAAGTGTAAATGAATTCAACTCTCTAATCAGAAGACAGAGATTAGCAAAATGCATTTTAAAAACGTGGTCCAGGCAGGGCATGGTGGCTCATGCCTGTAAACTCAGCACTTTGGGAGGCCAAAGAGGACGGATTACCTAAAGTCAGGAGTTTGAAACCAGCCTGGAAAATATGGCAAAACCCTATGTTTACTAAACATACAAAAAGGAGATGGGTGCCTGTAATCCCAGCTATTCAGGAGGCTGAGGCAGAAGAACTGCTTGAACCTGGGAGGCAGAGGTTGCAGTGAGCAGATATCATGGCACTGCACTCCAGCTTGGGTGAGAGAGTGAGACTCCATCTCAAAAAAAAAAAAGTGGTCCAACTATATGTTGTTTAAAACAGATTCACTTTAGATTCAAAATACGTAGATTGAAATGGAATGAATACAAAAAGATATTTTATTCAAATAATAATCAAAATAGAACACAGGTGTCCATAATAATATCAGACCAAATAGACTTTGTCACAAAAGATTACAAGAGAAAAAAAATTATGTATTAATAAAAGTTTCAGTACAGCAAGAAGCTATAACAAAGATAAACCTTCACACACCTAATAGTACATCTATAACATTTCCACAACAAACAACTCATCTGCATAAAACATGTAAAACAAACATCTATAACATTTATACACCTACTATTTGTTAATTCTTTTTAACAGCCATCAAAATGTATGAAGCAAAAACTGACACTATTGAACAGAGAAACAGATATTTCTGCAATAATAACTGGAGACTTCAGTACTCTACTTAGACTCAGCCAGAGAAAAGATAAGTAAGGGAATTGAGGACTTAAACAACATAATTTCCAACTAGATCTAACAAATATTTAGAGAACACTCCACCTAACAACAGCATGAATATTCTTCTCAAGTGAACATGGAACATTTTCTAGAATAGACCATATACTAAATCACATCTTAAGTCTCAACAGATTTTAAAAGATGAATATCAGCCAAAGTCTCTTTCTCAACTACAATGGGATAAAGCTAGAAATCAACAACTTAAGCAAAACTGTAAAATTTATAAAATTGTAGAAATTAAACTACACCTTCTCAAACGATCAGTGAATGAAAGAAGAAAGCAGAGGGGAAATTAGAAAATGCTTAAAGATGAATGAAAATGAAAGTATAACATGCCAAAACTTATAGAACACAGCAAAAGCAGTGCTAGGGAAAAATTTATAGTTATAAACGTGGACAGTAAACAAACAAGGAAGATCTCAAAGCAACAACCTAACTTTACAACGTAAGTAACTAGAATAAGAACACCCTGAACACAAAGCTAGCAGAGCAAGGAAATAACAAAGATGAGAGATCAACAAAATAGAGAAAGAAAATAGAAAACATCCATGAAACCAAAAGTTACGTCTTTGAAAATATCTATAAAATTGACAAAGCTAACTAGCTAGACTAAAAAAAGAAAAAAATACTAAATTGCTAAAATCAGAAATAAAAATGGGAACATACTCCTGATTCTCTATAAATTAAAGTGATTATGACAGAATTATGAACAATTGTAAGCCAACAAATTAAATGGCATAGATGAAATGAACAAATTCCTAGAAACACAAAACCTCTCAAGACTAAATCTGGATAGACCTATAATTAGTAAGGAGATTGAGTAACTAACTTCAAAAAATCCTAACAAAGAGAAGCCCAAGACATAAAGGCTTCATTGGTGACATCTATCAAACATTTAAAGAAAAACTAATAGCAATTCTACTCGGTTTTCCAAAACATTGAAGAGGAGGGAACACTTCCTAAGTAAGTCTATGAGTTCACTATTACCTTTATACCAAAGCCAGGCAAAGAACTTATAGAAAAAAAAACAAACTACAAACTAATATCCCTTATGAAAATTGATGCAAAAATCCTCAGGTAAGTACATGCAAACTTAATTCAGCAGCACATCAAGAGGATTATATGTCATAACCCAGTGGGATTTATTCCTAATATGCAATGATGGTTCAAAATATGAAAATCAACTAATGAAGGAAGTTTGAAAAAATACACATGATCATATCAATTAAGGCAAAAAAGGCATTTGACAAAATTGAACACTTTTTAAAATAAAAACTCATAACAAACCAGGAATAGAAAAAAAATGACTTAAACATAATGAAAGCCACATATGAAAAACCCACAGTGACCATTTTGCTGCATAGTGAAAGACTGAAATCTTTTCTTCTGAGATCAGGAATGAGGAAAGAGGCTTGCTTTCACCATTTCCATTAAACATTATATTTCTAGCCAGATAATAAGGCAAGAAAAAAAATAAAAGTCAAGTAAATTGGATAGAAAGAAGTAACATATTTCTGTTTATGGCTGGTATAGTCATATATTTAGAAACCTTTAAAGAATTCATACCCAAAGCCTCTTAGAACTAATAAACGAACTCACAGTAGAGGGATACAAAGTCAACACAGAATAATCAGTTGCATTTCTGTACACTAATGATGAACAATCTAAAAATAAAATTATTAAAACAATTTCATTTACAATAGCACCACAAGAATAAAATACTTAGGAATTAACCCAGGAGGTTAAAAACACATACAATGAAAAATTCAAAACATTGCTGAAATGATTTAACTTTTATTTTAGGTTTGGGGTTATAAGTGAAGATTTGTTACATAGGTAAACTCACCACACAGGGGTCTGCTGTGCAGTTTATTTCATCACCCAGGAATTAAGCCCAGTACCCAATAATTATCTCTTCTGTTCCTCTTCCTCCTCCCACCCTCTACCTCAAGTAGACCCATGTCTGTTGTTTTCTTCTGTGTGTTCATAAGTTCTCAGAAATAAATTTTACAAGACAGAAATAAATGGAAACGTCCCATGTTCATGGATTGGAAGAAAATATTGTTAAGGTGTCAATACTACTCAAAGCAATCTACAGATTCAATGTAATCCCTCATCAAATTCCCAGTGATGTTTTTTGTAGAAATAGAAAAACCCATCCTAAAATTTATATGGAATCTCAAGGACCCCAAATAAGCACAATAATATTGAAAATAAAGGACAAAGTTGTAGGACTCAAATTTTCTAATTTCAAAATTTTCTACAATGCTTCAGTAATTAAAATAGTGAGCTATTGGTGTAAAGATAGACATAGAGACCAAAGGAATAATAGAGGTTCAGAAATAATCTCTCACATATTTGGCAAATAAATTTTGACAAGGATGCCAGGATCATTCAATGGCGGGGGTGGAGGGGGGAACAGTCTCTTCAACAATTGTGCTTAAAACATGAATATCCACATGCAAAGGAATGAAATTGTACCCTTATCTAACACCATATGCAAAAATCAACTTAAAATGAATTAAAGTTCTAAATGTAAAACTTTAAAGTATAAAACTCTTAGGAAAAAATGTAGAGCAAAAGCTTTATGACTTTGGATTTAGCAATGGTTTCTTCAATATGACACTGAAAACCTGGACGACAACAAGGATACAAATATTTAAATCAGACTTCATGAAAAGTTTAAAGTATTTGTGCCTCAAAATACAATATCAACAGAGTAAAAAGGTAACCAACAAATTGGAAGAATGTATTTTCAAGTTCTATGTCTGATAAGGTATTAATATCCAGAATATAGAGAACTCCTAAAACTCAACGAAAAACCAAACGAATTGATTAAAAAACGGGCAAGGCCGGGCGCGGTGGCTCACGCCTGTAATCCCAGCACTTTGGGAGGCCGAGGCGGGTGGATCACGAGGTCAGGAGATCAAGACCAACCTGGTCAACATGGTGAAACCCCGTCTCTACTCAAAATACAAAAAATTAGCTGGGCATGGTGGCGTGTGCCTGTAATCCCAGCTACTCAGGAGGCTGAGGCAGGAGAATTGCTTGAACCCAGGAGGCGGAGGTTGCGGTGAGCCGAGATCACGCCATTGCCCTCCAGCCTGGGTAACAAGAGCGAAACTCCGTCTCAAAAAAAAAAAAAAAAAAAAAAAAAAAAAAAAAAAAAAAAAAACGGGCAAAGGACTTGAGCAGACATTTCTCCAAAGAATGTATACAAATGGCTATTTTCTTCAAAAACACAGAAAATAATGAGTTTTAGTAAGAATAAGAAATTAATCGGAACCCTTGAGCACTATTGCTTGGAATGTAATGATTCGGCTACTGTGGAAAACTGTGGTAATTTCTGAAAGCAAAAGTAGAATTAGCATATGATCCAGCAATTCCACACCGGGATATACACCCAGTGAATGGAAGGCAGGGCCTCAAACAGATATTTGTATACCCGTGTTCAGGGAGCATCATTCATAATAGCTAAAATGTGGAAGCAACGCAAACGTCCATCGACAGAGGAACGGATAAGCAAACGGTGGAACAGGCATACAATGGAATATTATTCAGCTATTATATAGAATGAAATTCTGGCACATGCCACAACATGGAGGAACCTGAAGGACATCATGCTAAATTAAATAAGCCAGACATAAAGGGTCAAATACTATATGAATCCAATTACATCAGATACTTAAAGTAGTCAAAATCACAGAGACAGAAAGTGGAATGGTGGTTGCCAGGGGCTTGGATAAGGATAAGTGGATTTAATGGATAACATTTTAGTTTTAAAAAAATAAAAAATATTATGAAGAAGAGTGGTGGTGATGGTTTTACAACATTTGAATGTATTTCATACCACTGTGTGCTTAAAAATGGTGAAAGTGGTAAATTTTATGTCATGTGTATTTTGTCATAATTTTAAAAATTGGGGAAACATCTGTCTTCTGAGCTTCAAACAGTGATCATTTAAATTCCCTGCAGGGCCTCCGTGGAATACCAAATCAAGAATCCTTCTATGTTCTGTGGACAGATCTTTGGATACCATTTAGTTGAGCAGTATGAAAGAAAAGTTGCATGTCAGTCAAAGTTTAGTCAGAAAAGTAGAAAAATAGAATAATTCAAAAATTTGGAAAAGTAGAACCAGTAAGAGATTTTCTAAGTGTGTGGATGTGTTTGTGTGTGGATGGGTAAGAGATTTCTTAGATAACTGATTGCAATTGTGGAATCTGTGTTAGCAGTCTCTGTGAGCTTCTGTGTCCTTGTCTGATACTAGATCCTGAAGTCCCTAGAGCAGGCAGTTAGGGATGGAAGATCATGAGCAGGCTGGAACCCAAAATCATTAGCCAAAGCCCCACAAAGATGAATTGGAAACCACGTCTATTCTTGTTCACTATGACCTTGGCAATAAAGGAATCCTGAAGAAGCCAGGACCCTTTATCAGGAAGCGAAATATACACTTCTAGTCTTGGAGTCAGAGAAGCTTTAGCTTCCTCTTTAAAGGAAGGTAAAGCACTTAAAGGCCAATATGCTACTTCACGCCAAGGAGGTGAATCGGCAGATCAGCCAAAAAATGTGTGGGCTGCAAAACTGCTGCTGCCTTTCTTCTGCCATCCAAACCCCCCAAAATCTTCTTTGCAGTCTACTCTAATTAAAAAAAAACCATATAACAAAGTTAATTTTGGAGAGCATAGTTCGCCCTAGCCAAGTTGACACATTATGAAGCCAAAACACACTTTTTGTCAACTTACGTCCCATACACATACTTAAACCATACCTGATCTCCAGCTCATGACAGTAAGAGTTATACCTCTGATTCAAGTATCATATATATAACAAAAACCTCATCAACCCTTCCCCCAAAAGAGGATTCAAAGTCCCTTTTTTGTCCTTGAATGGGGTTTACTCTTCTACTGAATTCACAATTCCTCCTTTGATCATTTCTAATACAAACACTAAGATATAAAGTTAACTATCATTAATGTATCATACTTTAAAAGACAAAGGCGAAAGAGAGGAAATAAACAAAAACATTTGATGAATAAGGTCGTGATGTAACTGGAAAGCTCAGTGACTCCCCATACATACCGGAAGTGTCTAGATCGACAGCCATGTGTAATTCCCTGCCCAATTACATGCCTTTGTCTATTGACCCAGCCAACACTTGCCTGGGTCATGACAAGTGTGAAAATGTAGGGGTATGGAGCCTACAACAGGGATTCATCAGTTCACCAAGCTGCAGAGCACTGGGAATTTCCCACATCAAAACCAAGGTCAGGACGATATCTGCTTCATAAGGCTGCCCATTTCAAAGTTTTGTTTGTTGTTGTTGTTGTTTGTTCTTTGTAGAGACGGGATCCTGTTATGTTGCCCAGGCTATTCTCAAATTTCTGGGCTCAAATAATCCTCCTGCCCTAGCCTCCCAAAGTGCTGGGATTACAGGTGAGAGCCTCTCCACCCAGGTCATTCCAGTGTTTGATAATTAGTAACTTCCAAATGTTATTGATCATAAGAATCATAGAAATCATTTTTTAAGTGCCTTTGTCAGAGGCATTTGAACCAGAACAAATCTTTCAAGAGTATCTTGAAAAGAAGCTGGGTGGGCCAGGCGTGGTGGCTCACGCCTGTAATCCCAGCACTTTGGGAGGCTGAGGCGGGTGGATCACGAGGTCAAGAGATCGAGACCATCCTGGTCAACATGGTGAAACCGCGTCTCTACTAAAAATACAAAAAATTAGCTGAGCGTGGTGGCGCGTGCCTATAATCCCAGCTACTCAGGAGGCTGAGGCAAGGGAATTGCCTGAACCCAGGAGGCGGAGGTTGCGGTGAGCCGAGATTGTGCCATTGCACTCCAGCCTGGGTAACAAGAGTGAAACTCTCTCAAAAAATAAGTAAAGCTGGGTAAAATAAGGCTGAGACCTCCTGGGCTGCATTCCCAGACGATTAAGATATTCTATGTCATGGGATGAGATTGGAGGTTGACACAAGGCGCAGGTCATAAAGACCTTGCGGATAAAAACAGGTTGCAGTAAGGAAGCTGGCTAAAACCCACCAAAACCGAGATGACCAGGAGAGTGACCTCTGGTTGTCCTCCCTGCTACACTCCCATCAGCACCATGACAGTTTACAACTGCCATGGCAATGTCAGAATGTTCTAAAAAGGGGAGGTGTGAATAATCCACCCCTTGTTTAGCATATCATCAAGAAATAACCATAAAAATGGGCAACCAGCAGCCTTAGGGGCTGCTCTAGGGAGTATCGATTCTTCTGTGCCTTTCCTCTCCTACTAAATGTGCTTTCACTTGACTCTTTGGGCTGGCCCCAAACTCTTTCTTGTGTGAGATCCAAGAACCCTCTCTTGGGATCTGGACCGGAACCCCTTTCCTATTGCATCTTTGATATGGTTTTGGTTATCTTCATGTGTATTATTTATTCCCATTTTATAGATACAGATACTGAGGCTCAAAGGAGTTATGTTACTGAGAATGTCCAGCTTACATATGGTTAAGTTGAGATCCCAACTCAGGTTAGTCAGATGTTAAAGCCTCTGTGCTTAGCCATCAGAAGGAAGTTCCTTCCTGCCTAGAAACTTTCCCATGTTCTTTTAAAACCAGTTAAACAATGTTTCTTACTCAGGCTTTTTGAAGGCAAGTCCATTTTCTAGAAGCTTCCTATCCCCACTTCTGATGAATATCAGATTGGCTTATTTGACTTCAGATCATTCATTCATTCAAACTGCATTTACTTATCAAATATTTATAAAGTTTATAAATATTTGACACCATGTGTCAAGCGCTGTTCTAGGCATTAAGGATACAGCAGTGAAAAAGACAACAAGACCCCTGCTTTTAAACAGGAGTAAGATGGAAAATAAGTAAATGAAGACGCTGAACAAGAAAATTTGATGAGGAGAAAGATTAGCTATAAAAGAAACAAATAGAATGATGTGACAGTTTATGTTTAGCTACTAACTTCAACATAATTCATGTTTTCATTTGATCTGTACAGCTTATAAAATGTTCTGTTACATTAAGCTATGGCTGGTTGCCTGAATGCAGAACACTCCCCTAATAGACAACTTTTGTGTGTTTTACCGGGGAAGAATTGGAGCCCTGATAAATTTTAATTAGTCGAATTCACTTGTGGTCTGATAAGTCTTAATGTCATTCAAAAGGGAGACTTTCCAAGCACATGGATTGTTGCTAACACCTCTTGCAGCATCACGACATTGAACAAGTTTAATAGTTCTTCAGCTATGCAAGCTTTAATTCCAGACTTCCTCAGTGAAGAGGCAACGACATCTATCTGAGTGGACTTCGCAGATGGAGAATCTCTACACAGGTCGTCTTTAAAAATGGCCGAGATTATGTTTACATGGATATCGTGAAGTAGTGTAAATTGAAGTTCCTGTGAATGAAAGAAGCATGTTCTTATCTTCAATCAAACATTTTTTATCCAGCGTTAGCCTTGGGCAATAGTTTTTACCCAGGGTATCTGATCAAGTCTAGACACATTTTTGATTTTCACAACCTGCAGTGGGGGAGGCTGAGTGCAGGGATCTCCCAAGTCGATGGAAGCCAGGAATGCTTCTTAATGCCTGGCGATGCACAGGACAGCTACCCACAATAAAGAATAATTAAAATATCAATAGTGCTGGGGCTGAGAAACACTGGGCTAGAGAATGTTTGAGCTCTTTTGAGAACAAGAGTCTGAAAGGCCATCTTGCACATAAAAATCCAAAGTTCTACATGGAACTGAGAGGACTCACATGCAAGAACACTGCATAAACAAGAAGCCATGAACCCATATAAGGCACGAACTAATCCTTAAGCAGATTGAAAATTATCCCTCCCAAGTCACCAACAGACCTCAGAAGCTGACTAAATGACTAAAATCTATAGCAAGGTAATCATTGCATCCTGGAGAAATCTATGGTAACTTGTTGAGGATGAAGCATTGCAAAGTCTGGCCAGGAACTAAAGGAAGCACAGGGCTGAATCTGCAGAATTTTAACAGTGCACCATTTAACAAATGGTTTTCTACTCTTTCTCAACTTCCTCCCAAATTCAGAGGGCTGGGAATGCTGGCAGATAATCAAGGTGGAAGGTAAGAGGGGGTAGAAGAAAAGGAAAAAATATCGTGTTTGGGAGGAAAGAAGAAAGGTCAGGGTTGGGGGCTGTGGAGGGGGGGATCTTGAGCCTATGGCCCCTTCTCTTCCTCCAAACCCTTCTCTGCATGCATCTCTGGCTTTTCTTGGTGAGATTCACAAAAGAAAATGTCAGAGGAGTGGGAATTTAGAGACTTTCTTACTCAGTAGTTCCCCAAATATGAAGCTAACTACTTGTGGCACAGAGATGAATGTAGGTGATTTGCAGATGCGGCATAAAGTGCTGTTTGAGAGAACTATTTGATGGCAATTATCAAGAATTTTTGAACTTCTTTTTCCTCTGCCTGAAATACTCTTCCCCAGATCTTTATATGTTCTGACTTCTCATCTTTCGGGTTTTAGCTCAAAAGCCTCCTAGAGATCTTTCCTGACCACCTTAGCAAAAGCAGCACATCACTTCCATACATATACGCAACCCTCTGGATTTCAATACCTTGCTTTGCTTTCTTTATAGCATTTGCCACTCCCTGAAATCTTATTCTTTAGTTAGTTATTTTGTTGCCCATCTTCCCTTCCCTGCCCTCTAAGAATCAAGTACCATAAAAATAAGTACAGTCTTTATCATGCTTAAAGCTGTACAGGCACAAAGGAATCACAACTGAGTCTGGAACATAGTAGGTTCTCAATATAAATCTGCTGAAATCAGTTACCTTTCATCCTTCCAGTTAAGTTTGGTGCACTCCTTACAGCTAAACACATTCTCTCCTGAAGGCAGAGGATGCCGCCCACCTCTGAGGTTCTCCGTGCTCAGTTTCTGCATTCACAAAGTGCAGGAACTAGCAGGGGAGGTAAAGAGGGAAGAACAGGCAAAGAGAGGTGTTGGAGCCATAAAGACAAGCAGCAGTCAGAGGAGTAGGGAGTTCTAGACTTTAAGAAAACTTGGGCCACATGCGGTGGCTCACGCCTGTCATCCCAGCACGTTGGGAGGCTGAGACAGATGGATCACCTGATGTCAGGAATTTGAGACCATCCTGACAACATGATGAAACCCCATCTCTACTAAAAATACAAAAAATTAGCTGGGCATGGTGGCATGCGCCTGTAATCCCAGCTACTCAGGAAGCTGAGGCAGGAGAATCACTTGAACCCAGGCGGCGGAGGTTGCAGTGAGCTGACATTATGCCACTGCACTGAAGCCTGGGTAACAGAGCAAGACTCCATTAAAAAAAAAAAAGTCACCCAGCCTGCCCCAGGTCACGGGAATTCTGTAGTCACAGTGAAAGACCTTGAGTTAGTGGGAGTCCTGGCAAGACAATGGCTCACCCACTGTCTTGAACATCTGCCCAAGCCTGGAGGCATGGGTGCATAGAATATTTGCTAAGTGACATTCAGTGTCTCATTGCCTCACTCTGGAATCCTGAGATCTGCAGTTTCCACTAACTGTGAGGAAGGCTTCCAGAGCCCAGAGGGGATTTTCCAGCAGAGCCAGCCTCAGACAAGAAGAAAATCCTTCTTCTTTGGACAGGGCTGTTTACTGATTCAGAAGACAGGATGGAGACATAAGAGGTACTGAGCCTGTTCCATTCTCTCCCGTACTACACAGTGAAAACTATCAAGGGTTGTTGTAGAGTAGAACAAGGAATTAAGCACAGTCACCATCATAAACACCTACTGTGGGCCAGGTTGTGCATACATGCACATACCTGTAACTACATGTACCTAAATAGAAACACAGTAACACACATGTGCAAACATGTCTTTATAATTCTTCAGTGTCTCTCCTCCATCTCATTCCAAAAGGGATTTGAGGTGTCTTATGCAAAAGTCATACATATTATGAGGAGTAAAATGAGAATAAGAGGAAGGCATAGTTCTGAGCAGCAGGAAAGTCTCTGGGCCAACCGTGTGCCCATTCTCTAAGGCAAGCGTGTCTTAGGGAAAACACGTGTCATTTAAAGGAAGTAGTAGTAGGCAATGTGAAGTCTGGCATCAGACAAATCTGGTTCAGCTACAAGCTGCACTACCAAGCCTTAGGTGCCTTACTCCATGTCTTCTAGTGTCCTTATCCCTTACACTAAGAGTGATTGTACTCATCTCCTGGCACTGGGGATTTAAAGGAGTTAATGTAATGGACCAGGTAGGCATTCAATAACTGTAAGTATTACTTTTTAATCTATTTTTCCTTCTATTTAAAGCTTTTTACTATTATATTGTTTTGAGACAGAATCTTGCTCTGTCACCCAGGCTGGAGTGCAGTGGCATGATCTCAGCTCACTGCAACCTCCACCTCCCTGCAACATCCACCTCCCAGGTTCGAGCAATTCTCCTGCCTCAGCCTCCAGAGTAGCTGGGATGGCAGGCGCCCACCACCATGCCCACCTAATTTTTGTATTTTTAGTAGACACGGGGTTTCACCATGTTGGCTGAGCTCGTCTTGAATTTCTGACCTCGTGATCCACCCTCCTCAACCTCCCAAAATGCTAGAATTACAGGTGTGAACCACCGCCCCCGATCAACTTTTTACTATGTTAAAGCATAATAAAACATTTGTTAAAGTACCATGCACAGGTTTCTTGACAAAGTTCCTGCTTATAAGAAAGCTGGCAAATCTTCTCAATGAGTCTGCAGCTGTATGTTGGGGCTGTGTGTCCTCTGGAAAGAACGGAGGATAACTGTGGGTCAGGTGCCTAGTCCTTTACCATGTCTCCCTTCAACAGACAACACCATGGGATTGTAGTGTCCACCACACAGGAAGAAGACTGAGACTCAAATTGTGCAAAAGGTTTGCCTAGGCTCTCACAGCTAGTATGTTGTAGGGACTTGAATTTACTGATTCTAAATCTCAAGCTTCCACCTCCTTCTCTTCTCTTGCAAGTTCATCTGAGCCAAAGGATCTGCCTTATGTTGTAAATCAGGTCTAGCATGGTATTTGCTAAATCTTCATTCTCTGGAATGAGCCCAGCCTTCAGTCCTGGGGGTAGCTGAGTCCTCAGTAACTAGTTTTAGAAGCTGCAACAGTCTAATCTCTCACTCCTGACTTTTCCATAAAAAAAGCAATAGCTCCTTTACAGCTGTGAAGCACTCACTGGGTGGTCTACCTTTCTCTCCATTATATCACTCAGTGAGCCTACTCATGGCGACCATGGTTATCTCATAATAGAGCCTGAGTTTCAGAGGGAGCTAAATCTTTAAGTTAGAATAACTTCTCCCTACCACACTGCTATATCTTAGCTCAACTATAAGGCAGAGTATGTTTTATTTAGGCATCACTCAGTGTGGCAAGGTGTTTGCACTCTGTGAGGCATGTAGCAGCTGAGATCAATTGAGAACCCCTAATTTGTACGTCCTACTTAATATTCACTCCAACTAAGTGTGTTCTCTGAGCAAAGTTTCAGATGAAACCATTAGAACTCTTTGACTCCGTTTTCTTCTCTCTTTCTCTCTCTGAACTACATGGTTGAATCATCATACACCATATGCATTTCATTATGGGCAAAGCATTTGCATAGGGATGGAGCCCTCATTTAGAGTTTGACCATCTCAATCCACTTTGGGGGCTTCTCTTCCACCTAGACCCTTAAGTGTTTCCTGAGAATTTCTTGTTGTATTCTGTGCTCCTCCTTTGCCGAAGACTATCTGGGAGACCTCAGTCATGTGTCCAGTCTTGCCTGTTTTCTGTTCCGATGACTTTCAGATCTGCGCTTCTGCCCACAATTCTCAGCTGAGTTTAGGAGCCATATATCTCGCTGCTTCTTGGGATGTACCCCACAGAATTTAAACTCAGAGATTCACCTTAGCAGTCATTACCCTTTGTGTGATCTATGACCACAAATGAAGGCTTCCTCCTTCATTCTAAGCACTCTAGCCAGAAAATGCAAACTACACCAACCTCTCTTGTCCATTCTTCCTTTACAGCCAATCCAAACTCCAGATCCTATAGACTTTGCCTCGTAAAAATCTTTGGGATTCATTCTGTCTCAATTGCTGTGATATGACAGCTTCAGACATGAGCTCTTTTTATATGATTTTGGATTCTTGGTTTATAGACATGAAAATCTGACTAATGAATAACATACTCATTAAGATAGTGAACATGGGAGACAAAATGGCCCTTGTTTAATTCGAGCTCTTCCACATAATAATATGTGCCTTTAGCCAATGTACTCAGCCACTCCATGACTCAGTTTCCTCATCTACAAAAAAGGGATAATATTACCTGTAACCTTTATAGCATTTACTTTGTGCCAGTCCTATTCTAAATGCTATATATAGATTAATTCATTTAATATTCCCAAAAGTGTCTGAGATAGATATTATTATTACCTCATTTTGTAGATGAGCAAACTGAGGCACAGAGAGGTTACATAACTGCCTGCATCCATTCAGCTAGTAAGCAGTAGAGCTGGGTTCTGGCTCTGATGTTCTGGCTCCAGAGCCCTTGCTCTTAACCATCAGGTAATAATACTTATCTCCAGGGATTGTTAGGAGGATTAAGTTCATGTGTGTAAAATGCTGAGGAAAATACCTGGTACTCAGTAAGTGCTTGACAATTCATTAACATATATACCCAATAATGGGTTTTTTAGTCTCACAAGGAACATAAGGGTTTTAGTGATACAGTTTCCTAAAGATAGAGATTCTAGATAGCTTCACCTATCAGTTTTATTCCTTGAGAACCTATGGCTGATTGATTGACACACATCTCAAGCCAATCTTAAAAATTTGATTACTGCACCTGCTCTGCTGTCTCTTATGATGACCAAGCCCTCTCTCCTTTTAGTAATTAACTACACCATATGGGTATACCTATCTGGACTCATTTCTCCCCACTGAGTTCAGAGAGACTATATCGTTGGCATCCCTTTTGTTTGATGTCAGCCAATAGAATGTTATGCATGAGTGTGTGTATGTTGTCAGTTCATCGCTTCATTTTTGTGGCCTTTCATTCACTCATTTATTTGTTTAATAATATTAATTGAATCAGGCTGACTTTTAAAGATTCTGTTTTGAATTTATTTTAAAAGTTTTTAGCTCCTTCTCTTTCCTATTTTCTTTCACTCCCTTAGCACAATAAGGCAATTCCCCAGGGCCAGGGTGGCTTTTCTTGCCATTCCTCCCTCACTACCCTCTCCTTCTACAATTTAGAGTAGAGGCGTACAATGCACTTTATGAAGGACACAGGATAATAACAAAATCGCTGATAATGCTAAAGATAGCTTTTAATGAATCTTGTTTCTGGGTATCATTGGAAGCATTTTTGCTGGCGAGAGAGACCTTTTCAAGCTCCAAGAGTTTCACATTTGGAGACATTTTACAGCATTGGGAGGGTTGTTTAGTACTGGCTGAAAAAACATTTTCTTTGACAAGAGCTAGATCTAATTTGTTAAACTGGTTGCTTTTGTTTTTCTGGTTTTATCATTTTTTTAAAAATCTGTATACTTTCCTGGATGCAAAAAGAGCCGAGGTGCGTTTTATTCTCTTTTTATTCTCTTGACTGTTGACAGCCTGTGCTGCTGAGTGCAGAAATGAAGTCTGTTTTCTTATTAAAATGCACTGAGTTTTCAAGGTAGGCACTGGGGGTTTGCAGGCGCACCGCCTCATTTACAGGGGATTCTAGTGGGATGGGGCCTGATCACCCAGCCCTTGGACCCCCTCACTGAGTGATCTCAATAATGATCTTTCACTCATGCTTCCTCAGTACCTCTTGGGTGCCAGCTGCTTTGACATTGTGACTCAGTGAAGCAATAAATGTCGTTATGCTACCTTTTGTAGATGAAGTCATTGAAACTCATTCTCTCATTCATTTATTCAATAAATATTTGTTGAGGACTCACTATGTGTCAGATATCATTCTAGGTTCTGGCAATGTAGCAGTGAACAAATAAACGAAAAATCCTTGCCCATGATAAGCTTAAATTTTAATAAGATGAGCCAGAAGCCAAATAATAAATACAGATGACCTCTCATAGTGGCAAGAGCTATGGAAAAATAGCAGAGAAGTTGATAGGGAGACTTAGAGGTTGCGATTATACAGAAAGGGGCTTCACTGAAATGATAACATTTGAATAAAGACTTGAGGGATGTGAGCGAGTTGGTGACACAGTTATCTGGGGGTAGGGAAGGGGCATTTTCAGACAAAGAAAAATGTAAAAGCAAAGGCACTGGGGCCAGAATGCTTAACATATGGAAAAGCATCAGAGACCAGAGAGATGGGAGCGAAGCAAACAAGGCAGAAAGTGCAATGCAGTGGAGTCAGGGAGGTGATCTAGGTTCTGCAAGGGTGTCAGGACACTGCAGGGACTTTGGTTTTAATGTTTAGAGTATGCGAGGGATTGGAGGGTTTTGTTTATGTTTTTGCTTTTTGAGAGGGAGTCTCGCTTTGTCACCCGGGTTTGAGTGCACTGGCGCCATCTCAGCTCACTGCAACCTCAGCCTCCCAGGTTCAAGTAATTTTCCTGCCTCAGTTTTCTCAGTAGCTGGGACTACAGAAGAGTGCCATGACACACAGCTAATTTTTGTATTTTTAGTAAAAAAGGGGTTTCACCATGTTGGTCAGGCTGGTCTCAAACTCCTGACCTCATGATCTGCCCACTTTGGCCTCCCGAAGTGCTGAGATTGCAGGCATGAACCACTGTGCAAGACCCGTCGGAGTGATATGACTTGACCTGCGCAATCTGTAACTGGAACTCAGTCCTGTCCATCCAAAAGCTCGTGTGTTTTCCTTTATTCTGACAATACTTCCTCCTCTTAAATTTCAGTATAATTTTTTGCGTATGTACCTGTCTGTCCCATGAGACTCTGGCTTCTCCAGGGTAGAGTTGAAGCTTGATCTTCTGAGCATATTCTCTAGTTCTGACATGATGTAAGTACTCAGCAAAGACTTACCGAAAAGACCGTCTCTGTACCTAGGAAAGGAAAAGGAAAGGCTTGGTTATAAAAAATACATATAATGAAATAATGTCTTTTGCAGCAACATGGGCAGATCTGGATATTTTAAGTGAAATAAGCTAGAAACAGAGAAATACTATGCATTATCACTCATAAATGGATGTTAAAATGTGTACATGGGGTAGAGAGTGGAATAACAACAGAGGCTCAGAAGGGTGAAGGGATGGGAGGGGTGGAGGATGAGAAATTACTTAATGGGTAAAATGTATGCTATTCAGGAGATGGATACACTAAAAGCCCTGACTTGGCCACTGTGCAATCTCCGTGTAAAGCCAAACTGGACTTGTATCCCATAAATATGCATAAATTAAAAAAGCAGACTTCAAATTCGTTTTTTTATAAGGAGAAAACAGGCAAAATATTACCATAAAATATATGCACATATTCTTTCCTTTCTACATGTTTTCTTTCAGTATTTTTCACCTACAGATAAAATTCAGACCAATAATAATCTCAGGGTAATCATTTTGTATTAATCATTTTAAATTTAATATCGGAACATAAGCATTTTTCAACACTTCTATAGATCTTTTGTACCAAGCTTTTAAACAGCTGATCAATGTGGCTTTATTATGCTATGCCGTAATTCACTACCAGTTCAATTTCTAGCCATTTAGAAGCCTTCCAGGTATGCTTATTTTGTTTCTTTTTGTTAATATAGATAGTCCAGCAAAGAACATCTTCATGCATGTGGCTTTTTAATTTTGTTGTCTTGTTTTTCAGGCTACATTCCTAGGAGTGAGATTCTTGGAGCAAAGGGTATCAATGCAGAGTAATTACTCTTTAGAACTTTCATTTCAATTTCCAATAATTACTGCAATAATTAGTGCAATTGTCATTACATGCATGGATCCCAGTATTGCCTTTCCAGTTCAGGCAGATGAAATTGCGTTGATTCCTTCTATATTCTAAGAGTGCTAAGCGTAAAGGATGCAGACATTATATGATAATAGTAAAATCTATCCTTTGTCCAACATGTATTCTGCATTATTTTTCATTTAATCTTTACAATAGTCCTCACTGGCATTGAACAAGTGCTCTTGTTCATATTGAACAAGGGAGGAAACCAAACCACAAGAGATCCATAACTTCCCCACAATCCCAGATGCAGATGAGAGATTCAACCCTGGCCACATCAGACTCTTTGCTTTATGTGACACTTCAGCCCATGAGTAAAGCAATGTCTCTTCCATCAAGGTGTCTTCAACTTAGTGTGGGAGATTCTGTGTTCATATAAATATGATCACAATGAGTTATAGTACAGTTCTGCTGAAGTATCAGAGGTAGCAACCAAGAAGGAATAATTAGATCCGTCACAGTGGGGCATAAAAGACTTTACAAAAGAGGTGACAGTGGAGAATAGAAATTTTCCAAATAGAAAAAAAATGTGAAAAGGCATTTCAGTGTGAAAAAAAAAGGGAATTTGTGTTAAAAAAACAAAACAAAACAAAACAAAACAAAAAACCCAGAGTTAAGCCAGACGCGATGGCTCATGCCTGTAATCCTAGCACTTTGGGAGGCCGAGGTGGGTGGATAATATGAGGTCAGAAGTTCAAGACCAGCCTGGCCAACATGGTGAAACCCCGTCTCTACTAAAAATACAAAAATTAGCTGGGGGTGGTGGCTGGCACCTGTAATCCCAGCTACTCAGGAGGCTGAGGCAGGAGAGTCTCATGAACTCAGGAAGAGGAGGTTGCAGTGAGCTGAGATTATGGCATTGTGCTCCATACTGGGTGGAGCAAAACTCCATCTCAAAAAAACCAAAACAAAATGGAAACAAAAATACCTCAGAGGGCTGGAACAATGTGACATATATGGAAATGCCCAGAAACGTGATGAGAAGGGCATGGCACAGGCTATGGGTAGAGGATTAGTCTGGAGCCAGGAGCTGGAGCAGCAAGCAGAGCTGATACCTTCCCATGCCCTATATGTGGTCTGGGCTTGCTATTGTAAATCAGTTTTTCTCAGTTCTGGCTGTGCTTCAGGATCACTAGGGCAGATTTTAGTTTTATGTTGTGCAATTTAAAAAAAATATGTGAATTCTTGTCCAACTGGATTAGCATCTTTGCAGGTGGGACCCCAGGTGATTCTGTTGTGCTTCCAAGATAGAAAATTGCCAAAATAGGAGAAATTCACATACTGTCAAATACAGAATAAAATTTATACCCTTATACAATCTAAGAGCAGAAAGGGAGCATAAGAATCAGCTCAGTGTTTGGAACTCTTCCCCCTCCCCCGGAAGCTAACTGAGCGTACACTGTGTAGGATATGTACAGTCAGGCATTAGAGCATCCAATGAGATGATCTTGCCCTGGCTGTGATGTCAAAGAGGATGGGTGGTTTCCTGGAGCTGAGCTTCCCAAAATTTGCTGCATAGTAACATTATCTGGAAAGACCGGAGAAGTCCCCATGCCTAAGCATCACTCGAGTCAAAATCTAAGCTGATGGGACCAAGACATCAATGTTTTGAGGTCCCTACATGATCTCATTTTGTAGCCAAGTTTGAGAATCAGCATTCTAGAACCTTGAAGACTACCAGCATTGGTATATCCTGAGAGCTCACTGGAAATGGGAAATTTCAGACCCTATCCCCAACCTACTGAATCAGAATCTGCACCGTAACAAGATCTCTAGGGGATTTGCATGCACATTAAGAATCAGGAAACCCTGTTCCACAGATATCTTAAAAGGCAATATCAACATGAGGTGAAATGACTTTTACAAAAACTTCTATATTGTAGGTATATTATTATATGTTAAATTCCCTTTAATTTGCAACTGTAGGATTTAGCTGTTCACCACATGTCTACGTTGCTAAACTCTCTATATGTGAGGTCCGTATGACTAGTGGTGTGTTTTTCTGGCCTTGGTTGGGATTTTATGATGGTGTTTGTGATATATCCATCTAGATGTTTAAATGGTGGTATGAGTTTGGCCTGCCCTTTGTGTGTGCATGTTTGAGGGATACTAATTGTGTGTGTGTGTGCCCTTGCCTGTTTTGGGGTTTTTCTCCTTAGAGTTTCCCTGGGTAGGGTGCTATTGGCATTTTGCAGAGGCTGATTTCAGAGTGGGTCTGTAGCAGGGGTCCCTAATCCCCTGTTAGGTTCCTGTTAGGAACGGGGCACCTTGGGAGGCCCGAGGCAGGTGGATCACCTGGTGATCAGGAGTTCAAGACCTCAAGACCTGTTTTCTTCCAAAGTTTTTGTTGTTAATTTGTGGACACGGTGTTGCTGTTAATTTGTGTTGTTAATTTGTTGTTGTTAATTTATGGACACAGTGTTGCTATTAATTTGTGTTGTTAATTTGTTGTTGTTAATTTGTGGACACAGTGTTGCTGTTAATTTGTGTTGTTAATTTGTTGTTGTTAATTTGTGGACACAATGAGAGAGAAGAGATACTCAGCAGGAGGTGAGCAGCAGGCAAGCTGTATTGTATGCTGCTTCCCATCATTCGCATTATTGCCTGAGCTCCACCTCTTGTCAGATCAACAGCAGCATTAGATTCTCACGGGAGCGTGAACGCTATGGTGAACTATACATGTCAGGCATCTAGGTTGCACGCTGCTGATGAGAATCTAATGCCTGATGATCTGTCACTTTCTCATCACTCTTAGATGGGACCATTTAGTTTCAGGAAGACAAGTTCAGGGGTCCCACTTATTCTACATTATGGTGAGTTATGTACTTATTTCATTATATATTACCATGCAATAACAGTAGAAATAAAGTGCACAGTAAATATCATGAGCTTGAATCATCCCAAAAGCATCTCCCTTCCTGGTCCATGGAAAAATTGTCTCCCACAATATCAGTCTCTGGTGCCAAAAGGGTATACATTATGAGGGACCTAATGTCTTTTGACCATATAGGCAAAATATTATAGTACACACAGGTCATGTGATAATTATGTTCCCACACATTTCCAAAAGCCCCTTAGTGGTTTGAGAACATTGCAAATGAATAAGTTTGGACTTTTGTATCCAAATTTCCTGCAAGTTCCTTTGTGGCTGAGAGGATCTCTGTGTGAGACATGGGTTGGAGGCGGGAGATGGTACAGCTTGTGGCTAAAGGGAGGATCCTTTGTGTATCTAAGTGTGTGTGTGTGCGTGTGTGCCCGTGAGTGTGTGAGTGCATCAATCGCTGTGTGCCTGTGCCTGTAGCTCTTACTTTGGCTCAGACTGTGGTTCATAGACAACATCATGGAGTCATTTGAAGGAACATGCAGATGTGCATACAGCCAGTCATACAGTGGGGTCACACAAACAAGGAATCTCACCTTAGAGACCAATAGCCACATAAAGCCATACTCATACAGCTAATCACACACCTGGTAGGTTGCCCACAAAGTCACACACACACAGAATCATCATCCTTTTTAATGCCCAGATTCTCAGCCAGACTCAGGCACCAGCACAAAGAGAAACACTTGCATTCACATCACACACATGCACACAGACACACACACACAGCCCATAGGCAAGCTCTGTGCAGGTTCCAACCCCCAGAGGAACAAATACTACAAACAGATTCTACAGAACAACACTCAAAGAGAAGCTGAGTCCTGTGGTGCTGTGGGTGACCTTGAAAATGTTGCTTTTAATCCTCTGTTTAGAAAACTGAAAGGGTTTACATTGAATGATGGGACAAAGGGAGAGACCACACTGCAGAGGCTGGGACTGCTTGCCACCTGGATTCAGAGAAAACTCTTGAATTTGGGCTCCTGACCAGAAAAGATCCCCCATGAAGACACTCTCCTCCCTGTGCCCAGCCCTGCTTCCTCTACCCCCTCCCAGGGTTCCGGTCTCACTTCATGCCACTTCTAACATCTAACAGTGCATCTTGGAAAACCCAGCACAATCTTGCCTTCTGCTTACAACTCTTTAGCTGAACCAGTACGCATGTGTTCTGAAGGTGGGGATGCCGGGAGTGCATTTCTGGATTGTCTTTCACAAGGGGCTAAAGTATCCATTTATCATTCCATTTTGATTATTCACAACCAGAAGAATAGATGTTCCAAATAAAAAATAATCTCCACAGTTTTTATATTGAATTTCAAAATAACATGTCCCCAGTTGGATAGAAAGTCCAATAAACTTTGTTCACACACAAACACTCAGATTCATTGAAAAGCTCAGGCAAATAAGCACATAGAGACACTCTCAGAAATCCATTCCCTCAGCCCCACCAATGATGTGGCATCTAACAGAGATCCCAGTGCCCAGACGCAAATGGGAGCTCAGATGCCCATACAGGGCAACAACTGCATGTGTGGAAACATGCACACCAGATGCAGGCACCCCTAGCTGTGGATCCATCCATTCCCCTGGGCAACACAGGCCTCTGCTTGGAAAGGAAGGCTTTTGCATAGGAAGTTGCATAAAATCAACAGAATGGCCAGTGCATTGGTGCTGAAGTAGGAGGTGGGACTTGACTCCAGAGGTGGGACTCAAACTCCTGATCAGACTGAAGACTAGCTAAAACAAGGAAGAGACTAAAGCAGCTCTCCATAAGATGCACCCAGCAGTGCTGTGTTAAGTTACAGCCCCTTTCCTTGGCAACAAACCAAGTTACCACCCCTTTTCTAGAAACTTCTGACTAACCCATTCCTTAATTTACATGTAATTAAAAGTGGGTAGGGGATAGATATGACTGCAGCCCTGCCTCTGAGCTGCCACTCTGGGCACAAGCCTGTGGGGTAGCCTGCCCTGCAAGGATCCATACCTTTGCTGCTGCTGTACCCTGCTGCTTCAGCGAAAGTTGCTAACACCACTGGCTCACCCTTGAGTTCTTTCCCGGGCAAAGCAAAGAACCCTCCTGTGCTAAGCCCCAATTTTTGGGCTAATCTGCCCTGCATCAGGGGGAGTTGATAACAACCATCTCAAAATATCCTCTAAAATGAATGATCATTTGGAGACATCAGAAAGTTAAACCACATTCACAGTGGCAAGGAAGCAAAGGCATATCAGAAGATATTCTGTAACAAAAGAGTGAGAATTTGTAGAACGTTTTCCCCCTTCCCTTTAAACAATTATTTGTGAGCCTACTTGACCAAAGGACTATGTTTTCTTCCAAAGTCCCTGTTGTTGTTAATTTGTGAGCACAATATTGTTGTTAATTTGTGTTGTTAATTTGTGGACACAATGAGAGAGAGGAGATACTCAGCAGTGGCTCCATGTGCCCAGATCTTGTTGGGAAAGCCTCTCACAGTCATTTTTCCTGCTGAGAGCTGGGTCTGTGGTTAGCACCGGCCCCCTGACACCTTCCCTCAATCACTTATCAGAGAGGAAGGCACCTCACAGAACTGAACTGGCGTGGTGAGGGAGGAGAGATATGTGTCTTGATAAAGAGATAGAGTAAGAGAAGCACAAAGAGGGAAAAAAAAACAAGTAAAGAAAGTGGGAGAGGCAGAAGTGAGAGAATAGACTCTGTGCATGTGAATTACTCATGAGACAAAGATGACAAGTTTGTGAAAAAAGATCACAGTATGAGAGAAAGCCTGTGCATATGTGTGTGCCTGCGCATGTGTGTGCGTGAGTGCATGTGCATGTGTGTGTGCATGTGTGTGTGTGTGTGTGTGTGTGTGTGCACGCACATACACATGTAGGTCTGTCTAGAAACAGACAAGATGATGGGAAAAGAAAGCCAGAGAAGGCATGCATGGACAACTGAAGAGAGGAGGCTTTAGAAATTCCGTGTGTAAGCATGAGGGTGTCTGAGAGAGAGGCTGACAGAAACCGAGTCGTAGAGAGAGAGACCATGTCAAGGAAAGTACTATGTTCCCTACATTGGTTCAATAAATGAGCCCATTCACTTAATGATTTATTCTGGAAAACTACACAATTCGTTTAATTACAAAAAATCTATTTCTTTTAAATATGCATAAAATTTCTGACAATTTGTATTAAACAACTTGTGAAGTCTGGTAAAGATTTTAATTGATTCATTTTCATTTCGTGTTACTAATCATAGTTAAGGGAATATTTAAGTTTTATTTTTACCAGTCCTGGTCTCTTCCTAGAGAAGAAAATGTAAAATGTTACTCTGCTGGAAAAGGGAGAAGAGAGTGAGAAGACCTCACAGGAAAGAGCAGACTGAGAGGGAAGATGGGTTGGAACAAATCGAAACAGAAAACAGAGAGTCAGGAAGAAAAGGAGCATGAGGGTCAGAGAGAAGGGATCTGAAAAATCTGAAAACGGGGAGACTGATAGAGTCAGAGAACACTCTGTGGTGACGGAATAAAATGAAACCAGATCATCAACCCCTTAGCCATTCCAACATACCCTACGTAGATTCATACAGACTTTACACATTGTAAAAAGAAATACATCGATGGTAAATTAACAAACTGAGATCACTCAAAAAACGGATCATTTACGGAAGTAGTTTCTTGCAGATTTTTGTTCTTTGTTTTTTGTCAAAGTTTCACTCAATGAAGAATTTCTGAGATCTTCTCTGTCAGGCTTCTCAGATACAGGATATAAAAATGTAAAGAAAAATAAGTTGAAGATGTTCCTGGCCCACTGATTGAAGTAGGCTCTCCTGAGTTCTGTGATGGAGTCAAGCCCTGGGCAATAGCAGAGCTCTGGGAGTGAGTTCCAGTCATGGCCGCCTGGAGAGGTGTTGCCTCGGGGAGCCTCAAGGACTGAGTGGCCGGAATCCAAAGGAGTTTAGAGATGTTGGTGAAAGTCCAAAGTGGAAGCCATGAGGCCAGAGCTAGAGCACTTGCACTTGGCTCTGGTGGGGAAAAGAAAAACCGGGATCCCCAGTGATGCTCAGATTCTGTCCTAGAAGACTCGCTGGACAGTGGGTTTTCCATTGACAGAAGAAAAGGAGAAAGGTATTAGAGAGAGAAATAATGAGATCAGGTTTGGATTTGAGCTCAGGCTCTGGTTACTCACCCCGGTGGAAGTGACCAGTACCTCTGAGCACAGGACTGAGGCCTGGGAAGAGGTCAGGCTGGAGTGGAAGTTAACACCTAAGTGCAGAAATGATAGTCCAGGAAGTGTGTGCAGAGTATTTTTTTTTTTTTTTGAGACAAAGTCTTGTTCTGTCACCCAGGCTGGAGTGCAGTGGTGCGATCTCAGCTCACTGCAGCCTCCGCCTCCTCTTCAAGCCATTCTTGTGCCTCAGCTTCCCAAGTAGCTAGATCACAGGTGTGCACCACCACACCCAGCTAATTTTTGCATTTTTAGGTTTTACCATGTTAGCCAGGCTAGTCTGAAACTCCTGACCTCAAGTGATCTGCCTGTTTCAGCCTCCCAAGTGCTGGGATTACAGGCATGAGCCACCATGCCTGGCCTATTTTGAATCGATTTGCTATTAATGATTTCAGTTTCAGGGTCGACGTGCCATGTAGTATCATGGGAGCCAAGTGTGTATACAGCTACCCTGAAGGTACCAGGATAATTCTAGCTTCTTATATCTCTTTTAATCACAGAGGTGTCCTCCAAGACCTTGGGATGGTGTATCGCATATTATCATATCCACCACCACCTATACTGGTAGAGACTTAATATTTTTCTAAAATGGTCTCACTCTTTTAAATGAAAGTATATATATTGACCTCATCTTATTATTCCATTACATCAGTTCTATCTTTACTAACACAGGCATGATATGCTATTTATATACGAAGAGACGTGGATGGCTTCTGATTGCTGGTTGTAAGTCTGAGCTCCAGGTGCAGTCTCAGGGCAGATCACTTGAGGTCAGGAGTTCGAGACTAGCCTGGCCAACATGGCAAAACGCGATCTCTACTAAAAATACAAAAATTAGCTGGGTGTGGCGGTGCACACCTGTAATCCCAGCTACTTGGGAAGCTGAGGCAGAGTTAAAATGAATGCACATATCAGGATGGTCCTAAAGATGTCCATCTGTATTCTACATTCTATCATGTCATCTCCCAACAGCGTTACGTATCTCAAATTGGGAAAGTGTAACCTTAGCATGCCATGCTTTACCAGCTATTCACACATTATTGCTTAAGACTCGCCTTTGGGAGGCTGAGGCGGGTGGATCACGAGGTCAAGAGATCGAGACCATCCTGGTCAACATGGTGAAACCCCGTCTCTACTAAAAATACCAAAACTTAGCTGGGCACGGTGGTGCGTGCCTGTAATCCCAGCTACTTGGGAGACTGAGGCAGGAGAATTGCCAGATCCCAGGAGGCGGAGGTTGCGGTGAGCCAAGATCGCGCCATTGCACTCCAGCCTGGGTAACAAGAGCCAAACTCCATCTCAAAAAAAAAAAAAAAAAAAAAAAAAAGACTCCTGGCATTTGGCTAGCCCATCAGAATTGAGATAGGACCCAGGACATTTTCTATTTTAGGATACTATCATCATCATTGCCATCACCACCATACCATCAAAATCATAATTTGTTGTCTATTTAGTACTTTATTAGTCACTTCTTACCTTCTGCCCTGACCCAGTTTTCAAAATATTCAGCACCTGATTTTCAGTGCCCCTTTCACCCTAAGAGGAGACTTAGAGAAACGGCAGCTCCCCATGTCCTGAAGCCCTGAGACTATACCTGGAGCTCAGACTTACAACCAACAATCAGAAGCCATCCAAGGCTCTCTGTTCCTCTTTCCCCATGTGTCAAATGGGCTGAGAATTTTATTTCATATGGTTGATATGATGATTAATTGAGTTACTATTTGTAGACTATATAGACAAATGGCCTACATCTGACTTTGTTAAATAAATGAAATAAACACTGTAAGTATGGAGGCCTTGCCAAGATGCTAAAGGGAGGCTGCAGGATGATTGTATAGCTGTGAGGACCATAGCCATGTGCAAAGGTAGATGTCCTCCACCCTGAGAAACTTGGCATACAGACTCATGTCCAGCTAACCAGACTAACCAGTTCTGGTATCAGTGATGGCTTAGGGAATGGACAATTGACCCAAGCAAGCCAAAGAAAACCTGCCTGTGGACTTAATCTTTTGATTTTGTTAATATAAATCTGTAGCTTAATGGCCATCTTTACCATTTCTTAGGAAAAGAATATTTCAACACACAGAAATACAGAGATTAGGCTGGGTGCAGGGGCTCATGCCTGTAATCCCAGCACTTTGGGAGGCTGAGGCAGGCAGCTCACCTGAGGTTGGGAGTTCAAGACCAGCCTGACCAACATGGAGAAACCCCAACTCTACCAAAAATGCAAAAAGAATTAGCCAGAGGAGATGGCTCATGCCTGTAATCCTAGCTAATCAGGAGGCTGAGGCAGGAGAATTACTTGAACACGGGAGGCGGAGGTTGCGGTGAGCCAAAATCGCACCATTGCACTCCAGCCTGGGCAACAAGAGCAAGACTCCATCTCAAGAAAAACAAATACAGAGATTAGAGAAAGAGATAGAGAGATGATAGACAGAGAGATGATAGATAGATAAATAGATGATAGATAGATGTTAGATAGATGTTAGATAGATAGATAGATAGATAGATAGATAGATAGATAGATAGATAAGTCATTGATATTTTGAGTACCTGCATCCAGTTTTTCCTGAATTTAGTATATTCCTGAGTTTGCCAATTAGGTGAATCAATACATTTCTTTTGATTTTGGATGTGCCTTTTGTTGTTTAGTTTGAACTGAGTTTTCTTTCACTTGCAGATAAAATGGACCCACTTAATATTTGCCATATTCTTACAGCTGTACCTTGCACAAGTTGTTCTTTTAACCTAGAATGCCTTTTCTGCCTTCTCTAACTGTTGAGGTCCTTTGCCTCCTTTTTTTTTTTTTCCATGGAGTTTTGCTCTTGTTACCCAGGCTGGAGTGCAATGGCGCAATCTCGGCTCACCGCAACCTCCACCTCCTGGGCTCAGGCAATTCTCCTGCCTCAGCCTCCTGAGAAGCTGGGATTATAAGCATGTGCCACCATGACCAGCTAATTTTTTGTATTTTTAGTAGAGACAGGATTTCATCATGTTGACCAGGATGGTCTCGATCTTTTGACCTCGTGATCCACCCGCCTCGGCCTCCCAAAGTGCTGGGATTACAGGCTTGAGCCAACGCGCCTGGCCGAGGTCCTTTTCCTCTTTCAAGTGCCAATTCAAACAACACCTCTTCAGTTGAGCTTCTCCAGGACCTCCCAGTAAGCCACTTCCTTTTCTCTGTCCATCAGCATTTTGTGCAAATCATTGTGACAGCGTTAATTACATTGTAGTATATAACTAGTATCTATATCACCCACATTAGATTGGGCCAAAGTTGGTCTTATCTGCCTTTCTAACTTTATCAAGAGTGCAGCGTCCATGGCATCATAAACACACATAGCTGCTTTTCTTCTGAATGAATGAATGATTTTACCTAAAGCATGTACCCTAGCTAAAAGCCACTGGAGAAGAGGTGGGAAAATGTTCCCAATATCTGGATGTAGAGAGGATAACATGCTAGGCTAATTGGGGTGCTCCTTTACTTAAAGAACCACATAGACTGGAGGTTATATAACTCAGATATCAGGGGCCCTGAAATCGCATGAGAAATAATGAAAGTCTATGTAAAAATCTAACTTGAACTTTCATGGAGCTCTGATTGGCAAACCTTAAACCCAACCCTGGTCTTCCTAAGAGTTGAGACCTAAAAGCTGAGTCCTCAGGTTCCTGTGTCACTTTCTGAGGCAACAACCCTCAAAGAGGTCCCTCAGGATCACTCTCCCAAAACATCTTGCTCCAATATTGCCAGTTATTTCCTTTTGGATTCAAATTCTGTCCTTCCCCTATTATGCTTTTCGGGACATGTAATGCATCAGGAATTCGAACTTAAACTCCTCTTAGTCCACTCTGGTTATTCCCCTTTTAGGACCTCTTGCTTGATCAGTGACCAGCTTGATTCCAACTTCCCACATCCCCACATTCTCAGAACATGAAGGAGGACAGAGAAGCTGCTGCCCTCAATGTCTGTCTACCGTGTCCATCTCCCTCTCTAAGGAAGATTTGGGAAGTGAGCTAAAAGATTAATATGGAGTCTTAGGTCTCATTGATCCCTCAGGACCAGATGCAAGTTCAAGTTGAAAGAGAGACTCACCATGGGAGTCAATATATAAAGGAAACCAATTAGTATAGAAGAAAATAGCCACCAGAGGAGATGGAGCTATAGTGTTCCTTCTTTTTTTTTAAATTCTATATATATACATATATATAGATCTATATATTTAGATAGATATATAAATAAATCTATCTAAATATATATAATATATGTAAATATATATCTATATATATCTAAATATATATATTTAGATACAAGGTGATCTATATTATACATAGATTAATACACATATTTATTGATATATATAAATATATATCAATAAATATGTCATATATATTAATATATAAATATGTAAATATATATTAACATATATAAATATAGAAATTATATTATATAAATTATATACATTATATATTATATTATATAAATTAAATATATATTAATAATATTAGCATATAAATATATATTAATGTATGTATTAATATGTAATATATAATATATTAGCATATAAATAGATATTAATATATAATATATTAACATATAAATATATATTAATATATAATATATAATAACATATATAATAAATATTTTTATATATTGATTTATGTATATAATAAAATACATATAAATAATATATATATTTATATATAATTATTATATAATAATAATACATATATTATTGCATTTTAGGTTTTGGGATACATGTGAAGAACATGCAGGATTGTTGCATAGGTACATACATGGCACTGTGGTTTGCTGCCTTCCTCCCCATCACCTATATCTGGCATTTCTCCCCATATTATCCCCCCCAATTCCCCATACCCCACTGTCCCTCCCCTAGTTCCCCCTCACAGACAGTTCTTAGTCCGCAAAGCCTGACTCTACTTTGGTCCTACTAGGTTCCTGTGAGCTCCCTGAGCAACCTTGCAGCTAAAGGCAAGCCCCTGTGTATTAACAATACTGAATGTGTTTCTGTTTGTTTTTTAAACTAAGTTAACCTGACCAAAAACTAACAACTAAATGGATTTTGTTCAGATCTTGCCCTTCTGTTGGGAAGATCATGGTGATCAAGGCAACACAAGACAGGTGGGAACAGAGTGAGCCTGGAGGCTGGTAAAGGTCTATACGATGATGCAGAGTAAGATTTAGAGGAGATTACCAACTTGCAAAGACCAACGCTGGATTTTCCTTCAGGTAGATAAAGATGGTGTCCACAGAGTCCAGGGGTCTCTGTCATCATTCTGAAGCAGTGACCAGGTGGAGAGGGCACAGTAGCAGAAGGGATGAGATATAACAGTCAGGAAAACAGTGGGTCAGAAAGCTTAGAAAAATTTCCCATGGGATTTTTTCAGGCCTGGAGGGGCTTGCAAATAAGAAACATATGGGGCAAGAGGTATCCAGTTATCGTGATGGCAAAATTCACCATGAAGGGGGATTGGACAATGAGGCCAGGCAGGAAGGCAGAACAATGAGTCCCACGGTCTGAGTCAAAATGTTTGCAGTTAGAGAAAAAAAAGTAGGAACCGCATGACTCAGTTATTAGGAGGCAGAAGAATTTCTTTGGACAACTTAAGAATATGAGGTGAAAGTTGGCCATAAAAGAGACTAGGGCAGCAGCACAAAAGATGGTTCCTTGGTCACCAACTTCCAGAGTCCTGTTGGGTTAACTTGATTCTAAGACTCTTTTATTCTGAGGCCTCTAGGTTAACTTGACTCTAAGATTCATTTTTTCTGAGGCCTCTGGTTATAGTTTCAGAAGTAGGGGAAGAATAAGCCTAGAGTGGAGAAGAAGGGAGGGGTTGATGTACCTTCAGATGCACCAGGCAGGTTTTGAAAATACTAACAAAAGAAAATAAATCTCTGTGCATCCCAGCATGCCTTGTCCTTTCTGGAAAATTCTAAGAAATCCACAAGAGTCTTTGCTTTTTGTGAATAAAGAGTTATCTTTTAGAGTGAGAGTGTGGTCCACAACACCCATTTACCAGCGGGTCTTGCCCTTCTGCCATCTGCAAAACAGCATTTCTGGGCTCAGAATGCAATCGGATGAATTAGTTTAACTTACTAAAGCTTGGTTCATGAGATTGTGCATTTGAATGTTGTTATATAGAAAATTAGTTTCTTAAGTTATTAGGACAGAAATTCAATAGGATTAATTCTCCTGGTTCAAAATAATCAGAGGTCACCATGGCAATGCACATCAATGGAGTAATACACAATGAATGAAACATTTTCAATGTTTGGCTGTTTATCAGAGGCCTCTCTCTTCTGTGTTCCTGGAGGGATTTGTTAGGGTCTCTGCTCCTAAAATGCATTAAGTCAAGGTGATTGTGTCCAAGAACCACCAATATACAAGGTGAAGTCTAGTTTGGAAGCAGAGTTTCCTCTAGGTTAGGCCTTCATCCCCCAGAGAATGAAAGGATCAGGTTTGGAGACAATACCAGCCATTATTGCTCAAAATTCATGATGTGGCTGTGGAAACGAACCCAGCCATGGCAGGGATTCAGGTCACTTACTGAGTGCCAAACCCAACTCCTTGGAAATTAGAGAAAAACAGGCGCAGAACACAATACGAGGGATTTTCAAGGTTGAACAGCTCTGGCTGGCTAAGACAAAAAGAACAAGGAACACTGAATCCCTTTCCTATTTGACTTTGCCCAGATTCAGCTGAGACGGGAGAAGATTCCTCTGGGTCCCAAATTCTATTTTCATGAAAGGTGGTCTATCAGACCGATTGAAAGCTTCCCTCTGCAGGAGCCAGTCTGGGCCTGAACGTTGGTTCCACCACCTTCTAAGCTCAGGGGCCAAATCTAATCACCCATAAAATAAGGGGTAAGGGGTGTGTGTGTGTGTGTGTGTGTGTGTGTGTGTGTGTGTGTGTGATGTCAGTTCAGTTGATAAGGATGCTGTGCAGATGTCATTAACTAATGAATATAAAATACTTAATGTAGTTCCAGGCACAGGGTAGGCACTAGATTCCTCTTCTTACAGAAATACAAACTGAAAGGCACAGATATAGATTTCTCAAACTCTTGTTCTAAAGAACAAGGACTATCCAGAAAAGGTATCTGGAGGGCAGAAGGGTAGTTGGTGCCTTTTACTCCAGATGCAATTTATGTTTAAATTACAGAATACAGGCATGCAATTATAGTATTAGGACTTCTGGGTTACAGTGTTATTCACATCTCTAACATACAAGAAGACCTGGCATTTTTGGGGACCCCCAAATGCACCTGGAACCATCAGAGGGATATTTTGACAAGGCCAGCTACTAAGAACAGGGAAAGGCCAGGCTCTGAAAGAAGAAAGCAAATTTTCCACTGCTCTCCCCTCCCGCCCCACCTGGCCTAGAATCTATATTCTTATTCCATGAACAGATTTCCCAGGAAGTTTTTGGAGAATGTGATGAGAAAGTGGTGGGGTGCCCAGAATCTAATCAAATAAGGAGCCGTAGAAGGTACCAGACCTGCACAATCAATCCGTCAGTCAGTGGGCCTTGTTTGGCATTTTTGATAGTTCAAATAATTGCCATAGAGAAAATGTTACAAATCATGGGAGGGGAGTCTTAGACATTTCTCCTCTCAGCAAGGTTACCACCACATCCCTGCCCAAAGCAGCAGAGGTCGCTATATGGATCAGTTCGTGATTGCCAGCAGGTGGGGTTCACTGAGCTGTAGCAGGTAGTTACTGCCAATGTATGGGCTCCTTCCTCTTTTTCTCACTCTTTATGTCTAATGCATAAGCTAAGTCAAGGACCCTCTCAAGACCCTTCCGTCTCTCCCTTTCTGACTCAGTATCAATGAATGGGTAAGTAAATTCAGGGTTGCTCTAGAGACTTGGCCAGCTTTTTCTTACATAGGCTATGTGTGTGACCTATCAGAGCCCTGATAAAAAATAGAATTCCATTCCCAACGGCTCAGAACTTTAATAAAGATATTATTTATGGAGGTGTGGGGAGGGTTAAGGAAACCCACAAAAGATAATGAGACACCAAGGGACCAGCGAAAATGAGACTCCAACCCTGCTTCCCAAAGCTAGAAAGTGCAAGTTGAGAAACTGGCATTTGAGAGTTCAATGCGATGTGGAGCCATGGAGGAGGGGGCTGCCCTAAAAGAGCCATAGACACACTGACCTTCTACAAATACGAAGGCACCAAAACAGGGGTGAGGCAGAGGAAAATATCTCAGCTGCTTTTCCTTCCCACTGTCTGAGCTCCTGCAAGTGCTATCATTGTCTTAATTCAATGGGAAGAGAGTCAGTAAAGGGGTCCCAGTGATGTAGTTCTTATATATGTCCAGCCTCCTAGGGTACCAGGCACGGCTTAGAAGGCTGAAAAGGATGGGGGGTGGGGTTCAGCTACAGAATAACCAGGAGGTAGGCTCACATGAGGCTGTTTTCCCTATTTTATGTATGTGTGTGTGTATGTATGTATTTTTAGCATGGGGCCTCACTGTCATCCAGGCTGAAGTACAGTGGCACGACCACAGTTCACTGCAGCCTCGACCTCCTGAGCTCAAGCAATCCTCCTGCCTCAGCCTCTCAAGTAGCTGGGACTACAAGCATGTGCCACCATGCCAGGCTAATTTAAAATATATATATTTTTGTGGAGATGGGGTCCCCTGTTCTTGAACTCCTGGCCCTCACAGGATACTCCTGCCTTAGCCTCCTAAAGTGCTGGGATTATAGATATAAGCCACTATACAAAGCCTAATACTTAGATTTAGAACAAGGAGGGGTATGATGTTGGGTTTATATAAATCAAAGTTTCTATTAAGCCTGAATAGATAAATAGATAAACTGAGTGTCCCAACAGACTTTCACCAGAGCTCTGAATTCAATGGACTGGCACTTATGCAAGTATTATTTTTTTAATGCTGTTTTGATTACATGTGTATATTCCTTAGCCTTTTCATGGTGAAATTAGAAGAGTATTGTGTCTATATTTGGGTATTCCTGGGTCCTTGATCATAAGTCATCCAATATCATTAAACCTAAGCCTCAGTCTCAACAGGATGGCTGGCAAGAGCATAAACTTATCATGAGAGATCGCCTGTTCTGCTTACTAGCTGTGCAATCCAATGCAAATCACATGGGGATAAGAGCTTGCTTGACCCCTGCACCTTTGTTTCCTCATTTGTAAAGTGACAGTCTTAATTTGATCAAATTTATTTATTTTGTGATGGAGTCTCGATCTCTCCCAGGCTGTAGTGCAGTGGTGCAATCTCAGCTCACTGCAACCTCCATCTCCCAGGTTCAAGTGATTCTCCCATCTCAGCCTCCCGAGTAGCTGGGATTACAGGCACACACCATGACAACCAACTAAATTTTATATTTTTAGTAGAGACGAGGTTTTGCCATGTTGGCCAAGCTGGTCTCGATCTCCTGATCTCTGGTGATCTACCCGACTTGGCCTTCCATAGTGAATTGGATCATATTTGTTTCCTGCTATGAAATTTCAGATGAGATCATGTGTGAATCTTTGGACAGTGCCTGGTAGGAAAATTGAACTGCTTAATCACCTATGGACCATGAGATAGAAGCAGGCTAATGAACTGAAGTTGTAAAGGGCAGGTTTGGGCTCCTTGTGAGAAATCAACTTCCAAAGCTCACATGGCATGTACAGTTGGAAAAGTAATGAGCCTCTTGTCATTAAACCATGTTCAAGTCAGGGCAGAGCAGCTTCCCTGTCAGAGACGTTGTGGAAGCAGTTTTTATACTGGTAGGAATTTGATTCAGATAATTTACTGGTTTGGTTCCACTGACATTCTTAAAACTGGGAGCACCAGATTGGCACCAAATCAAGCTGCAGGATTGTGTGTACTCCGGGGAAGACCATTCTCTGAACAGCCTAAATATTTGGTTCTGGAAAACAAACAAAAAACCCAAAAAGTTACTTGTCTCAGAGCATTTCACTGGAGCACTTTGAAGAGTGTGCACTATGAGGGACGCTGCTGCCACAGGCAGAGGAGTTGGGAGAAAATAAAATGACAGCTTTTCTTTTTTTTTTTTAATTTTTATTGCATTTTAGGTTTTGGGGTACATGTGCAGAACATGCAAGATAGTTGCATAGGTGCACACGTGGCAGTGTGTTTTGCTGCCTTCTGCCCCTTCACCCATATTTGGCAATTCTCCCCATACCATCCCTCCCCGGCTCCCCCCCCACTGACCCTCCCCTATTTCCCCCAATAGACCTCAGTGTGTGGTACTCCCTTCCCTGTGTCCATGTGTTCTCATTGTTCATCACCCGCCTATGAGTGAGTATATACGGTGTTTCCTTTTCTGTTCTTGTGTCAATTTGCTGAGAATGATGTTCTCCAGATTCATCCATGTCCCTACAAAGGACACGAAC
>CM052660.1:88004628-88055920 GCA_028533165.1 Leontopithecus rosalia | reverse complement strand
GCATTTGGCTTTTCAAGACATTGGAATTCTCAGAGCTCTGAAAGTGGAAGGATGGAGAAAGGATCATTTCAGATGACATATAGAGCACCCTTTCACCCTGGTATGTTGGTGAGATTTCTTCCCACATACAACCTCTTACAAAGTTTTGTGGCTTTTTTTTTTTTTGAGACAGTCTCACTCTGTCGCCCAGGCTGGAGTGCAGTGGCTTGATCTTGGCTCACTGCAACCTCCGCCTCACGGGTTGAAGTGAGTCTCCCGCCTCAGCCTCCCGAGTGACTGGGATTTCAGGTGCCTGCCACCATACCCAGCTAATTTTTTGATTTTTAGTAGAGACAGCGTTTCACCACAGTGGCCAGGCTGGTGTTGAACTTCTGACCTCATGATCCGCCCCCCTGGACCTCCCAAAGTGATGAGATTACAGGTCGGAGACACTGCGCCCAGCCATTTTGTGACTTTATGTTGGCGATTATCCTTTAAGCTTCTCTAAACACAACTTCAGAAAGCAGGCCAGGTGCGGTGGTTCACACTTGTAATCTCAGTGCTTTGAGAGGCCAAGGCAGGAGGATCACTTAAGCCCAGGAGTTCAAGATCAGCTTGAACAACATAATGAGACCCTGTCTCTACAGAAAAATTAAAAGTTAGCCAGGTGTGATGGTGGTGGTAGTGCAAGCCTGTAGTCCCAGCCACTCAGGAGGCTGGAAAGGGAGGATTGATCAAGCCCAGGAGTTCAAGACCAGCCTGGGAAACAGTGAGATCTTGTCTGTACAAAAAACTTTTTAAAAAGTAAAAAATAGCTGGGAATTGTGGCATACACCTGTTGTCCCAGCTACTCAGGAAGTTGAAGCAGGAGGATAGCTGGAATCCAGGAGTTTGAGACTGCAGTGAGCTATTATCATGTCATGGTACTCCAGTCTGGGCAACAGAGCGAGACACTATGTATGTCCATGTGCCCTCTCCCATACCCAGGAAGCAGCCAGTCCAACCGGGAAGGATGTTGCTAGATTGACCCAGCTGACCACTGGAAGTTGGGGATGCTTATCAGTGGAAGTTGGGGATGTTAATCAGTAGAAGTTGGGGATGGAATAACAAAGTCTGGATGGTAGCTATGTTTCATTTGCCTGAAAATATAAGGACTGCAAATGCAAGTGTGGAAATTGGATAAGGAACATGGGTCGTTACAGCATAGTGGTGAAGAGCACAGATTTGGAGACCAGTGACTTGGGTTTAAATCCCTGCTTCATTACTTGCAAGCTGTGTGAACTTCAGCAAGTTTCTACACTACCTTATGCCTCAGTTTCCTCATCTGAAAAATGGGCATGATCATGTAATCCTTTAATAGGATTGGTAAAATAATTATATGAGTTAATATTTGCAAAGCCCATAGAATAGTGCCTGGCACATAAGAAGTGCCATGTGAGTGTTTGTCAGACGACTGCAAGAACAAAGTGCAAGGATGGGAAGGATAGAAAAGGGAGCTTGTGGCCAATCTTTGGGGAGGGTGAGAGATAACAGCCCAGCAACAGCCAGGTTTTACCACACAGAGTGAAGGAACTGTGTTACTGAATTTCTCGAGGTTTTAAAAGAAACTGGAAACTGAGAGGTCTTTTCCCCCCGGGACTCAGTTTCCTCATCTGACAAATGGGTTTACTTACTATTATACCTTAGACCAGAGTGAAGTTCATGGCAGGTTTACATAATGCAGGGGACCAAAAGGACAGAGGAACAGGGGCACCCAAAGCATGTTTCTTCCTCTACTCCTGAGAGAAGGGTAGATTCTCTGGGGGCCATGCAGACATTCTTTCCATTCAGAGGCCATGGAAAGGTCTTTCTTGCCTCAGGGTACTATGAGACAGGGTAATTGTCCCTAGCCCCTCCAACGAATACCTCCCACCTGAGAGCTGAAAGACTTAACACAGTAAGTTCATTTTGTTGTTGTTGTTCACTCTCTTCTCAGCCCAATACAGGTCAGTGGCAGGGAGAGGCTCTTTTGGGTACTACCACTGATGGAGGCTCTTCCGTCTTCAACTCATGGCTCCTGAGGGCTTTACTGAGTGGTGGTATTCAGCAAGCAGACAGGAATCAATGGAGAACATGGAGGAACATGTCAGAGGCTTGTGTGGCCAGGTCTGGAGGCAGTGAACATCACTTCCACCTGTATGGTATAGTCCAGAGCTCAGCCAGGAGGTCCTCCCCCACCACAAAGGAACTAGTAATGAATGTACCCAGGAAAGCAGGGAGAAACTCAGATGTAGATGAGCGCCAGCATTCACCGTCACAGGGCCTTTGCACTTACTGTCCTCTCCATCTTGAGCATTCTCCTCCTCATCTCTGCCCTCACCATTCAGCTCAAAAATTCCCCAAACAGACCTTCCCTGACACACTCATTCATGGTGGCTCCTCCCCTCCAATCCCCACATTCTTTACCATGTCAGCCCACTTCTTCATAGCATCTGCCCCTTTCTGAAGTCATCAGAATACTGAGGCAAGAGTTTGTATTTGTGTTTGTATTTTTCTTCCTGCACATCCTATGGCTCTGCCTCCTTCTTTCAGTTGGAATAAAAACTCTGTGGCAGCAGAAACCTCGTGTGTCTTGTTTACGAATATATTTGCAGCATCCGCAACAGTCTGGTTGACTTAATGGATTTGAAATTTGTTCCAATCACAGACAGCCTTGCGGGAGGCCAGAGCTACTCTGCTTCTGCATGGACCAAAGATGAAATCCTGACTCTGAAATCTCAACTCTCCATGGTCCAGCATCCTGGGTGCAGCCAGAAGTCGCCATGCGGTGGGTTAACAATAGCATCCAACGGTGTCTGTGCTACCTGCTTCCCAAAGCCCAGCTTCTAGGATGGATTATTTAATCTCTTTTTCAGCACCCGTGGCCACACTCTCCTCTATTCACTCTGTTATTTTGGAATCTGTACAGAGCATTTTGAAATGTTTCTTCTATTTCAGGTCTACTTGTTAAGCATGAGAGCTAATGTCAGTGGAGGAGAATGTGTAAGGGATTTTGATGTGTGTGTGTGCATGTGTGTATGTTCATAATTGCATGCTGGAAGATGAATATGGGGTGAGTGTGGTGATGAATGCAAAATAAATCAATACCAAGGACTGCAAAAACAAAGCGGCACCAAATCTCACTGACTTACACTGTCGAGAGTTTATTTCTTGCTTACGCTGTAAGTTGTGGACTGTGGGTCAACTGGGCCCTGCTCCAAGGGTCTTCTCATTGCAGAACCCAGGCTGAAAATGCATCTGGGACTTGTCTTTCTCAAGGCAGAGGGGAAAAAAGTAAGAGGCAGTCAGGCACACACAAGAAGTCTCAAAGCTTTTGCTGGGGCTGACATACGGCCACTTCTCATCGGCTCAAGCAGATCATACGATGACCCAGTCTGATGTCCAGGGTATGGGAAGTAGCCTCTTTCCCCAATCACTGCATGAAAAAGTGGCAAAATTACAAAGGGGAAAAGTGAATTGTCTAAAACAACAATGGAAATGTGCTACAGTCCTCATTCTCTAGAGGTTTTAAGGTAACTATATCAGCTGGAATTGTTTCAGTGGTATCAAACAGAAGATCAGCTCAAACAGGCTTAATTTGGAAAGAAGAACTATGACTGCTTTGGTCAAGGCTGGATGCAGGGTGGCATGTGTTAAAGTCCAAATTCAAGGTCTCTCTCTGTTTCTTATGTCTATTTCATCTTGTGGTATTAGTCTCAGATAGGCTGCCTTTATGGTATAGTCTGTTGTAATTCCAGCCTTCCACCTTGGAAAGAGATGATGGCCCTTCGCCTTAATTCCAGCCTGTGTTCCAGAATTGAATCTCACTGCATCATCCTGAGTGACGTGAACAGATCTGAACTCAATACTATGGACGGAGAATAAAATATGGGGACTGGTCATGCTGCACAGCTTCTGTTAAGGACTCTTAGGAACTGGAAGTGGCAGAGGTTTTCTTCTCAACTAGAAAAACATGGATTGAGAATAAAAAAAACAATCGTTCCCCTAAAAACAAAATTAAAATGATTATAGTTGAGGGCGGGTTGCCGGGGGGTTGGAAACAACAGATTCCGATTTTTTGTTTTTTGTTTTGTTTTGTTGTTGTTTTTTGAGATGGAGTCTTGCTCTGTCACCCAGGCTGGAGTGCAGTGGTGTGATCTCAGCTCACTGTAACCTCCATCTCCCGGGTTCTGATTCTTGTGCCTCAGCCTCCCAAGTAGCTGGGATTACAGGTGCCCACCACCACATCTGGCTAATTTTTGTATTTTTAGTAGAGAGAGGGTTTCACCATGTTGGCCAGACTGGTCTTGAACTTCTGACCTCAGGTGATCCACCCGCCTTGCCTCCCAAAGTGCTGGAATTACAGGCATCAGCCACTGCACCCGGCCAACAGATTCTATTAAAGTGACTTTTAATCAATTTGCATGCAAGCATGTCTCCAAACCAAGGAAAATGTAACTGAGAATAGAAAATCAAAACCAGGGATTAAAACAAAACACATGGCCAGGTGTCGTGGCTCACGCCTGTAATCCCAGCACTTTTGGGAGGCTGAGGCAAGTGGATCACCTGAGGTCAGGAATTAGAGACCAGCCTGGCCAACATAGTGAAATCCCACCTCTACTAAAAAAAAAAAAAAATACAAATCTTAGCTGGGCTTGGTGATGCGTACCTGTAATCCAAGCTACTGGGGAGGGTAAGGCAGTAAAATCGCTTGAATCTGGAAGGTGGAGGTTGCAGTGAGCTGAGATCGCACCTTTGCACTCTAGCCTTGGCAACAGAGCGAGACTCCATCTCAAAATAAGAACACAAAACAGAACACATAAGCAGCACACGAGGGCTAATGGATGTGCCCTGCTGGTGTTGAAAGTTAAACTTTGAACTTCCTAATCAGCATGTTGACTTGACAAAATATGCTGTCATCATCCACCTATTTCTGCTACTAAAACCTTAGCGTAAGTTATCTAGATCCAGGACTTGCAAAATTCTTAAGTTGTCACCCAAAGTACACTCATCCCCCACCATGTACAGTTATGTCTGTAGGTATATGCTTATATTGTTATATATGCATACATAGATATAATCTATATTTCTCAAGAAATAGTATTAACCTGATAGGTGAAGTAAGTTCTAACAATTTCTATCCTATCTTGTCCTAGTCTTAGCCTGGCACACCCTATCCTTGCCCATTCTATCCTATTTCATCGAGCTCTACAGCTTTTATTTATTTAATTTTATTTTTTGAGACAGGATCTCGCTCTGTCACCCAGGATGGAATGCAGTGATGCAAGCATAGCTCACTCTGGACTCAATCTCCTGGGCTCAAGCCACCCTCTTGCCTAAGCCTTCCAAGTAGCTGGGACTACAGGCCAGTGTCACCATGCTTGGCTAACTTTTTCTTATTTTTTATAGAAACAATCTCACTCTGTTACACAGGCTGGTCTCAAACTCCTTGCCTCATGTGATCCTCCCACCTTGGCCTTCAGAAGCATTGGGTTTACGGATGTGAGCCGCGGTACGTGGCCTGCTTTTTATGTTCTTAACACTACTTGCAATCTACTATTGAACTGTAATCCACATTTTAAAAACTAGTGAACTAGACATAGAAGGCAAAGTGTCTACAGTGTCTTCTAAACATCTATTGAGTAACAGATGGTGAATGGAAGAAATCCAACTAGTCCAGTCTGTAATTGTTGTGTACTCTACTATTAGGTATAATTATGTGTACCAGGTATTGCGGGTGCAGTTATGAACAAAACTCAGTCCCTGGCCTTGATCTCACCTTTCAACAGGGGAGAGGCAGAGCCCAACAGACAAGAACAGGGGGATGTATACCTAGGTCGCAGAGGCAAGCCAGGCCCTAGAGACACACAGATGAAAAACTACGCTGCTTCTCCCAGAACACAAGGTGGGAAAGAGAAAAATGTACTGAGGAGGTGTCAGAAGATGGACGGGAAATTCAAAGAGGACTTCTGTGCCACGTGACATTGGAAATCCTTCAGTCTGAAGCAAGCCAGGATGGAAGAAGACGATAAGGCCCAGGCTGTGGAGGGGATATTTGGGAAGCTTGTGTGACTCAAGGCCTCTCTGACTTCTGCTCAGATAGAGCTGTTCCTGTTGATTTGGCTTGCTTTTGTTTTTGTTTTTTCGTATTTCTTGGGGTTTATGTTGAGACTAGGCGAGCGCGGGTGTATGCCGACCTGCCACGTCTCAGAGCAGTCATGTGAAGTGGTAGTGGGCGTCTCAGCTAGGTGAAGAATTCTTTCTTCAAACAGTCTCCTCTAGCCATAAATACAGAAAAAGTTTCCTTCTTCCTTTTGTTTTTAACCTTCTTTTCCCCTTTAAGAGCAACACTTTTCATTTTCTTTACCTCCAGCTGTCTAGATGGTATTTCAACCTTTTTTATATTTTTCTAAGTCTTGTATTTAAAGTAGAATTTCTAGGGCACAATGCCCTAGAAATTGCCATCTGATATGAAAGCATCAGATCTGAACTTTCTGTGCTAGGAATGTGGAGACACAAAGACAAGGAGGATTTTTAGAGCACATGGATGGTTGATATATGGAATGAAGACGATTGTGTCTGATTGCACCTGTAATGAACCCTCATAATTTTAGATTAGGGTTATGTGGATGTCCCAATTAATGGGCAATACATTGTGTGGATATAATTCTAGTTGATCATACTTTTTCTTCAATATCAATTACTTTGAATGTTTAAATAGCCAATTTCCTGAGATTTTTATGGTTCAATTTTCTTGTTAAGTGACCCTCCCTTCCCCCAAGTTAAAGCTGCTAGAGCAGTGAGGTATGAGTCCACGCAGCTGCAATGACCGAAGCCGACCGGCTCAGGTTCACCATCGGAATGGTTTATGGTTCCGAATATTTGGAATATTCCATAACAAATACTGCCAGAGATTGGAGACTCAGATCTTTTCCCCAGTGCTCAGACAGAATTGAAAAAGGAGAAAATTAAAGACAGGTTTAATTAACCTGCCAAAAAGGAAAAAAAAAAATCCCAGAATGTCTGTGTATGAGATTAAGAGCAAATCTAATGATCAAAAAGATTGGGAAGGGGATGGTTTTAAAGGCACATTTCATATTCACTCAACTAATATCACTGAATCTCCTTAGAATCAAATCATCAAATTATCTCAGCTTTCACTCTGCTGCAGCAGAGACAATTTTTGGAGGTGGAATTTGACTGACAGGTACAGACAGTCACCAGGCCCGGCCTGAAGTCTCCACTTCAGTGCCCAGTTTGTGGTGACTCTGGTCCTGACTTCTCTCAAAAATATTCCCTTTGTCAGTAGGAAAAGTATAGGCAGACGTCAGGGCAAAGACACACAAAAAAAGTAGAGGCCAGGCAACAAGCAACAGAATTTCAGTGATGACCAGGTGAAGTGACAGCTATCAGTGCTGGGCAGTGTATGAATGAGTGTGGGATGAGTGTAAATTGTACGTGGTAGGGGTGTGAGTGTAGGTGAACACATGACTGTTGTTATTCACCAGTGACCATGTCATAGGCTGTTTCCTTGACACACACAGAGACCACATTTCCCAGTCCTCCTTGGATATGGGGGGAGCCATGTGACTTTTTATTTTGTTTTTGAGACAGGGTCTTGCTCTGTTGCCCAGGCTAGAGTGCAGTGGTGTCATCAGCTCACCGTAACTGTGAACTTCTGAGCCTATGTGATCCTCCTGCCTCAGCCTCCTTTACTAGCTGGGACTACAGGCACGCACCACCACATCGACTTGATTTACTTATCTTATATTTTCTTGTAGAGATGGGAGTCTCACTACGTTGGCCAGGCTGGTCTTGAACTCCTGACCTCAGGCAATCTTCCTGTCTTGGCTTTCCAAAAGACTCAATTAGAGGCATAAGTCACCAGGTCTGGGCCCAGCTGCCACACGACTAATTTTATCAGTGGGCTGTGAGCAGGAGTGAGGTGAACCACCTCAGTCAAGCTGGTTCACGTCTAGTGACCTTCCTCCATCTTGCCTCTTTTTCCTCATCTAGCAGATGGTACAAAGCAGGACATGACCCTGGGAGAAGTTAGAGCCACAAAAATAAAGGCACCAGGTGTCTGAATGACTGTGGAGAAGAACCCATCCTGCCAACCCATATAGAACTTGGAATGAACAAGAAACAACTTTCATGGTGTATGGATATGGAAATTTGGGGGCTGTTTGTACAGTCTAGCTTAACTAACGCAACATCAATCTTAAGCAAATGACCAAACTTTTTTTTGAGACAGCATCTCACTCTGTCACCCAAGCTGGAATGCAGTGGGGTGATCTCGGCTCACCACAGCTCCCAGATTCAAGTGATTCTACTGTCTCAGCCTCCCAAGTAGCTGAAATTACAGGCATGTGTCACCGTGTCCAGCTAATATTTGTATTCTGTGCCAACATGCCCTGTTAATGTTTGTATTTTAAGTAGAGATGGGATTTCGCCATGTTAGTCAGGCTGGTCTCAAACTCCTGATGTCATGTAATCCACCTGCCTTGGCCTCCTAAAGTGCTGGGATTATAGGCATGAGCCACTGTGTCTGGCCAACCTAAACTTTCTGAGCTTCACTTGTAAAATGGGGATAATAATCCACCTGCCTTTGTAGAGTTGTCGTGAAGATTAAATGAGATATTGAAATTAAAAGACAGCATAATATTTGACACATATAATCATCTGATAAATATCAGTTAACAGATATGTAGCAGGTGGCTGTTTTTCTTGGAAATCTGGCTCGTTTTATTGTTTAAACACTACTGTTAGTATCATCATATTAGTAGCAGCGGTAGCAGTAGCTGTCCTGTTTTAATACACTTTCACTCATTATTGAGTATTTCTTGATCACCTACTATGTATCAAGCATGGTGAGAGAAATACTGAGAAGAGAGAAGCAAATAACACAAACCCTCACATGTCTCTAGCCACAACAGACTCTCAATTTCACCACGTTATTCTAAGATGTGCAATTCATCTTTTGACTCACATCCTGATTTTTCACTCTGCCCCAGAGACTAGAATCCCTGACCACAGCATCCTTCACTGAGGCCACTGCCTTTCTCTTGGTGTTAGGGACCAAAAAGCTGTGTCCTAAATAATGAGAATAATGTTATTTTTGCCTACCCCAAATTCACTACCATTGCACTCCAATTATTCCATGAGAAGCTATCCCAACAGAACTTTACGACTGTGTCTTTTTGATTGGGCCGGCCCCATACAGGGCCTAGCTGTTGATGTGAACACATGACCTAAGCTGGCCAGGCCCCTCCATGATCCCTGAGAATAGTGATCAGGGAATAGATATGTGGCCCAAGCTGGGGCAATAAAACAAAATTTCAGGCCTTCCACAGAAATATTTACCTGGAGACACTCCTTGCTGATGGGATTATTTGGTGGGTAGGCTATGAGCCTGAAGTTCTAGAGTTGCTTGTCTAGGTCCATCTCTGGGACCATATGGTAAGAACCTGCCTGTGATAAAGGTAACATTAGGGAAACTGAGTCAAGAGATGAAAAGAACACAAGTTCCTAAACGTATCATTTGAGGACCTGGACCCAACTATTCCTAAAATCCTACCCTTGAACTTTTCAGTTAATTTAGCCAAATAAATTCACTGCTTCAGACAATTTGATTTGATGCTTTGTTGATTGCTGCTAAAATATTCCTGGGAAAACTCAGGGATGAGCTTTGGAGATGCTGAATGGTCTAAATCACTATTTGCCCACCTAAGAAGAAATATTTCCTGTCCTTTAGATAGCTGAGTGGCATACTTGTCCCCCTGGGGTGGAGTCACCTTCCAGAAACACTTCTAAACTCTCAAGCTTATATATGCTATTAAAGACCTTAGGGGCTGTCTCTGTAGCTCAGCCAAATGTCCCAGTCCCTCTCCTGCCTGGTCCCCACTCTTTCTTCCTGTTCACCGTGTTTCTCATGCTTCACCATGTCCTTTAGGTGAGATTTCCCCATTAATGACAAAGTCACCGTTTTGGTGTAGAAGATTATCTTTTTAAACTTTTTTCTCTGTAAGTTGATAGACTATAACCTCCAGGGAAATTTAGGAGGCACACATCTCTTCTCTGGTATCCTATTCCCTGAACTTGCACAGAAATGCTATTTTCTCCCCAAGATAGAAATCACTTTGGCTTAGTTTTTTTTTCATTAAAATTCAAATTAATTTAATAAAATGTGAGACTGTAAATTAATGAACCACTTGCAGAATCTACACAATATATGCCTCTCATGTAACTATGAATTTTTTTCTATTAACAATGTCTGGGGCTCCCCAGGGGGACTTAGTCAGCTACAATTACTCTTATCACATAAGGCCAGTTAATAGCAGGCTTCTTCACTCAAATGCAGACTCATAAACATTTCCCGAGCACCTACTGTGTACTGAATCCTATGCATGGCACTGCCACATGCATTATCTTCTAGAATCCTCATAGCCACTTGTTATAGACTGAATGCCTTTGCCCCCTAACCCAATTCATACGTTGAAACTCAAATCACTGGTATGATGATATTTGGAGATGGAGCCTTTGGGAGGTGACTTCATATAGATGAGGGCCAGGGATGGGACCTCCATGATGAGGTGTGTCCTTATAAGAAGAAAAAGAGACCAGAACTTTTGCTGTCCTGCCATGTGAAGACACGATGAGAAGGCTGCTGTCTGCAAGTGAGCAAGAGGATCCTCACCAAGAACTCGCCCATCCCAGCTCCATGATCTTGGACTTCCCAGCCTCCAGAAATGTGAGAAATAAATGTCTTGCTACATAACCCAGTCAATGGCATTTTGTTACAGCAGCCTAAGCACATTAAGTCACCACTATAGATGGAAGTGGTGTAAGAATAATCTATACAGCTATGGTCCCAACCCTTTAAGGAACTCAACTCACCTAGGAGAGAATACACAGACTTATGGAGAACCATGGTTACTCTTAAATCCCTCACATCAGGAACACATTGCAATCCCTGGGATGTAAGGATGGAGTATATTTAAAAGCAATGTGTGCTGAGCACTGTGGCTCATACCTGTAACCCCAGCACTTTGGGAGGCCAAGGTGTGCAGATCACCTGAGGTCAGGAGTTCAAGACCAGCCTGATCAACATGGTGAAACCCATCTCTACTAAAAATACAAAAATTAGCCAAGAGTGCTGGTGTGCACCTGTAATCCCAGCTACTCAGGAGACCGAGGCAGGAGAACTGCTTAAACCCAGGAGATGGAGGTTGCAGTGAGTCAAGAGTCACTGCACTTCAGTCTGGGCAACAAGAGCAAAAACTCTGTCTCAAAAAAAAAAAAAAGAAATAATAAAATGATGGGGCTACGTCATACCTTCCACTCTCAATTTTTAATATTCCATTTTATAAAATAGTTTGGTCGGAGGTAATAAAGCAGGAAACAGCCACCTCTACCTGTAAGCTAATACGCAATATGTACAATTGAAAGTTATTGAAAGAGAGCTACACGCCAGGCATGGTTGTGATCAGATCACCGGGTCCGCAAGACAAATGTATCTATTGGAATTTAGTATTGAAATCCTTCATTTAAAGATTAAAAAAACAGTTGCCTAAGTTCACCCAGTTCATAAATGGAGAATCAGGAACTTTGACAGAAAATAATTGCTCCAGAGCCCGAAAACCTGACCACCATGCTCTTCATCTTCGTATATGTTAAAGGTTTTAGTATATCAAGCAGGTAAGAAGAAAGCTACACATTCCTATGACTTATGGTGGTGTGGAGCTGTGATAAATATTTTTATGAAAATAGGGTGAGATGTATTTATTTATTTGGTGTCTACATTTTGTCAGCAAGTATAGTATAAATTTAAGACCCATTGCTGAGCAAGAAAGACAAACAAACAAACAAAATGATCTGGACCCTGACTTTATGGACAGGGTATGCAAAAGCCCTGTGACACATGAAGAAACCCAAAGAAGAGCAATAACACCAGAACAAAAGAATGAGAGCCAGTTGACAGCCAAGGCAGAGGTCAGCAGAAGCCAGGCATGCAAGGACTTAGAGCTCATTCACCATTCTTGCTTTTATTCTGAATGCAATGGGACATCCACAGAGTCTGACACAGGGAAGTAACTTGAGGGACGTTATGTTTGGTCACCCAAGCAGTTTCAAGACTTCACATTGCTGTGGTTTAGATACAGTTTGACTGCCCCAGCCAAGTCTTATGTTAAAATTTGAACCCCCATATTGGAGGTGGGATCTGATGTTTGGGTCATGTGTGTGGATCTCTCCTGAATGGCTTGGTGCCATTCTCTAGGTAGTTAGTGAGTCCTCACTCTTATTCTTTGTGAAAAGAAGGAATCTCCTTCCTCCCCCTCTTGCTTCCTCTCTTATCATGTGGTCTCTGCACAAGGCAGCTCCCCTTCACCTTCCACCATGACTGGAAGCAGCCAGAAGCTCTCACCAGAAGCAGATGCTGGTGCCATGATTCCTATACATCCTGAAGAACCATGAGCCAAATACACATGCTCAGTAAAATTACAAATTATCCAGGCTTAAGTATTCCTTTACAGCAATACAAACTGATTAAGACAGCCGGTATAGCAAACCCATGAAAAACACAGACAGGGGCTGGGAGCGGTGGCTCATGCCTGTAATCCCAGCACTTTGGGAGGCCGAGGCGGGTGGATCACGAGGTCAAGAGATCGAGACCATCCTGGTCGAAATGGTGAAACCCCATCTCTACTAAAGATACAAAAAATTAGCTGGGCATGGTGGCGCATGCCTGTAATCCCAGCTACTTGGGAGGCTGAGGCAGGAGAATTGCCTGAACCCAGGAGGCGGAGGTTGCAGTGAGCCGACATTGTGCCATTGCACTCCAGCCTAGGTAACAAGAGCGAAACGCCGTCTCAAAAAAAAAAAAAAAAAAAAAACACAGACAGAATGGCAGTTCTAATGACTTACCTTCTCTGAGAGCATCAGCCTAAGATAGAGTATGGTGGCAGTTCTAATGACTTACCTTCTCTGAGAGCATCAGCCTAAGATAGAGTATGGTGAGCTGTTTGTCATTCAATATGGGAGGTTCTATCGGGTAGAGCTGCCGTCAAGGTGCTTAGGATGTATGACCTCTATTATTCCAATTCATCGCTGATGGCCTTTGCTTTAGAAACCAGGACCTAAAACAATTTACCACAACCATCATAGGAAGGCTGTTTTAATTCTCACACTTGGAAAAAACAAGTGTGAGAATTAAACAAACAAACTCTTTGTACTATGAACAACAATCTGAGGTTGCTTTCCTTAGAAGAAGGCTAGGCACGAAAGAAATCTAGTTTCTTAGAATTTTCTCCAGATAAGGTATACTTAAAGGAAGAGGTATTGCTTGAGTGAAAATGTAAGAGCTTGTTTTACTAATGGAGAAGATGAATCAAAAAGGTTTATTACTCTGCCCTGAGCCATAAAATCCAAAGGTAACAGTGCTCAGATGAGCTCATATTATTTCTCAAGTCTCACTCTCCTAACTGTGCACCAATCCCTGCCTCTGATCTTAGGGCTAGCCTTCCAATCACATGTGGTGCTTCTTTCCTTCCCATATCACCAAACTGAGCAGGAAGGTAAATTTCAAGTGGGTAGGAAAATCATATCTGCTTTTATCTTGCCAAAACTGTGCTAAGCACAAAATAGGTGCCCATTCAATACTTGTTGAATGAGTGAAAGAAATTCTGTCATGACATCTCTGATGGCTGGCAAGCTTTTGCCTATGAACGTCAAGGGGGAAATACAACATAACCTCCCAGGTCAGGGTTAAATTATTTCTTATAATGCAGCAAAATATCTTTCTTCATAATTCATGTCCTCTGAAGCTGCCCCAAACAAGTGAAATCTTCTTTTTTCATGATACTCACTGAGATTTCTGAAGACAATTATTAAGATCTTCTTGGCACATCTTCCCCAGTGAAACAACTTTAGCTTCTTAAAATGTGCTTCGTGTTGCGTTTGTGTGTGGTTTTAAATTTTCTTACTTTCATTTGGGGAGAGCATCCACATTTCTTACTTCAACCAGTCCACAAAAGGTTAACGTCGAGAACCACTTTAGATTTTTATCAGCCTGGTGATAATACCAGAGGTTTAATAACCTTTAATCCTACATTAACAACCTTTATTAACTAACCTTTATCTGCCAGTTATTTTGTCTCCCCCAAGTTGCCATCCCCAGAATCTCAAAGTCCTTTCTTTTTTTGACTTGTCACTTCTCTAAAAAGGTGCTGTTCTTTGTTGGATACGTTATTTAAGTTTATATTGGAACTCAAAGCTACCTTTTTGAGAACTATTCATTTCTTATGCATAGTAGGGTATCACATAGGGTATCTCCTATGTGTACATGAAATGCACACATTAATACACGTCTGTTTTTCACTTGTTAATCTGTCTTTCGTGATGGGGTCTCCTCCAACTAAGAACCTGTGGGGATTATCCTTCCCCTACATAGGTATTAAAATAAGGGAATAACTTAATATTGTAATCAAAATGCTAGTAAACTTGTTATATTTTCATGGAGAAATTATTTCTGGAACTAACTCCTCAAACCTATTTAATTCTTGGATCAATTTTCTGCATAGTATACTTAAACTGCTTCCAATTATTTTCTATTTTCATTTCACTGAAATTATTGATATTTGGATCTATTTCACAGCAAAGATTTCACTCTTGTTACAGATACAAGCAATGATTTTGATAAGAACGACACCGGAGCTGCCCAGACCAGTCTTATGTCTACAAACAGGAGTTCTGTCTTTCTGCCAGAGCCCAACACCTCATATAAATAGTTCATTCTTTCTTATGCCCCCATCCTTTTCTCCGTAAGCTTCTTTATGCCTTTTTTCCCCTGATCTTTTTGTTTTCTTCACAGGTTTTCTGTAAGTCAAATCTTTCTGTTTCCAAAGAAATAATGCCAACTCAAAATAGTACAGTAAATATTGGAATGTATTATTTTATAACTAGCTTCAAGTACAGCTGGATTCGGAGACTTAAATAATGTCATGGGCATTCAGTATTGTCTTCTATTTCTCTGGCACATGGTTTATTTTCTCTTGAACAGTTACTTTATGACCAGAGCCCTCTCCATGTAGTGGGTCATAGCCACTCATGGACGTTTATTTTACCACCTAGCAACTGCAGAGGAAAGAAAGAAAGGAAAAAAAAAAAGACAAGATAAAAAGCATCTTCTTTTCAAACTTTCTGGCAAACATTGCAGGACTGTCTATCTTTGGGTAATCCACCCACACATAAGCCAATTACTTAGCCAAGGGGAATGTAAGTCCCTGGCTGGCTAGTTCATTCTTCAAGGCAGGGGGTACCATCAAGCCTTCCTTTTACCATATCGGTTCAAAATAAGGAAGTGACTTTCCTATAAGAAAAATATAGCTATTAACGACAGAATAAGTGGAAACAGATGCTAGGCAATGACGACTACAGTTCCTGAGCCCATAACAGCTTTCCGTCTGCAGCTCCGTGATTTCTCTTCACAACTGTATTTCCTTAACTGTAGCTTACATCTGGCCCTTTGGTCACCTTGCTGCCTGGAGTTCCAGTTCATTCCACACCTGGCCCAGCATTTCTTTGTTCTCTGACCTTAATGGGGGACCTCATTACTGGATTCACCTGAGACCTAGAAGTAAGATCCAGATACAAAAATGGTAGTGATGGTAATAATGATGGCCATACTGATTAAGAGGCAATCTCTCTGGAAAGAGACTTATATCCCCTCGGCTAAATAATTGACTCATGTGTGGGTGGATGACCCAAAGATAGACTCGGTTCAGTGATGTTTGCCAGAAAGTTTGAGGTGCATAGTAAGCACTGTCATCATCATCATCACCATCACTATCATCATCACTGTCACCATCATCACCATCACCATCATCATCACCATAACCATAACCATCATTATCACCATCACCATTATCACTACCACCATCACCATAATCATCACTATCACCTCATCACCACCACCATCACTATCACCATCACCATCATCATCACCATTACCATTACCATTATCATCACCATCACCATCATCATCATTATCAGCATTACCATCACCATCATCATCACCATCATCACCATCACCATCATCATGCCCATAACCATCACCATCATCACCATCACCATTATCACCACCACCATCACCATAATCATCACTGTCACCACTGCCATCACCATCATCATCACCATCATCATCCCCATCACCATCAGCATCATCATCACCATCATCACCATCACCATCACCATCATCATCCCCATCCCCATCACCATCATCATCATCATCACCATCATCACCATCACCATCACCATCATCATCCCCATCCCCATCACCATCATCATCACCATCATCATCTCCATCACCATCAGCATCATCATCACCATCATCACCATCACCATCACCATCATCATCCCCATCCCCATCACCATCATCATCATCGTCATCACCATCATCACCATCACCATCACCATCATCATCATCATCATCACCATCATCACCATCACCATCACCATCATCATCCCCATCCCCATCACCATCATCATCATCGTCATCACCATCATCACCATCACCATCATCATCCCTATCCCCATCACCATCATCATCATCGTCATCACCATCACTGTCATCATCACTATCACCATCATCATCACCATTGTCACCATCACCATCACCTTCATCATCATCATGGCTACTATTCATTTACCATTTATCATGCACTGGGCACTATGTGAAACACTCTGCATGTGCAATCTCATTTAATCTACAAACATACAAACTCTTCCATTTTCAAGACTATTGAAACAGCTTCCTACAATGCTTTTAAAAAACTGCCACCTATTTACTTTCCCTAGTCTCAAGCTAAATATCAATTTTCTTTAGAGAAGACTTTCCTGATGACCCCAGTTGTAGTGAGACATTATCTGGCCCAGTCACAACTCACATTCTTTTATTTTCTCTCCTAGTAGTTAACAATGTACAAACAGTAATGATTACTTATTTGTGTGTTTGTTTATAACAGTCTCTTCTGGTAGAATGAAAGCAGTTGGAGGTAGGAGGAAGGAAGATGTTTTCCTTTTTTGCTATCTTTTCACAGCCCATAAGAATATTTTGAACAAAGTTGGTACTCAAAAGGTATCTGTGGAATGCAAGAACAACTCTATGTTGAAGGTAATATTATAATCCCCACTTTATTGTTAACAAAACTGAGATGCAGACAGTATGTATAATTAAATATTTTCCCCAGGTTTTATGGAACAAGGACCTTAGCACTGAGTTAGGAAGTGGGTTCTACTATTCATTGCAGGTTTGCACCACTAGTAGAGCCCAAAGCCATGATGCTGCCAAACACTTGCTTCTACGCTTTTAGAATATCAACTATCTTACATCAGTGCCAAGTTCACCAAAACGTATTGGATTGTGCCCTTGATAAGAGTTCACTGGAAGTTAGCTCTCTCAGATAAAATGTATCTTTCTATGTTTTCTCACTCTAACATAGGCTTGTTTCACCAATTCTTTCATGTTTATATACTCTTTTAGAATACTTGAGAGCACCTGCAGTGTTAGAGGTACTGGCCAGGTACATACTCCTTTCCGGATATGTCAGTGATACCCGACTTTCTGATAGAGAAAGATAAGGCATAGCCAATTACTACAGTTTAAATGTTTGTGCCCCTCAAAAGAGTTCAGTAATATTAAGGGATGGGGCTTCAAAAGATTATTAGGTCATGGGGCCTTTGCCCTCATGACTGGAATTAATACTCTTATAAAAGAAGCATCTAAGAAGTAATGATTTTACTTCTGATGGTGTGGTCAATTTTGGAGTAGGTGCCATGTGGCAATGAGAGGAGTGTATGTTCTGTTGTTTTGGGGTGGGCAGTTCCATAGATAACTATCAGGTCCACTGATCCAGAGCTGCATTCAGCTCTGGATCTGAGCCAAATATCTTTTTAAATTTTCTGTTGATGATCTAGTGTTGTCAGTGTGGTGTTGGAGTCTCCCACTGTCGTTGTGTGGGAGTCTGGGTCTCTTTGGAGGTCTATAAGAACTTGCTTTATGAATCTTTACATATATACATATGTATATATATGTGTACATATATATGTACACATATATGTAAACACATATATATACACCCAATATATATATTTATACATACATATATATGTATAAATATATATACATATATATACACACACATATATACATATATATACACATATATATATATATACACACACCCAATATGTATTGGGTACATACGTTTGGGATATTCAGCTCTTCTTGTTGAACTGAACTTTTTACCTTTATGCAATGCTCTTGTCTTTTTCAGTCTTTGTTGGTTTGAGTCTGTTTTGTCGGAGACTAGGAATGCAACTCTTGCTTTTTCTGTTTTCCTATAGCTTGGTGAGTTTTCCTCCATTCCATTACTTTGAGCCTGTGTGTATCTTTGCATGTGGGATGGTCTCTTGAAGACAGCATACCAATGGGTCTTGGGTCTTTACCCAGCTTGCCATTCTGTGTCTTTTTTTTTTTTTTTTTGAGATGGAGTTTCGCTCTTGTTACCCAGGCTGGAGTGCAATGGCATGATCTCGGCTCACCGCAACCTCCACCTCCTGGGTTCAGGCAATTCTCCTGCCTCAGCCTCCTGAGTAGCTGGGATTACAGGCACACGCCACTGTGCCCAGCTAATTTTTTGTATTTTTAGTAGAGACGGGGTTTCACCATGTTTACAGGATGGTCTCTATCTCTTGACCTCGTGATCCACCCACCTCAGCCTCCCAAAGTGCTGGGATTACAGGCATGAGCCACCACTCCTGACCATTCTGTGTCTTTTGATTGGAGCATTTCCATTTCTATTTAGGCTTAGTATTGTTATGTGTGGATTTGATCTTGTCATCATGATGCTACCTGGTTATTTGGCAAAACAAACAACCAACCCCATTAAATGATGGTCAAAGGACATGAACAGACACGTCTCAAAAGATATACATGTAGCCAACAAACATGAAATAAAGCTCAACATCACTGATCATTGGAAAAATGTGAATCAAAACCACAATGTGATACCATCTCATACCAGTAGGAATGGCTATTATGAAAAAGTCAAGGAAAAAAAAACCAGATGCTGGCAAGGTTGTGGGGAAGCAGGAATGCTTCAGGAATGCTTTTACCATGCTGGTAGGGGTGTAAATTAGTTGAATCATTGTGAAATTGTGGAAGACAGTGTGGCATTTCCTCAAAGACCTAGAGGCAGAAATACCATTCAACCCATCAATCCCATTACTGGGTATATACCCAAAGGAATGTAAACCATCCTGCATGAGTATGTTTATTGCAGCACTATTCACAATAGCTTAGACATGGAATCAACCTAAATGTCCATCAATGATAGACTGGATAAAGAAAATGTGACACCTACATACCAGGGAATATGATGCAGCCATAAAAAGGAATGAAATCGTCCTTTGCAGGGACATAGAGGGAGCTGGAGGTCATTATTCTTGGCAAACTAACTCAGAAACAGAAAACCAAATATCACGTGTTCTCACTTATAAGTGGGAGCTTAATGATGAGACCACATGGACACAATGGGAGGAACAACACACATTGGTGCCTGTCGGAGGGTGGTGGTGGGAGGAGGGAAAGCATCAGGAAGAATGGCTAATGTATGCTGGGCTTAATCCCTGGGTAATGGGATGATCTGTGCAGCAAACCACCATGACATATGTAACTAACCTGCATATCCTGCACGTATAGCCCTGAACTTAAAATAAAAGTTGGAAATAATAAAAAAGTAATGAGGTCCTTCTGCCCTTCCCATGTGAGGACACAGCAAGAATCACCATCTGTGAAGCAGAGAGCTAGACTTTACCAGACACCAGATCTGCGGGTGCCTTTGCCTTAGACTTCCCAGCCTAGGAAACTGTAAGAAATAAATGTCTGTTGTTATAGATTGCCTAGTCTAAGGTATTTTTATTATAGCAGCAGGAAAGGACTAAGACTTTAGTCTTCTGGTTGATGATAGTAATAAAGTGCTTAATTATGTTAGGAAGTAGGAACACTCTATTTGAGCCTCTGTCATCCCTCCTTGTCCTGAGCACTGGTTTGGTTCTCAAAAATATTGGGGAAGGTGAATTTAACTGAGCTTTACCCAAACTGATTCCAGCTGGTCTCTGCCCTATCAGAGAGATTGAAGAGTTTTTATGTTATAAGAGTCATGTATTCGTGGTGTTGTTGGAAATTGGAAGCTCAGAGTAATAAACAGTAAAAATTCTGCTTAGTATTTAACGTAGAATGTAATTAGTCAATTCCCTTATATGTTAGAGGAGCTCATGTGAGTCTAACTCCAGTTTACAATATTCTTCTGTGAGAAAGCCTATGCTTATTTCAGAGAGTTAGCTTGCCAAGAAACCCAAGGGACTATAATGATCCAGGAGCTCTGTCTCCTAGGATTTGAAGTCAAGACATTCAGAGATCACTTAGCTTGTTTTAAAGGGGTTTTTAATAATATACAGGATCATAAAATGCAAGAGGAATTCATCCATCACCAAGAAGTCACACAGTTCCTCAGCATCCCTGGTTCTCAGATGCATCTCAGGCTTGCCTAAGAAGTCAGGAAGACTGCCAAACCCTGCTGAGGATAATAACCTGGAGTTTGGAGACCCTGTTCTTTCCCCTATGCCCTCTGCATTTATGCTTCACACAGGAAAAAATGACTGGATTGTTGGTGTCGTTTAATGTGAGGCACTGTCACCAGGTGAGGCTGTTGAGCTCTGCCATATACCCTGCACACAAATGCATGACATTAGGTAAGACACTGTTCCTCTGCATCCCAGCTTTCACAAATGTAAAATGAGGATAATGTTATCTTCTAGTTCATAGTGCTGTTATGAGAGAAAAAAATGCATACGACAACCCCAGCATTATACCTGTCGCATGACGAACTCCCATTAATTGGAGGCCACTGTTATGCCATCTTTTCTCCTCTGTGGTTACAGTTTTCCTGTCTGAGGACACCCAAGACCATTGTGGGCATCGATGAGATGGCATCTGAGAGTGTACTTGATTGTGCTCATGAAAGCCATGTCTTGATTTTGCTAAGAGCACCTTTGGAGAAGATCTAGCCCCGTCCCACTCCTCACTTCACCTCCCAGCACTCCCTCTTGCATTTCACAATCTATCCACATCAGAATTATTCCATGTCACAGCCAAGTGTGGTGGCAGGTGCCTATAATCCCAGCACTTTGGAAGGCCAAGGCAGGTGGATCACCTGAGATTAGGAGCTCGAGACCAGCCTGGCCAACATAAGGAAACCCCATCTCCACTAAAAACACAAAAGTTAGCCAGGCGTGGTGGTGCACACCTGTAATTCCAGCTACTTGAGAGGCTGAGGCAGGAAAACCACTTGAACTCGGGAGGCAGAGGTTGCAGTGAGCAGAGATTGTGTTATTGCACTCCAGCCTGGGCAACAGAGTGAGGCTCCATCTGAATGAAAAAATATTCCATGTCTTGAACATGCTGTCCTGTTTCTCATTTTCAGACAACTGTGCATGGTATTCTTGCTGCCTTGATCAGTAGCTGCTCCTGCACAGTACCCCATACCCACCCTCACTTCTCATCTGATAATTCTGTATTTTTGGCGGTCTCTCCTTTCCTGGAACTCCCTTCAGGGTCTTCTCCAGCTTCACTAAACCAGTTAGGTGTTCCTGCTATGACTCCTTCAAGCCCCATATGCAAGCTTAGTATCTTTCCAGCTATTCATACGTCTTTCTTCCTGAAATTCCTCTGCCTCAATTTGTCAAACATATTTTGAAATTAGGATTGCTAAGTTTACCAAATGCAAATTTGAAATACCTAATTAAATGTGAATTTCAAACAAATTGGTAAACAATGAATAATTTTTAGTATAAAATTACCAAGTATTAAACATAAATGTTTGTTGTTTATCTTGAAATTTAAATTTAACTGGGCGCTCTGTTTCTTATCAGCAAGTCTATTTAAAATGCTGGTCTACCTTCAAAGGAGCTGGATGTCTCACGGCTAGAAATGGGGCTCATCTGCCTTAGGATTTCAGGCTGAAAGTCTTAGTGACAGGTACAAAACCGGGTTCTTCCTGAATTTGCCATGGCACCATTGTTTTTTGGTTTTCGTTGTTGCTGGTGTTGAGACAGGCTCTTGCTCTGTTGTCCAGGCTAGAGTGAAGTGGAATGATCATGCCTGACTGCAGCCTCAACTTCCCAGGATCAAGTGATCCTCCCACCTCAGCCTCCCGAGTAGCTGGAACTGTAGGCACTCACCACCATGCTCAGTTAATTTTTGTTTTAGTTTTTTGATTGTTTGTTTTTGTTTTTGCTATGTTTTGCAGAGATGGAGTATCCCTATGTTGCGTAGGTGGGTGTTGAATTCCTAGGATCAAGCAATCTTCCTATCTTGGCCTCCCAACATGTTGAAATAACAGGTCTCCCACAGTGCTCAGCCATCACACCGTTGTTGAAAACAAAACCAGAGGCTTGTTATTGTCAGCCATTGAAATAATTGTAATCCAACAAACAGAGCTGTGGTTCATCTCCAAGATCCAGCCACTTCTGGGGTTCACTCTCAATGCCATCTTGGTTCAAGCTTTAAGCAAGATAAGCCTTCCCTTAGTGCTAATCTCCTACATATGCTCTATGGCAAAACAATACTAGGCTGAGACAATCCGCTCTACCTAGCACCTTCGGGACTCAAAATCACCATGTACTTTCAGACTTTCAGATGATAGTTTTGTAATTTCCATCTCCAAGGCAATTTTATCTCAAGAGCATCATTACCTTTTCTGCTACCTGGCCTTGGTAATGAACATCTTGACAGGTTTAATTAAATTTGAATTTCAAGAGAAGTATTTGGGTGTTGCAAACCCATTTCTCACTAAAAGTTTATAATTAAAATGTCCCACTTTCTCCACAAGATGCTCAAGCTCTGTATAATAGTTATTTTAAGTTCTGTGTCAGTGGATCCCACTACAGATGTTTGTGAAATGAATAAATATGATACAGGAAAATGCATATATTCAACATCTACTATAAAGCAATGGCCTAAGTGCTTTGTATCTCGTTTAAATTTTATAGAAACACCATTGGGTCAGAGGTAATTTTCACAGGCTTATGAGAGAAAACTGAAGCAGTAAGAGGTTAAGCAAATGGCCTGAGTTCATCTGGGTAGTGTAAGACTTTGGACTTCTAAAGCATTGTGGGAGAAGTATATTTTCTCACCCCATTGATTTTGGACTCGGTTATGTGACTTATTTTGCCTGGAGATATTCATAGATGGGACACAGAAGGAGGCCCTAAGTATGATTGTGTGCTTTGGTTTGGCTCTCGTGCTCTGGAAATTTGCCATGCAGACAGGCCCCACTGGATGTTGAGATAAGGAAGATGAGACACATAGAGCTGAGTGAACCCAAATTCTCACCAAAGCCAAGCCTAGCTTACTTGTAGCCTGATGCAGAGTTACCCAGCTGAACCAAGTCTAGATCAGCGGATCTGCAGTTGCCTTGCAGACCTGGAACCCATTGAGGTTCCAAGGTTGTGTTTTCTAAGGAACAAAAGCCAATTGTTGCAGATACGAGATCACATTTCTCAGATCTCACCCATATCATCTGAATCTGTGAACTCATCTAGAACTCACCCCTGGAGCATGGTAAGCTCCATCTGTCAGATAGAGAGTGCTAAACCCACAGGCACCAGATTTCAGAGATGTTAGAAACTTGCAGAATGAGGCAGGACCTCTAGGGAATTCTCCAGGCAGAGCTTTGGTGCAGGAAACAAGATCGTCAATATTTATTTCTGTGGAAAAATCAAAGGCCTTGATGCTGGCTTTTGAGAAATCAGGAGTTGTACATTGTCACAGTCACAGAATTCATCCCTCACCTTTGCTTCCCTGAGTTCTACCAGGAATTGTCAAGGATGCCTTCAGGACTGTTCTCATTGTAAGATGACACCAGTATGAACAGGAGGCTCCAGGGACCCATACTCTCCAGAAGCCTCCGAAGGCATCTCGCGCCTCAGGGTAAGTCCTGGAATGTCAGAACACTGCTGGATGTGGCTCAGCTGTAAAATGTATTGCAAATAAATTGTTACCAATGGCAAAAGGCACACAGCTCTTTGAATAAAGGACTGTACTCCATAGTTTAGCGTGGATTCTCATAGCAAAGACTTATTGGGCCCTTGCCTCTCACCCAATTCTTGGTTGCAGGTTTCTGCATCCATATGTAAGCTAAGGTCATCCTTCTACCTACAAATTAATGAAAACTACCTCCAATGTGCTAACCTTGTCCTATGGGAGGTCAATGGACTCACCAAAATTTCCAAGAGTTAATATTCTCAGAGGCTCTTGTGACTTTGTTTTTTCATTGCTATGGGTTTTTATATTTTTAGTCACTTTAAAATTATGGCCTAAATTAAATACAGTCAATTTACTATTTTTTTTAGGTGGAGTCTCACTGTATTGCCCAGGCTGGAGTGATGTGGTGCCGGGGCTCAAGTGACTCGTGCCTCAGCCTTCTGAGTAGCTGGGACTACAGGCATGTGCCACCATGCCCAGCTAATTTTTGGTATTTTAGTAGAGACGGGGTCTCACCATGTTGCCCAGGGTGGTCTTTAACTCCTGATCTCAGGTGATCCTCTCTCTTCAGCCTCTCAAAGTGCTGGGATTACAAGCATGAGCCACCGCACCCAGCTGTCAATTTACTATTTTGAATTGTACAAATCTGTATGTTTTGACAAAGATGGTATATGTACATATAGCATAACCACCACCATTATCAAGATAGAAAATAGCTGAAGCACCCCCTAAAAATTTCTTCTGACCCTTTCCAAAAACTGATCATTCCAAACCCAAACTGTAGAAACTACTGATTTTTTTGACCTAATATTTTTGCCTTTTCTACAATGTCATATAAGTGAAATGTAACCTTTTGAGTCTGTCTTCCTTAACTTGGAATGATGCGTTTGAGATTCATCTTGCTAATGTGTGCATCCATAACTTGTTCCTTTTTAGTTGCTGAGAGTAATATTTAATTGTATGAAAATGCCACAGCATGTTTATCCATTTATCAGTTCAAGGACATGTGGATGATTTCCAGGTTATGGTGAATATGGACAGAGCCAACATAAATGTGTTTATGTACAGAATTTTTTTTCTGTAAATTTAAGTCTTTATCTCTCTTAGGTAAACATCTAGGAGAGGGATTGCTGGTTCCTAGAGTGGATGCATATTTGACTTCAAAAGAAATTGCCCTATATCTGCAAAATAGCAGAGTAAAGAATTCCAGATTCCACTCATCTGTAAAAACAACAAAACCCCCGAAAAAATCCTATGAGAATCAACTTTTTTTTTGGAACTCTGGAAAAGAACCAAAGGCTTGCAGAAACCTGCAAAATGCTTATTCAAAAAACAAGCAACACACTAAAACCAAACAAAGAACAATGCTCATTCAAAGTAAGAACAGTGAACTAAGTCTTGAGAGTAGCTGGGAAAATAAGTCCACACTCCTGAAACTAAAAAGAGAAGAGATATCATTAGCAAAGAATTGTAATTAAAAATTTGCTCCTACCTGTCTAGTGGCTCTCTGGGATCAGATCAAAACTCCTGTCTTTATAGAGCCAGCCTCCTGCTAAACCTGCTTATGAGAAGGGAAAGGATTTGTCAAAAACATTTATAAGCTAGTGTCTTAGGTTAGGTTGTTGCTGCTTGAGGCAACAGATAACTCCGTGGCAAATAATAACATCAACTAAAAATCTTCAGAATAAAGGTAACAAGATGAGATGTCCTTAAAAACTTGAAAAACTCCAACATATTTCTGGGAATCTGGAAGGCCTCATATACATAGCTTAGGGCTGTATGCCTACTCAGAAAAGATTTGAGAAAGTCCTAAACTCTCATCTGATCACCTTAAGTTTCTGCAGAAGCAATCAAAAAATAATAAGGTAGAGTTGTAACCTTCCTGACTGAGTGTCAAAGGTATGCGGCCCCTACCCGAAGAACCACTTGGCAAAGACAAATAATTTTTAGTTCAGGCATTTAAGAAAAACTCGGTTCAACCATTAGCTGGCCACTAACCCAATGGAACAGAGACTTCAGGGGCCACACATAACAAAGAATATAAACTTTACAGAAGTAATTCATTAAGCAAACAACAGTGTCAGCAATAAGCACCAATAAAAACAAACTGTGGAGAGGAGAGAGAATCTGATTTTCCTAGATGATGCTTTATAATATCAAAAATTCCAGTTTTCAACAATAAAAAGATTACAAGACACGCAAAGAGACAAGAAAGTATGGCTTATACATAGGGAAAAAACAAATCAATACAAACTGTGCTTGAGGAGGCAGAAACATTCACCTCTCTAGACAAGATTTTGAAATCAGCTATTTTAAATATATCAGTGATCTAAAGAAAATGTGCAAAGGAAAAAGGAAAGTATGAGAATGATGCTTTACCAAATTGAGATTATCAATAAATAAGTTGAAATTATAAAAAGGAACCTAAAAACTTTGGAGTTGAAAAACACAATAATTAAAATGAAAATTCATTGAACAGGCAGAAGAAATAATCAGCAAAATGAAGATAGGCCCATTGGGATTATCCAGTCTGAGGAAAAGAAGTAGAAAATAAAGTGAAGAAAAGTGAACAGAATTTCAGAGACCTGTGGGACATCAAAGAGTATACCATCATGCACATAATGGAGTTCCAAAAGTAGAGAAAAAAGAGAATAAAGTAAAAAAAAAAAAACCTGAAATGATGGCTTAAAACCCCAAATGTTATGAGAAAGCATTAATTCACATACCCAGGAATCTCAACATACTCCAAGAAGGATGAACTCAAAGAGATCCACACCAATACACATCATAAGAAAACTGATGAAAGCCAAAGATAAACAGAAATCTTGAAAGTAGTAAGACAGAAATGACTCATGACGTAGAAGGATCCACAATAAGATAAATATCTGATTTCTCATCAGAAACTATGGAAGCAAGAAGACAGTGAAATGGCATATTCAAAATGCTGAATGAAAAAACTATAAATCAAGAATCTCATATTCAGCAAAACTATTCCTTAAAAATGAATGAGATCAAAACAGCATGATACTGGCACTAAAACAGAGATATAGACCAACAGAACAGAACAGAGGCATTGAAGGCAATGCCACACATCTACAATCATCTGATCTTTGACAAACCTGACAAAAACAAGCAATGAGGAAATGATTCCCTGTTTAATAAATGGCGTTGGGAAAACTGGCTAGCAGTGTGCAGAAAACAGAAACTGCACCCCTTCCTGACACCTTACACTAAAATTAACTCCAGATGGATTAACAACTTAAATAGAAGACATAACACCATAAGAAACCTAGAAGAAAACCTAGGCAAAAACATGTAGGACATAGGCATAGGCAAGGTCTTCATGACTAAAACACCAAAAGCATTGACAGCAAAAGCCAAAGTAGACAAATGGGACCCAATTAAACTCCAGAGCTTCTGTACAGCCAAAGAAACAATCATTAGAGTGAACTGGCAACCAACAATGGTAAAAAAAATTGCAATCTACCCATCTGACAAAGTGGTGATATCCAGAATCTACAAAGAACTAAAACAGATTTACAAGGAAAAAAAAAAAACCCATCCAAAAGTGGGCAAAGGATATGAACATTTTTCAAAAGAAGACATATATGAGGCCAAGAAACATATGAAAAAATGCTCATCATCACTGATTATTAGAGAAATGCAAATCAAAACCACATTGAGATACCAGCTCACGCCAATTAGAATGACGATCATTAAAAAATCTGGAGACCACAAATGCTGGAGAGGATGTGGAGAAATAGGAACACTTTTACACTGTTGGTGGGAGTGTAAATTAGTTCAACCATTGTGGAAGACAGTGTGGCAATTCCTCAAGGACCTAGAAGTAGAAATTCCATTTGACCCAGCAATCCCATTATACCCAAAGGATTATAAATCATTCTACTATAAAGACACATGCACGTGTATGTTCATAGCAGCAGTGTTTACAATAGCAAAGACCTAGAACCAACCCAAATGCCCATCAAAGATAGACTGGACAAGAAAAATGTGGCACATATACACCATGGAATACTATGCAGCCATAAAATATGATGAGTTCATGACCTTTGTAGGGACATGGATGAATCTGGAAACCATCATTCTCAGCAAATTGACGTAAGAACTGAAAATCAAACACCACATATTCTCACTCATAGGTGGGTGTTGAACAATGAGAACACAGGGACACAGGGAGGGGAGCATCACACACTGGCGTCTGTTGGGGAGGCCAAGGGAGGGACAGCAGGGGGGTGGGGAGGTCGGGAAGGGATAACATGGGGAGAAATGCCAGATGTAGGTGACGAGGGGATGGAGACAGCAAACCACATTGCCATGTGTGCACCTATGCAACAATCCTGCATGATGTGCACATGTACCCCAGAACCTAAAATACAATTACATAAAAAGAATGAGAAACAAAGACATTCCTAGACAAACAAAAACTGAAAGAATTCATTCCTGCTAGACCTCCCATACAAAAAATAAATGCCAAAAGAATAAAAGAAAAGAAAAAATCCTTTAGGCTGAAATGAAAAGACACTATCTAACTAGATACTAGTTAGTACTCAACTCTACATAATGCAAAAAAAAATGCTGGAAAAGGTAGTAATTTAGACACATAGGAAAGAAGGTACAAATGAATTTTTGCTTGTAACTCCATTTTTCCTCTAGTTTAAGGATGGTATAAGACAATACTTACAGAATATAAGTCTAGGATTTACATTATCAGTTAATAATAGAATAGAATTAAAAATGAATGACAGAAAGAAAACTAAAATGTTTACAAATATGTGGAAAGTAAACAACATAATGTTAAACAACAAATACATCGAAGAAACGACAAAGGAAATTAAAAATACTTTGATGAGTATAAAAATATAAACACTAACAAAATCTGTGAAAGGCAGCAGAAACAGTGTTCAGAGGGAAATCAACAACCGTAAACACCTACCTCAGAAAAGAAAATCTCAAATCAATAATTTAATCTTCCACCTTAAAAAAAACTGAAAATGTAAGGAAAAGGCAAACCAAACCTCTAGCAAACAGAGGTAAGGAAATGACATACATTAGAAGAAAAGTAAAGGAAAGAGAATAAAATATATATACACAAGATAAACAAAACCAAAGTTTGTTCTTTGAAAAGATAAACAAAATTGACAAACTTTTAGCTATACTGACCAAGAAGAAAAAGAGACTGCTGAGATTACTAAAACCAAGAATAAAAGAGAAGACATTTTTACTGACCTAACAGAAATAAGAAGGATTATAAAGGAGTGCTATGAACCACTCCGTGCCCGCAAATTTGAAGGCTTATGTAAAATGAATCAATTCTTTGGAAGATGCAAATACTAAACCTCACACAAGGAGAAATAAATGATCTGAATAGGCCTATATCTTTTAAGAAAATTTAATCAATTATCAGTAATTTTCCATGGAGGAAACACTCGGCCCAGAGAGTTTCACTGTGTAATTCAATCAATCATTTAAAGAAGAAATGATAGCAAGTCTCCACAATCCATTTCAAAAAAAAAAAAAAGAAGCGGAAGCAACACTTCTTATCTCCTACCTTAATACAAAAATCAGATAAATACAAGACAGCAAAACTATAGACCAACATATCTTATGAACATAGATGCAGAAATCCTCAACAAAATATTAGCAAATTGAATCTGACAATGTATAAAAAACTATTATACAGCACAGCCAAGTAGCATTTAATCCAGGTATGCAAGACTAGTTCCACATTCAAAAATCAATTAATGTAATCCACTACATCAGCAGACTAAAGAAGTAAAATCACATGATCATATCAACAGAAGCAGAAAAAGCATTTGACAAAATCCAAAACTCATTCACAATAAAAACTCTCAGCAGATTGGGAACTGAACAGTTAGATAAATGGATAGCGGTAATGGGAGCCAGTTTTTCACTGTTGAAGTGGAAATTCACAGATCAGCAAGAGGAGAGGAGAGTGATCTGTTTAGTTATGGGTTAGAGTTAGAGATATCAGTATGAATTTACATTGAGTTTATTGTGGATACACATTACTTCATGCAGATGTAATTACAGATACATACAAGTACTCAGGCTAATGGACACACATTTATTTCCTTGCTCTGTTGTCTGAGAAAGCCTAAATGTAATGATACTCCAGGGGCAACCAGAATATGTAGTGCAACTAAAGGTAATGTAATATCCTGCATGGTACCCTGGAAGAGAAAAAGGACCCTAAATAAAGCCTAAGGGGATCTGAATCATATTCATTTTAGTTCATAATAATGTATCAGTATTGGTATTGTAACAAATATACCGTAATATGTAGAATGCTAATATTAAAGAGAGGAAATAGGGTGTGAGGTATATAGAATTCTATTATCTGTACACGTTTTCAGTAAAGCTAAAACTCTAAATATAGTCTATTTTTAAAATAGAAAGGCAAATATTCCCTGAAAAAATTTTTAAAATAAAAAAATTGTCTTTCACAGAACGAGTTTTTTTTTTTCAATTTTTAAATATTTGATCAATTCTTACTCCTTTCATGAATTTTTTTTTGCCCTGTTTATGTGGTAAGTTACACTGATAAATTTTCTAATTTTGAACCAGGTTTTTTTTCCTTGGATAAGCACTGCTTGGTCACTATATACTACCTTTATTGCATATGGATGACGAGATTTACAACATTTTATTTATTTAAAATTTGTTTGTGCTTATTAAGTAAGGGTCTTGGTCTGTAGTTTGCTTTTCTTGTAGTGCTATTCCTAGTTTAGGCATTAGCATAATGCTGAACCCATAAAAGGAGTTTAGAAGTGCTCCCTCTTCCTCAATTTTCTGGAAGACTTTGTGTAGAGCTGATATAATTTTTTCCAAAAATATTTGGCAAAATTTGCTAGTGAAACCATCTGAGCCTGAAGACTTCTGTGTTGGGAGATTTTAAACTACAAATTCAATTTTTAAAATAAAAATAAAAATAGAACTGTTGAGGTTATCTGTTTTTGAGTGAGCTTTGGCAGTCTGTGTCAAATACTTTTTATAAAAATTTCATCTAAGTAATCAAATTTATTGGCATAGAATTTTTGTTGTATTTCTTACCTTTTTTCTTTTTCCTTTTCTTTTCTTTTTCTTTTTATTTTCTTTTATTTTTCTTTTATTTTTTTTTTGAGACAGAGTTTTGCTCTTGTTCAGGCTGGAGTGCAATGGTACAATCTCGGCTCACTGCAACCTCTGCCTCCGGGGTTCAGGCAATTCTCTTGCCTCGCCCTCCCAAGTAGCTGGGGTTATAGGCATGCGCCATCATGCCTGGCTAATTTTTTGTATTTTTAGTACAGGAAGAGTTTCACCATTTTGACCTCAGGTGATGCACCTGCTTCAGCCTCCCAAAGTGCTAGGATTACAGGCATGAGCCACCACTCCTGGCCTATATAATTCTTTTAATGTGTATAAGATCTGTCATGATCTTTATTTATTGCTGTTATTTGTAATTGATGCCTTCTCTGCTTTATTTCTGGCCAGTCTTGGTAATGGTTTATCACTTACATTGGTCTTCCAGAAGAACCAGCTTTTGTCTTTATCCATTTCTTCTGTTGCTTTTCTGTTTTCTGTTTCAATAATTTTTCCCCTAATCTATAATATATCCTTTTATATGCTTACTTAGTTTATTGGTCTTTTTCAGCTTTTCTACAGGTGGGAGCTAAAACATTTGTACTTTTTCTTTTCTAATACAGGTATACAGTATAATACATCTTTTTCTAATTTTTGCTATAGTTGTATCACACAGATTTTGATATGTTGGGCTTTGTTTTCATAAATATAAAAAATTATCTAATTTCCTTTTTTAACCCATGGGTAATTAAAAAAAGGTGTGACACTTAGCTTCCATAATTAGAAGATTTCTTCAGTTTTTTTATTTTATTGATTTCTAATTTAATTCTAGAGTGGTAAAAAACTATATTTCACACAATTTGAATACTTTTTAATTTATTGAGTCTTATTTTATGTCCCAGAATACATATTTGGAAAATATTCCGTGTGGATGTAAAAATGTTGGTGTGTTCTCATCCTCTTGGATGGAGTGCTCTATAATCGACAATAGGTCATTTTGGTTTCCTTACTAACTCTCAGCCTACTTGTTCAATTGATTATTAAGAGAAGAGTAGTGGGCCAGGCATGGTGGCTCATGCCTGTAATTCCAGCACTTTGAGAGGCCGTGGCAGGTGGATCTCTTGAGGTCAGGAGTTTGAAACCAGCCTGGACAATATGGTGAAACCCTGTCTGTACTAAAAATACAAAAACTAGCCAGGCATGTTGGCACATGCCTGTAATCCCAGCTACTCGGGAGGCTGAGGCAGGAAAGTCACTTGAACCTGGGAGGCAGAGGCTGCAGTGAGTTGAGATTCCACCACCTTACTCCAGCCTGGGTGACAGATGAAGACTCAAGTCTCAAAAAAAATACGTATAAATTTAATAAAAGAAGAGAGAGAAGAGTGGTGAAATCACTAGCAGAATTATACACTTAATATAATATGCTGTGGTCAAAAAAAGATTTTTTTCTGTTTTATTCTAATTACCCAACTTTTGGTCAACCCCTCTTTTCTCACATTCTTCCTTCTTTTAAATTAGTAGATATTTTATGCCCTGTTTGATCTTCTTCGTTGACTTATTCTCTCTCTCTCATTAACTTTGTATTTGCTTTAGAATTTATACTAAATATATTTAACTGATCACAGCCTACCTTCAACTGGTATGCAGTGCCGTACATACAGTACAAAAACTTGACTACTGTATATTTTCATTTTCTCTCTGACTTCTGAGCTACTGTGCTATTGTTGCTGTGCATTTTATTTTTACATATGTTAAACACCCCCACAGTAAATATTTTTTGACATCTATTTACATAATCTTGAATTTTTAGTCTATTAATATAACATATTACATTATGTGATTTTTAATTGAGAAAGCAATCTTGCATTCCTAGGATAAACCCCACTTTATCCTGTACTATTCATTTTATATACTGCTGCATTCAGTTTCTTAATTTTTTTAAGGATTTTTTGCATTCATGTTAACGTCAAAAAAATTTTGTTTTGTTTTTTTGTACATATTTTTCAAGCTATACATGTTTTATATACACTACAAACTAAAATAACCTTTAGCTTCTACAGTCCATTATCTTTTACATAAATGAAAAATTTAAAAGCACTAAAACACTATATTTCATATTCACTACCTTTTTTTTTGATAGGGTCAGTTTCTCCCTATGTTCCCCTGACTGGTCTTGAACCCCAGGACTCAAGTGATCTAGCACTTTGGGCTCTCAAAGTGCTAGGATTACAGGGATGAGCCACCACGTCCAGCCTTTTACTAACTTTTTTTTACCTTTTCCAGTGGTCTTCATTCCTTTATGTATAGCCAGTTTTCTATCTGGTATCATATTTCTCTTGTGGGAAGAATTTTATTTAATATTTCTTATAGTAGAGTTTTGATAAAAAGTCTAGTCTCTGAGTTTGTGTGATGGAAAACATTTAGCCTGTACACATTATTTATTTAGCCGTTTATTTAAAGAAAAAATAACTAATTAATATAGACAGATTTCCCTTACTTCTGGAGAACACCCAAGGATTCTAAACTGTAAAGACTTCCCTGACTTGATTCTTAAGAATTTTTTTAAATAGTGTGCTTTTAAAAATTCTTATTATCTTTTATGGTGACCACCCCTTCCTAATGTTCTGCAAAAGACATAACCATTTGTATGTCCCATCTGTCCTCAGAGAGGCTTGTTTCCTTCGGGAATTCAGTAGCCTATACATATTTTAAAAACCTAAACTCTTTGTTGGGCTTGAAAAAATGTTAATATGCAGATTATATGGCTTTTTTCCAATTGTTAGCATAACAGCAACATTCTCCTAGAGATTTAATGCCTAAGGAAACTGCAGAATCATTACTGATATATTCTCAAGCTCACGCCGATACCATCTCAGCTCCCCGGGTGTCTCTTTTTCATTGACTCGTGGAACAGCTTTCTCACCCGTTGATTGGTTCCCCCAACCATTAACCTAGCTATGTGTGTACTAAATACTTTTCTGTAAGTTTGAGGAGCAGTAGAAGGTACATTTCAGGAAGACAAATAACTGAAATGCCAGCATCATCAAACGTTGGCCTAAAGTGTCACCCATCGGCCCCACTATTACCGGCATCTTATATCACTGACAATTTTTGAAATCAAATTCAGAATGTTGACATGTTTCTTTGGCATCTAGACCTGACGCCACCTGCAGACCCTTCTCTCACTCCCTGAAATTTTTCTTCGTTTAGGAATGGCGTCTTACCAATCTTTCAGTGCAAGCAAGGAGTAAACACACTCAATCTGTAATGCCTTCCCTGACTTGTCTCCAGTAAAAATAGAAATTAATTGATTGGTGCTCCATGTAAGTACTACAGAGGAATAGAACTGTGTATGGATCTGCATATGAAGGGTGGCACCATGGGAGCCAAAGTCTGTGTTAACAAATGTCTTTCTAATGATCGAATCTGCTTCCTTCTCTATTAACTTCATTCTCAGAAAGGCTTTCTCCAGGTGGAGGCAAATATTAAAGTTAGATTCTCCTTAAAGCAAGAACCTCAGGTAAAGGGGATACCTTCATTACCCAGCAATACCTTCATAGCTCCAGCAAAGTCAAGGGTACAAACCTGGCTGGGAGCGGTGGCTCACTCCTGTAATCCCAGCACTTTGGGAGGCCGAGGCGGGTGGATCACGAGGTCAAGAGATCGAGACCATCCCTGTCAACAAGGTGAAACCCTGTCTCTACTAAAATTACAAAAAATTAGCTGGGCGTGGTGGCACGTGCCTGTAATCCCAGCTACTCAGGAGGCTGAGGCAGGAGAATTGCCTGAACCCAGGAGGCGGAGGTTGCAGTGAGCCGAGATCATGCCATTGCACTCCAGCCTGGGTAGCAAGAGCAAAACTCCATCTCAAAAAAAAAAAAAGGGTACCAACCCTACAGGCTCTGGTCTCAGTCCTACACCCACTCCCAAAGTCAGGGAAAGGTTCAACACGGCTAAAATCATAAGCCTGGAGAATAAAGAGGAGGGCTAGTTTCCCAGAAAGGAAGCATCTGAAAGAGACAAAACAAGTTTCAGATATTGTTACAATCAGCTTTTCTTCTCTAGGATGAAGCTAGTGAAAAGCAATCATTACTGGTGAGCCATCCTGAGCAGTTTCAGAAATTAATTATTTTAGGGCTTTTCTTGCCTACTTTTCTGGGCATAGGTGCAACTGAAACTCTGGGTATATCCCAGAGTCTTCATTACAAATAGGAATGTCATTCTGTGGGTGGGGCATAAGCCTGAGACTATCAGCGATGAGAACTGTGACCTTGGGAGGAAGGTGTTTGCTGGCTATAAGCTCCCCACCTGGATGTCTAGTCTGGACCTCTGACTTTGCTTTCCTGGGCCTTGGCAGCATCCATTCCACCACTGTCACCTGCCTGGGTGCACAGTTCACTGCTGTATTCCAGATACTCTGGGCCTCCTCCGAGATGACACTGGGGAGAAATTCTTTACAACTCCCAGCTTGAGACTAAACTCTGATTAGAAGCCAAGTGACCTCAATTTTTTAAGCTTTGAGTGGAACCATGCTAACACTCCTACTTCAGCACAAATCACTGCTGATAGAGGAAGACTGGGTGGGGGCTGGTATGGTGGTTTGAAAAGTGGGAAAGCATTAAGGGAGCAGTTTTTATGGTCTTGGGAACTCAGTTTTAACAGGTTCCCAAGTTAATATTGGTCTTTCGAAGACTTCAAACAAGAGCAACCACTCACTGCAGAACTCCTTGAGGTGAATGTGCCCCATGGAATTGTGCAGCACGGAGGTACCACATGGAAAGACACTCTGGTCTGCCCCAGTATTATAATGGGAAGAAAGTGACTCAGTAAATGCTTCCCCTAAGAAATGTGCCAGAAATTAAGATCGAGAGCAATGGTCCAATGTGACAGCCAAGTGCGTGAGAACATTTGAAGTCAGAGCCTAAAAGAAGTGCTTAGAGAAGTTGCACATCTTTGCCCTGGAGAGGAGGGGCTTGGAACCAGTTCTGAGTTCAGATAACCGAAATATAATTCCAGAAAAAAGATGTGATGTCTTCTGAATGATTACAGGGGCTGGAAATAGAAACCTGGGAGAATGAAAAGCAAGAGTCAGATTTTGATTCAAAAGTTGAAAGAAGGTTTTAATTCTGCAACGTATCCAGCCCTGCTTCAAAGCCTTTGGGGGTGGGTGTGTTGCCTGTCACATGGTTTCTCTGCCTTCCGATCTTTTGCAAAACATCTTCCCCTGCATAGAAAATCCTTTTACTTTTGACCCACTCCATGTTTCAACACTTTTGCTTGTTCTTACTTATTTTGAAAACTCATTTTAGGAATCATTTATTCTGGGCAACTCCCTGTAAACATCTTTCTCTCACTCTCAACTCTGTGCTATTTCCAGAGTGCTCTGTGATTCCTTCTGTGTTCATCATCATCATGTACACTACCACCACCATCACCATTACCACCATCATTATCATCACACTGTCACCACACAACCACTGCCCTCGTCACCACTACCACCACCACCATTATCATTTCCACCATCGTCACCACCATCATTATAACTATCACCACCACCACTACCACCGTTTCTACCATCATCACCAGCACCGTCATCATCACTACACCACCACCATCACTATCACCATTTCTACCATCATCATAACCACCATCACCATCATCTCCACTCTCACCACCTCCACTATTACCACCAACACCATCAACACCACCACCACTGCAACCACCGTCACCATCATCACCATCATCATCACCATCTCTGTCATCATCACCACCATCATCACCATGTCTACCACACCACCTGCACTATCACTACCAACATCATCAACACCACCACCACCACTGCAACCACCATCACCATCATCACCATCGTCATCACCATCTCTGTCATCATCACCACCATCAGCACCATGTCTACCACACCACCTCCACTATCACTACCAACACCATCAACACCATCATCACCATGTCTACCACGCCACCTCCACTATCACTACCAACATCATCACCACCATCATCACATCACTACCATTACCACTACCACCACGAGTACCATCATCACCATTTCCACCATCATCACTGCCACGACCACTGTATTGTTCAGAGTTCTCTAAAGGGACAGAATTAATAGGAGATATATATATGTGTGTGTGTGTGTGTGTGTGTGTATGTGTTGTGTATGTGTATACATATACCTGGGGGTTCATTAAGTATTAACTCACATGATCACAAGGTCCCACAATAGGCCATCTGCAAGCTGAGGAGCAAGGAGAGCCAGTCCAAATCCCAAAACTGAAGGATTTGGAGTCTGATGTTTGAGGGCAGGAAACATCCAGCACAGGAGAAAGATGTAGGCTGGGAGGCTAGGCCAGTTTTTCTGCCTGCTTTATATTCTAGCTATGCTGGTAGCCGATTAGATGGTGCCCATCCAGATGAAGGGTGGATCTGCCTTTGCCAGCCCACTGACTCAAATGTTAATCTCCTTTGGCAACACCCTCACAGACACACCCAGGATCAATACTTTGCATCCTTCAATCCAATCAAGTTGACACTCAGTATTAACCATCACAATCACTGTCTCCATCATCACCACAACCATCATCATTACCATCTCCACCATCACCACCATCATCACCCCATCACCATCATCTCCACTATCACCACCTCCACTATCACTACTTCCAAATACCATCAACACCACCACCATCATCATCATCTTCACAATTTATTTATGTTACTATTGAGCCCTTTTTATGTGTCTGTCACTGAGATGAATACTCTTGTATGCATTATCTCACAGCTACCTTACAGGGTAAGTACTATCTCATGCTCTGTCTTCCCTACTCTTTCTAGGATAAAGAAACTGAGACTTAGATAAATAGATTAAGTTCCTTAAGGGATGTGTTGTAAGTAAGTGAAGGAGCTCACATTTCAACTCAGGTCTATCTGACACCTTACCATGTGGCTTTGTGATTGCCTTTTCTTACCTGGTCCTTTCCAGCTCTGCTAAGAACAACTAAGTGGAGGTCCTAAGGCACAAAGGAGGATCTCTACAAACCCCAAACGTATTTTACTGCTGATTTAATCTTCTGAATGTTTGAGAAGGAGGTGTCATCTGTCCATGTTGAAAGGGAAGGAAGGATTGAGAAGAGGGAAGAGATTGATGACCCCAAAACTGCAAGGACTTAAGCCCTAGTGAGCTTCCAATGGCCAGGCCAGAGAACAAACCAGTGACAAGATGGCAAAGGGCATAACCAATGGCCTAAACCACCAGGAGTTTCTGGAAGCAGCCACTTCCCCAACCTTGTCACTCTTTCATTTCTAGCTTGTCCCTTCACAGGAACAAGAGGCACTTTAGCAAGTAGAATTGAGGAGAAGAAGCCTCAGACCACATCCTTCAGGATGGAAAAGTGTGGTCCAAGAACAGAGAAGCTGACACCAAAGAAGAGCTGATGCTCGTCGGAGTTGAGCTGGCAGGCAGGGTCAGGAGAGCCACGGGAGCCCCAGCCCTAGGGCAGGGGTCTGTTTAGGTTCAGATGGCGGGATCACAGGGCACAGACTTAGGATTCTTACAGGTCAGGGTTTAAACCAGGCTCCGCCACATAAAACATGCCATTTTTGTACTTCTCTGAATTTCAACCCCCTCACCTTTAACACAGACTTATGGTTCTTCCAACTCACAGAACGCCAAAATGGGGAGGGTTAAATGAGTTAGTATATGTAAATCCCTTTGCTTAATGCACAGCAGATGGTAATCTCTTACTTCTATTGTAATTGCTCTTTTCATAATAAAACTCAGAGTCTATGATATCTTAGGACTCCTGACAGGGAAAAGGGTGCCTGTACAGGGAATCAAGGGAAAGTTAGAGGCAGAGAGGCTACAGACAGATTCTCTCAATCCTAAGGGGTGGGATGGAGGTATAATAAGTGTAAGCAGGTAGGGTTGGTATCCAAGGGGTCAGATAGGAGGAACTGTGAGAATAGCCATCACCTTGAGTTGAATGACCACCAGAGTTACACTGGGCAGGACAAGTTCTGAACAGAAGCCAAAAAACAGTCTGAAATTCCCATAGTCTGAAATTCCCATAGTCTGAACCACAGGTCAAAGTCAGACACTAGAGAGACATTATCAAGTGTCTAGCAGCAGAACTAAGCTGGAGGAAGATAGAGCCAGAAAACGTGTTGTGGGTATAAGTTCCAAGCCTGAACTCTGAAAATGGAAAGGGAGGAGGTGAGAGATTGTGGATGGAGAAGAAAGGGCAAGGTGTCTACTCTTTTGGCCAAAAGATAGTACGGAGTGTTGATAAACCATGTGGAATCCTCACAAACCACTTGCTAGCTTTAGGAACTTTAACAAGATGCTAAACCTCTCTGGGCTTTAGGGTCATAGTCTATTAACTGGAGGTGAAGGTCATCACACTACCTAACATTTAGGGTTGTGTGAAGATTGAAGGAAGAAATACACATCTGAAAGTGCCTGGAACTTAAGCAGAGTCCAATCAAGTGTTAGCTGTTGCTAGTATTTGATGTATATTAGGAGCATGCTAAAGAGTAAGGGTACCTGGAATGGATTGTTAATAAAGAAAGGCAGTGGGAAGGAGATGAGAAACCAGGCCAAGCCAAGAGGAGGGTATTCACATGCGTGCCATTGCCATAATCTTGGGGAGGATCACCATGGAATTCAAATGTCTGAACACACACACACACACACACACACACACACACACACACACACAATCTAGTCATATTTCAGAATTGTTCCTTGCTCTTATTCTTTCAGAAATAACTAGTATGGATCTGCAATGTGTCAAGGTCTGTGCTGGGTGCTCTTAACACCGATGTCCTTCCTCCCTTGTAGAACATATGGTCCAGGGGAAGAGAGGAGGCTTCCTGAAGGACGTAGGATTCTGGCACTGAACAGGAGTCAGCTATAGGGGAGCCAGTGAGAGGAGTGTGGGGTGGGGAGGTTTGGCTGTCTAGAGAGGGGAGTTTAAGAAAGGTGAAGGGGCCAGGCGTGGTGGCTCAGGCCTGTAATCCCAGCACTTCTGGAGGCCCAGACAGGCAGATCAACTGAGAGCAGGAGTTCAAGCCAAGTCTGGTCAACATGGTGAAATCCTGTCTCTACTAAAAATACAAAAATAAGCTGGGTGTGGTAGCACATGCCTGTACTCCCAGCTACTCTAGATGCTGGGGCAAGAGAATCACTTGAACCTGGGAGGCAGAGGTTGCAGTGAGCCAAGATCGTGCTACTGTACTCCAGCCTGGGCAACAAAATGAGATTCTGTCTCTAAAAAAGAGATGGGAAGGGAAGGGGAGGGGAAGGGAGGGGAGAGAAGGGGAGGGGATGGGGAGGGGGAGGGGGAGGGGCAGCATGTGCAAAAGGCCAAAGGTGTGAGGCAGCATAGCACATTGAAAGGGGTCAGAGTGCCAGACTAGAAGAAGCGGAACAGGATGCTGGCACCAAAGGAGCAGGTGCTTTTATACTTATTAGTAAGGAAACCTAAGCCCAGCGAACATGACTTGCCAAGGTCAATCATCAAGTAAATGACAAGACTGGGATTCAAACCCAAATAGAATGCACTCTGAAATTTCTGTTTTTGTTCACTGGTGCCTGGACCTGCTCAGGTATACCCAGGGTGAGCAGCCCCTGCCCAGACCAACAAAAGGCAGGGATTTCCACGACTAATTGCACATGTTTCTCGTTACCTAAGGTGGATATCTGGGTAGGAGATGGGGCAGCCATGGGGGGAGCCAAGCTTTGCCCCATGAGCCCTTGCTGAAGCCTTTTACCTTCCTCTCAGAAAGTGCAACATTGAAAATCAATGGAGAGAAAGTGTCAGAAAGGGGAACTAAATCAAATATCCCAATATGGGGGAGTTAATCATCCAAAATTAACCTTATAACATCTAGCATCGAACTGATCCATAAAGAAAATCAATGAGAACAAATAAAACCCCAAAGCCTTTCACCCCCTCCCTGGATGCTACCGTTACTGGAGAATGGTGATTGTGCACTATTACCTGGAAACAATCTCTCAACAGTTGATATATTTAGCCACAGGCTTTCAATGGATAGTTTTCATATACATTTCTTCTCCCGCATTTGGTTAAGCCGCCATTCTCAGAGCCTTAAATAAGATTCACTTAGCTGAAAATTGTCCTTCACTGAGGAGACACACTGTTCCTACTGAGGGAGATAATCCAGCATTGTATATTTTTGTGCAGAGGAAAGCAAGACACTCATCAGAGACTCCACTATTCTTCCATTCTGAAGCAGCCCAGAGGAATTTCTGAGGCCAGGAGGGAATGCTGAGAGACAGAGTGAGCAGAACAGAAGAAGACTTCTGGGGACAGATTCAGGAAGGTAATTTGGTCAAGCTTTTAGGCTGATGCAAAAGTAGTTACAGTTTTTGCCATTTGAAAATAATTGCAAAAGCAGCAATTACTTTTGCACCAACCTAATACATGTAAAAAATGTTGGGGTCATTGGCTTCATAGTTTGGCAGAAGGAAAGAAAATGCTAGGAGTATCCAGGGCAGGGGCTAGGCCCCTGAATCCCATTCTCTGCAGGATACTTTTTAATTTAAAATAGGAGTATTTTTTTTTTCAGATAAAAATATTGTTAGAAGGTTGCTCGTTGTCATTCCTTCTCATGAGATGTAAGCTCTGTGAGAATGGAGGTCTTGTCTATTGTGTTCATTAGTAGAGAAATCATCATTCTAGAGTCCAGAATAATGCCTAGCATTTAGCAGAAATTCCCTACATATTGATGAAATAATGAATGGAAATAGTTCAGCAAAGTTCAGTACCCGATTTCTAATAAAAGATATTACATGATAAATAGTAGCAAGATGCTATTGCGGACAATGATAATAACAAATAAAGTGTCTACTGTGTACGCTGTACTCATTGGCTGGCTTGTACTTCATTGAATCTTTATAAAACTATCTTATGCTAAAATTATTGTCATCCTCACTGTATCGATCAGAACAGAAGAACAGGCTTCCTGGTGGGCCCAACTTTACAAAGCTAGTGGTACAGAAAATCTAGATAAAGAAACTGAGTTCTTAACTCCTATGCTATACAAGTAATGGCAATAATGATGACCATGTTGATGAGGATGAGGATGATGGTGATGGTGATAATGTTGGTGATGGTGGCTATAACAGTGATGACGGAGATGGTGATGTTAATGATGCTAGTTATGATGGTGATGAAGTTGTTGGTGATGACTCTGGTGATGATGGTGATTTTGTTGGTCAGTATAGTGATAATGTTGGTGATTGTGATAATGGTGATGGTGATAATGTTGGTGATGGTGATAATGGTGATGATGGTGATAATGTTGGTGATGGTGATAATGGTGATGGTGGTGATAATGGTGGTGATGGTGGTGATAATGTTGGTGATGATGGTGATAATGGTGATGGTGGTGATAATGTTGGTGATGGTGATAATGTTGGTGATGATGGTGATAATGGTGATGATGATGATAATGGTGGTGATGATGGTGATAATGGTGGTGATGATGGTGATAATGTTGGTGATGATGGTGATAATGTTGGTGATGGTGGTAATAATGTTGGTGATGATGGTGATGTTTGTGATGATGGTGATAATGGTGGTGATGGTGGTGATAATGTTGGTGATGATGGTGATAATGGTGATGATGATGATAATGGTGGTGATGATGGTGATAATGTTGGTGATGATGGTGATAATGTTGGTGATGGTGGTGATAATGATGATAATGGTGGTGATGATGGTGATAATGGTGGTGATGGTGGTGATAATGGTGGTGATGGTGATAATGGTGATGGTGGTGATAATGTTGGTGATGGTGATAATGGTGATGATGATAATGGTGGTGATGATGGTGATAATGTTGGTGATGGTGGTGATAATATTGGTGATGGTGGTCATGATAGTGATGATGGAAATGGTGATGATGGTCATGAAGATCACAAAGTTGAAGAAGAAGCAGAAAGAAGAAGCCATGAGCTTGCTCCTAAGCCTGGAAAAAATCTATCAAGGCAGTTAGGAAGCATACAGTTTCTAAACTCCAGTGTGATTTCTGGCCACAGTGGCCCTCTGGCAAGGAGCAGATGCAGACACACTACACACTATAGCTAAAGGAACTCAAGAAGGAATCAGGCTGTTCCACTAGGTCACCCCTGCTGGTGTTGTGAGATTCCAGATAGTGGTGAGGCTTCAGGACTCAGAAGCTGGCTCACTAAGGAAAGATCATGGCAAGATCTGAGCAGCGTATCACAACCCTAACCAAGTCAGCCTCAGCTTAGGACTGGGCCACAGACTCACCAGAAATGCTGAGCCAAGTAGAGAAACCAAGGCAGCTATCCAAGCATAAGACGTGGTTTAATGAATGGAAGATTTTTGCAAAGTGAAAACTGAATAGGACTGTGGATGCCCATGGCTGCTCCTCACACATACACACACACACACACACACACACACACACACACTCATTCATCCCCAACCATTTATAACACATCTACTGGGTGCTAACACTGGGGACACAACAAAAAGGAAACAGAGCTCACACTCTTGTGCACTTCAAATTCTAGTCCATCCAATACACAACATCCCAATAAACAAATAAGTCAGCAAGGTAGTGCAGGATTGTGATGAGAGTTATGACGTGAATAGACATGGTCATATGGAACAATGAGTGGGAAGAGTACTTTAGGTAGAGTCATTTGAATATAACTCTTGGAGGAGGTAAGAATTTGATCTGCAACATGGTGTCCTGGATACCCGGTCCAGAGCATTAGAACTAATTCCAGGTGCTTCTGACTGGTAGTCTGAAGCTATTAGATGGCCCTATAGCTCAAGCCAGCACAGCCTTCAAAATATCAGGGATGTGGTCAGGCACGGTGGCTCACACCCATAATCCTAGCACTTTGGAAGGCTGAGGCAGGCAAATCACGAGGTCAGGAGTTCGAGATCAGGCTGACCAACACGGTGAAACCCAGTATCTACTAAAAATACAAAAAGTTAGCTGAGCATGGTGGCTGGTACCTGTAATCCAAGCTACTCAGGAGGCTGAGGCAGGAGAATCTCCTGAACTCAGGAGGCGAGGGTGCAGTGATACGAGATCGTGCCACTGCCCTTCAACCTGCGTGACAAAGTGACACTCTGTCTCAAAAATAAAAAATAAAAATTAAAAAAAAAGATCAGGGATGTTAGTGGCCCCCAAAGGTAGGAACTGAGGAAACAAGAGAATGGGCACACCTAAAATGTGCAGACCTACAACTGCACATTTTAGGTTCGTTAATTTATTAATCCAAGTGCCTTTGCAATCCTATGGGGTAGACATTAATTGCTGCTTTACAGAGGAGGATACTGAGATGCAGAGAGGTCACCTATTTTGCATAACTGTTAAATGGCACAGCTTAGATGTGAATCTATATTCAAGTGAATTAATGATAATTCATTCTATTTCCATTATACTGTGGGAAATATAATTCCCCTAGCTAAGTGAAGGGGACACTTATTCTCAGGTTTTAATGCTGAGAGGAGTTCTTTCTGTATTCTCATGGAAGAGGGGATTGTAGAGATTCACATTCAAGGAAAAGATAATGTTAGAAGTATGAACCCAAAGGAATCTTTACGACTGTCTTAGAGAGGAAGTGTGGCTTCTCGTGCATAATAGCGGAGAAGTCTGGAAGATTCTGGAAACTTTGTCAAGGCTCCATATCTGCACGTCTTTCTCCTTTACGGTGTAATACCTGGTGGTCTGCAGTGAAATCACTTTGGAGAAAGGGCCAGTGAGATATTCTTGGAGGGGTGCATGGTGTTAAAATACAGTGGGAAACTGGTAAATGATTGAGACTGGACCCTCTTGTACATCAGGATGAGAAAGGGTCCAAACAGAGGTGAAGGCACCCCAGGCACGCTCAGGGCCTGTGTTACAAAGAAGTTCAGCAGCCTCAAATTATCTAAAAGGGATAAAACGAGGAGGGAAAGCAATGTTATGGAAAGGAGTGAAAAAATAAATGAGTTAATTCGTGTAAACCACTTGACACGTCTGTTGAGAATTGAAAACCCTGAGCTAGGACACTTCACATTCATTAACTTATTTCACTTTCATGGTAACCACACTGAGTACGTTTTCTCCTTTTTATATAGGAGGAAGCTGAATCCCAGAACGGTAAAATTAATGGCTGCTGAGTAGTGGTGGAAAAATGTGTTCAAAGTTACGGAACTAGTCTGTGTTGAAACTGCAATTCAGACCCTGGTTTGTCTGCCTCCAAAACCTTCGTCCTTTTATCCAAACCAAATAACTCTCCGAGAAAAAAGCAGAGTCAGTCTTCTGTGATGCCTCATGGTAATCATTGCTTTCTTTTCTGAGTGTTCATGTTCTTTTATCACCCAATCGGGGAGCACGCCCTTGAATTCTGCCAAAATTTCCCAGTCTATGCCTTGCAAAATTTGCTTGCTCCCTGCTTTTTTTTTCTTGTCCATCTTCAGTTCACTGACGTCTAACTGAGTTCACGTAAGACAAAGAGCAGTGAATAATTATTAGAGCAACTACAGTAACAACAGAGACCTCAAAGTCTTTTCAGTTCCCCCTTTCCTCCATCCTTTTGTCCTGGGGCTTCTATCTCTTAAACCCCACATCCTGTTTTTCTCTTCTCCCTTTCACGCTCTTCTCATCTCTCACCTGTAGGTCAACCGGCCTCACTCCCTCCAGGTGATCGCTCCATTCATCCCCATGAGGGCCCCTCTTTCCAGCTTGGAGTCATCACTAGTCCCTCCCCTACTTAACACCCTTTTTGGCTTTGCCATCACCTCTGACTAGCAGATTTCTTCATTGTCTATCCTGGAAGACAGGACCTTGGGATCTCGCCTTCCTCCCTACTTCCAAGAACATTTCTTCTCATCGTGGCATAGGTACTCAAAATACTAGCTACCAAAATGGGCCCTGTGACCTCTAACTCTTATACATTTAAATGAACAACTCCTTCTGCCTTGAACGCACAATCCTCTACCTTCACCCAGCTCACTTCTTGAGAGCTGAAGGTTTGCCTCCTCCAGAATGTCTTCCCTGATTACATTGTTTTAGGTACTCTGCCTTTGCACCTGCATAGTGCTCTGTGCAACACCTATCCCTTTGCTGATTCCTCCTGTGATTGCTGGAAATATTGTTCAGCAAATAATTACTTACTTGCTTGCCCTCCCACTGTTGGGGGTTAGGTATGGATTCCTGCCCCATTGAGGCTAGGCTTGGCTATGGGATATACTTTGGCCATTTGAATTTTAGCAGGGATGATACAAGCAGAGCCTTAAATGTGCTTGCCCGATTGGGCTTGCCCTCTTGTGCTCCTGCGATCCATTGTGAGAAGAGAATGCCCTGCGTAGTTGCTGACCCTTTAGCCTGGATGCATAATGAATCCACAGGGAACAGACCTGAACCAAGCTCTCAGCCTGGAGCCAAACCCAGGTGACTGGCCATGTAAAGCAGGGGTGACTAGCTGAACTCAGCCCTAGAGTATTGTTGCCCTACAGTATTGCAAGCTAGAATATCCACACAGACCTGCACGCATGAGAACACATAGCTGTTAAAAGTCAGTGGTTTACTACACAGGATAAGTTTCAATTAAAAATAAATATTTATTTTGTACTTGCTTTTCCCCTCTCTGAGGCTATGAACAACTGAAGGGCAAAGACTGTCTCTTACATATAAAACTACGTCTTCCACCTCCAACACGTGATTTGGCATCTAGGAAGCATCTTATGTGTGTCTGAAGAGAGAAGGAAAGAAAAGAAGGGGTGTAGAAAAGAAGGTAAGGGGAAGGGAGGGAGAAAGAAAAGGAAGGGGTGAAGAATGATGATATTCTCTGTAAACTGCAAAAGGCTTTGCTAAAACAGCCTTTTATTGGCACTTGAATTTAATGAATAAGCCCCATGCTGACAAAACTGTCAGGAATAATACAGAAAGGAAGAAATAAAATGAAAAGTTACCAAAATGACCATCTATCAACCTAAATTCATTCCAGAAAGATTGAAATTAGACTACTCACCATCTTCAAGGCTGTCTGAGTCCTACAAAAATGGAATTACTTATAGCAGCAGTTGGACATGGATTGACACAATGACATCTCCTGAAGAAGATGAAGAGGGTTGTCAGAGAAAAGGGTACAAGAGCAATGAAGCAGAAATTCTTCTGGGCCCACAGAATTGACCATCATGGGCATGACCTCCTGCTTCCTTTACCAACCCTGCCCAATTGGGGATGATTATGACATTGAGTGCCAAATGTAAAAATTGAGTGGGCATCAGTGAAAGGGAATTTATGACAAATAAGTGGGTGTGTTAGAAGTCAGGATTTTATACCTGCTGATGATTTGGCATAAACTATCTACCTCAAACATTTCCATTTGTAGAAATAATTTTTACTTTTATTTTCATCTTTCCTGACACCTCAGAAAGCACCAAAAGAAGTTTAGATTTCTGATCCAAAGGTTTTTCAGTTCCCAAGGCTGTACTTTATCCAGACCAGGTAGATAAAAAATAATTTAAGCTTTCCTTAGAGGTTCCCTGACTAATACTAAGAATCCAATGACAGTAAGTCCACTGGTGAGCACTTGAGTAGGGCACTTTACATCAATTATCTTTTTTAATTCTCACAACAATGGGGTGGGTGGAAAGGGAGGAGAAGAGGAGGAGGAATAAGTATTGCTTTTTCACACATGAGGAAACTGGGGCTCAGAAAGCTACACAACCTGTTCTTGGTCAGAGGCAGGACTGCTGGAAGCAGGCTCAAGCTCACTCCATTATACAACACCATCTCTCACTTTTGGCTTCAGTTCTTCCCTATCAAGGGATGCCTTTGCCAGTCCAAAGATGATGTGCTCTGGGTGACAGAGAAGGCTGAAGCAAGCAGAGTGAGAAGTGTAGAATGTTCTGTCTCTTAGAAAAATTAGCATGTCAAAAAAATCTTTCCTTGCTCGTGATAGCTCTAGTCTCCAGGGAAACAGGGTTATAATGCAATGCCAGAGGCAGGAGACAAAACCTGCATGCAGGTAGATTGCTAAATGCTCAAGCTGGGTGTGCCCGCAAGCACTGCCCTAGGAATGAGAATACAGGATTTATAGCCACAGCTCCACTGTCTTCTAACCATGAGCAACTTCTTAGCCTTTTCCGGTCTCACTCTATTTCCTCCTTTGGAAAATGGAAATGAGAGTGTTTGCTCTGCATATTCTATATTCTAAGCAGTAAAAAAATTGGAAACAGCATAAATCCCCAACAATAGAAGATTGATTAAAGTATGTCATGCCCATGCAATGACATACATGGTCATTGAGATATATTTAATAATTTGGTAGAATACAAATCCATTTAATGTTTAACTCTATTCTGAGCATCATGTATTACACATATCAGCTCAATTAATTTTCCCAAAAATTTACGAGGTAGACATTATTATTAAACCCATTTTAGCTTGCCCCAAATCACAGCTAATATGTGGAGAAGTCAGAATTTAAATTGAGGCAGGCTGATCCGGTACTGAGTCTTAGCCACTACACAATTACATAGAAATAGGTCTACTTTTAAGCTTAAAAATGCGAATTATAAAACTGTATAAGTTATCTGTTACTATGTAATAAAACACCCCAAAAGCCTGTGGCTTAATAATCACTTTTATTATAATTTGTAACATTGTTGCAATTCAGCAATCCAGAATGGGCTCAGTTGGGTGGCTATTTTGCCAGTCTTGCTCGTGGTCTTTCTTGTGGGTTCTTCCAGCAGGAAAGTGGGTGGAGGCTGGGCTCAGCTAGAAGGCATGACTGTCTGGGCCTCTTCTCCCTTGTGAGGTTTCTTCAGCAACATAGGGATACTCCTTGTGTGGCTACTCAGAACTCTCAGGAAAGCTAAAACAAAAACTGCCAGATTTTCTAAGACTTAGGCCTGGAATTAATTGCTGCAGCCTCATTTGGCTGCATTCTTTTTGTATTTACTTGGTTAAAACAAGTCACAGGACCAATCCCGATGCAAGGAGAAAAGACTACACCATCCTACAAATTCTAACAACATGATGCACTGGAGGCCATCAATGTAATATACCACCACAGCATGTGGTAACGGAATCCTAGTTATGAGAAAGTGTATTTACAGAAGTACCTAAATGCATATTCTTTTAAAAATTAACAGTGCTTATTTCAGCACAGGGACAGATTATAAGTAGGAATTTTTCTTATAATACCTATCTTTATTTTCCAAGTTGTCTAAAGTGAACCTGGGCCTATTTTATATGTTATATGAGTAAAATAATAAAGTTTACCTTTTGTTTTCAAGAGTAAGAAAATAATTTCTGGTCGAATTTAACAACAACCACAAAATAGTCAAAGCTTATCTAGCATTTACTACGTGCTTACACATACTAATTCTTAATTCCCCCAATATCCTATGAGGTATGTTTCATTAGTATCCCTGTTTTACAAATGCATGAGCTGAAGCACAGTGAGGTCAGATCACTTCTCAAGAGCATAGGGCTGGTAACAGCCTATGCTGAGAATCAAGATCAAGCACAAGGGCTCAGAGCAAACCTCAGCGTTGAGTTTCCTTGAGCCCTCTGAATACAGATATCAACATCTGGGGAATCCTGTCCTGTTGTGATTCCAGGAAACCTGTTGTGACTTCTAGGAAACTGAGGAACTAAACTTCACCCAAGGAAGTCCCCATAACTTCACCTGCTCTGCTTGAGTCCAGAGAAACTTGTGTATAAGGACGGACCTCAAGTTAGAAGTCTCTGAACCCTGTCTGCTAGTTTTACCCCATTTTTATAAACCATATTAGCCAACACATAAACTATACAGCCCCATTACAGCATATATGTATGTGTGAGCACACGCATGTGATAGATATATATGTTTCCATATTTGTGCATATATGTGGTCTGAGCTAATTTAGGCATGCACAGATCCCTGGTGCAGACAGGAAAGCAGACACATACGTGTAAGTATTTAAATGTATACACCCACAGACATACACATATTCCTAAGCACACACATACCTAATGGATCCCATGTTCTGCTGCTTACTGCTTGAAAGCCAGACATAAGAGATGAGGGTCAGTGGGAAGAAAAGCAGGTTTATTCAGAAAGTCGGCAAAACCAAGAAGATGGTGAATTATAGTCACAAAGACATTTTAAGTCAGTGCAAATTTTAGTCTCTTTTTATATTCAGTGCAAGGGGAGCAGGAGGGAGTTGAGATCAAGAGGTAATCAGCAACTGCAGGCATCCGTTGGCAGCCAGGGTCTGAAGAGGTTGGAAATATCTGCATCCTTGGTCAGGTCACGAGACTCCTATAAATCTTTTTTTTTAAATTGATAATGAAGAAGAGGTTTAATGGACTCATAGTTCCAAGTGGCTAGGGAGGACTCACAATCATGACTGAAGGTGAAAGGAAAGGCACATCTTACATGGTGGTAGACAAGAGATTGAGAGACAACCAAAAAGGGAAACCCCTTTTCACAAGATCACATCAGATCTCATGAAGCCAATTTCCTTTTTTTTAAAAGAAAAAAAGGAAAGAAGGAGAGGAAGAAAGAGGAAGAAAAAGAGGGAGAGAGAACAGGAATATTGCTTTATTCTAAAAATGGGTATTAATAATGGCCGATCAATATTTTGTGTATTTAAAGTGGAGAATGTATATTTTGTGTATTTAAAGTGGAAAGCACTATACATATTTATTAAGTTTACTTGTTCCGGATCTGAGTTCGAGTCCTTGATATCCTTATTAATTTTCTGTCTCATCGAGTCTAAGTCTCTATGTATCTGGGTGTTAGGATTGTTAGCATAGATCCTTTTACCACTGTATCTTTGTTGCTATGAAATCTGTTTTATAAAATGCGAGAATTGCAACTCCTGCTTTTTGTTTATTTCTTTATTTTTGCTCTCCATTTGGTTGGCAAATCTTTCTCCAACTCTTTGTTTTGAGTCTTTGTGTATCTTTGGGTATAAAATGGATCTGGATGTAGTATACCATTAGGTTTTGGCTGTATCTCTTGATCGGGGGATTTAGTCAATTTATTTTATCCATTCATTGATGTAAATTCTTTTTTATGTTGAT
>CM052660.1:87988081-88004128 GCA_028533165.1 Leontopithecus rosalia | reverse complement strand
GTGTGGTGTGTGTGCGTGTGCATGTTTGTGTGTGGTGTGTGTGCGTGGTGTGTGCGTGGTGTGTGTGGTGTGTGTGGTGTGTGTGTGTGGTGTGCGTGTGGTGTGTGTGTGGTGTGCGTGTGGTGTGTGTGTGTGGTGTGTGTGTGTGCGTGTGTGTGTGCGTGTGTGGTGTGCGTGTGTGGTGTGTGTGTGGTGTGAGTGTGGTGTGTTTGTGTGTGGTGTGTGTGGTGTGTGTGTGTGGTGTGCGTGTGGTGTGCGTGTGTGTGTGGTGTGTGTGGTGTGTGTGTGTGTGGTGTGCGTGTGGTGTGTGTGTGTGGTGTGTGTGTGTGTGTGGTGTGTGTGTGGTGTGTGTGTGTGTGTTTTGGCTTGACCAAGTAGTATGGCAGCCGGCTTTCAGCATGGTCATTCTCTGCTCAGCATTGATAAAATAGAGCACAATGAAGATACAACATTAAATACCTCCTTTTAATCTTATTTACCTGTTTCATTTGTTTGAAAGTGTTTATTATTTTAGAAAGGGCAAAAAGGTATTGCATTTAATGGGAAGGCAATTAACTAGGACAAGGACAGGAAAGGTAATTAACTAGGACTGGAAGATAAGAATGAAAGGAAGACTTGTTCTTTCTTCACTTGAACATCCTTTTGCATTTTTAAAATTTGGAAACGTGTATCTCATTAAAATATACATATATATACACTAATATCAGCACCAGCCCATTATGATTTTAGCTTTTTCTGAGGCAAAGCGTCCTACTATTTATGATTGCATCTTAAACTTTCCGCTTGAAGCAAGCAGCACTGTGCAGTGGTTGCTGGTATCCCGGACTGCTGCAAGAACTATCAACATGAAATTCTAGACCCCAATTTCCTTCTCTGTCTGGCAGAGAAGCAAATGAAAAGTAGGCAGAATGAGTCATTGATGCTGGATGTTTTTCTTGTTGGGATAGCGTGGTAATGCGTTTATTCACACCTTTTCTGTTCCCAGTAATTATTTGTTTGCTCCAAGCCTGTCATTGTTTTAAACTTAGACTATGAGGCATCACTAGCCTCAGGGAAGGCTTTTAGAGCAGAAAAAGCAGGGAAAAAGTGCTTTTAGATCAAAAGACAGAAGCCTGCAGCTTTTGGAAGACTTAAATATCCACAGAATCTATTTTTGCTCCAAGACTAGTAGAAGTTTCCAGAGCTGGAGACAGGAGACAAACAGAAAAGACTGAGATGAGGGGATTCATTGGCAGAAGAATGATTCCCCAAGGATATCCATCTTTGAATCCCTGCAACCAGTAAATATGTTGCCTTACATGGAAATGGAATTTTGCAAATGTGATTAAGTCAAAAATGTTGAGATGGGGGTATTACCCTGGATTGCCTGAGTGAGCCCCATGTAATCACCAGGATCTTGACAGAGGGGTCAGAGGCTGTTGATAGAAACAGAGGTCAAAATGGCCCAACTGCCGGCTTTGAAATGGAGGAAGGGGCCATGAGCCAAGAAAACACGTGGCCCTCAGAAGCTAGAAAAGGTAAGGAAACAGATTCTCTCCTAAAATCGTCAGAAGGAATGCAATCCTGTTGACAGCTTGATTTAGCCCACTGAGAACCATTTTGGATTTCTGATCGCCAGAACTACAAGGCAATAAATTTGTGTTGTTTTAAGCCAGTAAGCTTGAGCTGATTTATGATAGCAACGATAGGAAACTAATTCAGAGGCAGAGGTACATAGAGCTCAGAAGGGGGACAACAAGCAAAACATGTAATGTTTCCACGGAGAAGGAGGAGCCTTCAAACCATGCCACCCAACTACCTCTCAAGGGAGGACTGTCCTAGGCCAGCGCGAAGTAGGACTGAGTCACTGTCCCCAGCTATCCAGACTTCATTGCTGTGGGTCTTTCTGGGAGCACTGGCATTGGGTAGGACCTTTCACTCTCAGCAGCATCCAATGACCAACTGACCTTCTAATAGCGTTGACAACCATCTACTCCATGATTCAATCCACACCTAGCTGAACTCTGTGTGGGTCACCTTTCTATAACTTAGGGAGCTCATACACTTCATCTCTGAGAGCGAGCTGAAGGCGGGGCTTGGGCTCCAGATGAGGCAGGGACTTAAAAGCACCTTCACCCTATCTACCTCTGTGTGAGAAAAACAAGCCCAGCTCAAAATATTCCCCTTTCTGGAACCTTTTTGCAATTAAGAGACATTAGATCTTCAAACAGTTATAGAAGCAAGGTGGGTTTGCAAAGGTTTCAGCTGGCTTCGTCCATCACTTTACTTTTCAAGTTAAAAAAATCCTATCGAAGGCCGGGCGCAGTGGCTCACACCTGTAATCCCAGCATTTTGGGAGGCTGAGGCAGGCAGATCACCTGAGATCAGGAGTTTGAGGCCAGCCTGACCAACATGGAGAAACCTTGTCTCTACTTAAAAAAGTACAAAATTATCCAGGTGTGGTAACACATGCCCGTAATCCCAGCTACTTGGGAGGCTGAGGCAGACGAATTGCTTGAACCCAGGAGGCAGAGGTTGCAGTGAGCTGAGATTGCCCCATTGCACTCCAGCCTGGGCAAAATGAGTAAAACTCTCTCTCTCCCCCCCTCCCCAAAAATAGTATTGAACATGCTCAGCAACCAAACCATAATAGAAGAAGCCACACAGATGCTGGGGTGGTCTCAAGACTGTGCCAAGCCTCAATCCCAAATCGTATGGTTGGAAGAACTGCATCTTGAGGGGACTAGAATGCCTCGGCATGGAGTTAGATGGATGCGGAATGGAATCCAGCCCCATGATTTCTGCTTGAAAGTTTTTGTTTGTTTGTTTTGTTTCTGTTGCTTTTTTACAATACACATTACTGCCCAGAATCATATTTTAAACTTACACACTTATAATTTTGTTGTTGCTGTTACCAAACTACAAGCAATGTAATATGATTATAAATCTCAGAGGCATGGACTGGCATTACTTCGGAGCTTTTATTTTTTTTCATCTAACTGATTTTAGCAGACCCGCAGTATTTTAATATGTATTTCACCTTTATTTGATGTCATGGACAATTGGTTCTTTCACAAGCAAAATAAAATAATAAAAAATTTTCCCTTCTTTCCAGCACGGACATATCCCAGAGAAACAAAGTCCATTATAGAGCGGGAGCCCTTCTCACTCTCCCTAATGATATTAGTGTGAATGTCACATACACCTGGGCTCTCACCAGATGTTATTAAGAATGTATCTTCAGCAGAGAACACTGAAAATTTGGGCTCTATGGGTGGACCAGCAGGTCACTGCTACCTGCCTGATATATTTTAAGAATGTATCTTCAACAGAGAACACTGAAAATCTGGGCTCTATGGATGGACCAGCAGGTCACTGCTACCTGCCTGATATATTTTAAAGGCTTGTCCCTTTCAAATCTCATAGTGAAATGTGACCTTCAATGTTGAAGGCGGGGCCTGGTATAAGGTATTTGGGTTATGGGGGCAGATCCATCACAAACGACTTGGTGCCCTCCCTGTGGCAATGAGTTCATGCAAAAGCTGGCTGTTTAAAAGGAGCCAACACCTCATCCCCTCTTATTCTCCCTCTCATCGTGTGCTATACCAGCTACCCCTTTGCTTTCTACCATGACTGGAAGCTTCCTGAAGCCTCACCAGAAGCAGATGCCAGCACCGTGCTTCTTGTACAGTCTGCAGAACCATGAGCCAAAACAAACCTCTGTCCTTTATAAATTACCCAGCCTCTGGGATTCCTTGATAGCAACACAAAACAGACCAAAACACTGGCCTACGCAGGGCAAGGGGAATCAACCATTATGTCTGAGAAGATTCTTCTCAATAATATGGGAGAGTTAGAATCAACAGGAAATAAGTTCATGGAAGAAGGCAGCAGTGGGCTGAGACAGACAAAACAAATCAACATCATTGTTTCCTTTCATGGTGAGAGGTTAGAAATTTGTACCTGGGTATTATTCTCAGCACAGCAAAGGGGAGTCTCTTGCAGGATAGCTGGAAGGATCCTCTTTCTGAAAAAAAAAGGGGGGTTGTTTCTGACTGGAATTGAATCTATTTGTGGATCATAATAATAATAATAATGGGCACAAAAACATTAACCAACGTTTATCAAGCTCTTACTAGATTTCAGACATTTGTTAAGAGTTCTAATGCATTGTCTTACCTTTCCGCTATTGAACAACCTCATGAAGTAGCTGCTATTATCATCCCTACCTTACAGGTGCAGAAAGTAAGATTTAGATAGATGAAGACTTAGCCAAGGCCACTAGCCTGTGGGTGGATGACCTGGGATTTGAATATAGGCAGGATGGCTCTGAAATCTATAATTTTAACCACCATTCTCTACTTCCTTTCCACCACTAGATGAAGACACTATTGTTTTTTTCTAAAGATGAGAAAACTGAGGTTCAGAATATTTAAGTAAGAGTCATTTCACCAATGGAAGTAGGACCCGACTTGGACCTAAATGATTCCTGGAATTTCTAGGAAAGACACAACCTCTGTCTATCTGGGTTGCTAGGCTTGTTGGATGTGGGCTAGGTCCAAGCTACTGGGCCGTCTTATATGGTCTGAAAATGCTGCCAGCACCTAGAAAAGCAGGGCTACAAGGTGACTCGGAGCAAGCAATGCTTGAAGCAGCTCTACACCCATAATTCTGCTGAGCTGGCAGGCTGCCTGTCTTTTGTTTGCCTTGTGGATTTACTTACTTCTCTATTTCAACTCAGTCACTCCCCAGGGAGCTGAGCCATGACTTCACCAGCAGCCCCCAAGGTGTTGGGCTTCCAGCAGGATTGGCCAACAGTGAGCACTGGCAGAGAGGGGAGGGAGGGAGAAGAGGCAGGCCATTTATCCCTTGATTCCCATGGCATCACTGAGGGTGAGCTGGATGACCTCAACCAAAGGTCACAGACATAGTAACAGGTAGCCGTCTCCTCACTTCTGCCCCCTTCCTCCCTCTGTCTCTTTCCCTTCTCTTTCTTTGGGATCTATCCAGTAACAGTGCTCTCTTGCTACTTCAGGCTTGATGTAGTAACGGTACTGCATCGATACTGTTCTCCAGGGTTCTGCACTATCCCTGCATGGGGGTGTGTTCTTTTTTACAGCTATTTCACACTTTTGTAAATAGGTCCTTTATTAAACCCTATTCATATTATTCAAATGGAGTGTTCCCTCTACTTTCTGCTGAGCTCCTGACTGATACAGATAGTTCTCTGTCACTTAAAACCAATAATCCCAATTATTACAGGAAATACAGTTCAAGTAGCTACTTTACTTCAGCAGTGTGCTAAGCTCTGCACTTACCCGATCCCTTTGCTTGTCACGCAGACCTTCGTAAAGTGACTGTATTTGCTACTTGATGAAGGTCTGTGTGACGGACCTGTTAGGCATAAAGACCACTTACCAATGGTCTTTATGCCTGCCACACCAAATTTATATTTTGGCTTCTTCATGTAGGTGGTTCCTTCTATCTGCACACTTCCATCTCTGTACTACATTAATTCCTTGATGCATCCCTTGACCTTTTCTCCGGTACTGATCCAAAGCCACCTCCTTCTTGAAGCCCTCCCGGCTCTGCTCCTCCCCTTAGCATGCTATCCCTTCTCATCTCAGTTGCCTCACCTTGGTCATCCCCCAACCAGAGAGCTTAGATGAATTATAAGACAATACCCTATTCAAGAGACTTTCTCCACCCAAGCATGGGAGCAGCTTGAGGAGAGGCAATGTCTTCAGTCATTCTCTCTGTTCCGAGAGTCTAGCAAAGTACCTGGCACATAGCAGCTACTTGGGGGCAAGTACTGAAGCAGGCAGGTAGACAGGGGGAGAGGAAGGGAGGGAGGAAGGGAAGGAAATAAGAAAATGAAGGAAGGAAGAAAGAGGGAGGGAAGGAGGGAGGGAGGGAGGGAGGGATTCAATTTATTGATGAAATGGGAGGCAAGAATTAATACTAAATTACAGCATATAGTTTGTGCAAGGACTTTGTCAGGGATTTGGAAACAAAAACTTACTTGTAGAGAGTGTAACCCACTCCTACAATCTCAATTGAATTTAATTTTCTGCACATTACATATACATCAGGAGTTTATTTCCATAGACTCTGTTGAGACAGTTTTCAAACACAGCCTGTCCCCAACTGAGAGGACAATGAGGATCCCAAGACCACCTGCCAGGGATTCCCAATCCTAACCAGTTACAGTGGTTGCACCTGTCCTTTACACCAAGCAGGAAGGGCAGCTGGAAGAAAGAACCTCCCCCCCAATCCCGCTGCTGCACTGGCCTCCTTTTATCCATCAGCCTTGCCACACACAGAGGCCACTGCCTTCTCTCCACTCCACCAAATGCCAAGCCATTGATTGACTGCAACATTCAATTTCAACCCAGCAGAGGACCTGGCAGGCCGTTGATCAATATTTTCCACAACAGACCACTTCCCTATGATAAATGGACTAGTTGAGAAGAGGAACAGATTAACCTTTCAGCGCAGGTGGCAGGCAGCAACTAGGAAAAAGATGGCTCAGTTCTGTTGGGAAAAGAGGATGGGGCCTATTTCCCAAGCTCCCTGCAACCGTATTTCAGCCCCAAAGAACCGTGAATGAGAACAAGGTTCATTCCTAAAGAGTCTCAGAGATTTCCCCTGCCAACGCAAACCAGGCTGTGCATCTTCTCCACCACCCACTACCTGTGTTTGGCTCAAAAAAAAGCAAGACAGGAAAAAAAGGTAACGGAGGACGCAGGTAGGATTATGTATATATACACTCAGGGCCACTGATGGATGGAGGGGTGGTGGAGAGCCTGTGAGCAAAGGGAAGATGAAAGTCTCCAATAAGCGCTCTATCCCCACCATAAATCCTTCTGGCTGACAAACAGTATGGGAACAAGGTAATTCGCCATAGTGATGGAGTCGATTGCATCGAAGATCATACGGCCCCACAGGCAGTGAGGAGGGGCACCTGGAGAACAGCAGGAAAGATGCTTCTGGTTGAAGGGTCGTGCCAGGGAGCCTAGGATGACAGGAGGGCTCCGCACCCCATGCAAATACTCATAATCAGCAGGCGAGCCGAGGCACCCCGGTGAGCCCCAGATGTAGCACATGAAAATCACAGTGAGGACGTGCACTCATTCACTTAAACATATTTTGTTTGGTAGAGAGAAAACATAGTAAGATTTAGACTCTGTTTTTGTTTGTGTTGTTTGTTTGTTTTTAAGATGGAGTCTCACTCTGCCACCCAGCCTGAAGTGCAATGGTGAGATCTTGGCTCACTGCAACCTCTGCCTCCTGGATTCAAGAGATTCTCCTGCTTCAGCCTCCCAAGTAGCTGGGATTACAGGTGCCTGCCACCACGCCCAGCTAATTTTTGTATCTTTAGTAGAGACGCGGTTTCACCATGTTGCCCAGGCTGGTCTCAAACTCCTGACCTCAAGGGCTCCACCTCCCAAAGTTCTGGGATTACAAGTGTGAGCCATCTTGCTCAGCCTCGACTCCGTTGTCAAATTCCTTACATGATCATACTTGCTCTAATGGCTGACTACACATCTCCCACATCACTCAACTTACTGCGCATCATATTTTGTTCTGACAATATCCATATCCTCCTTTTGGAGATGAGAAAAACACTGCTTAGAGACAGTAAGCAATGTTCCCAAGGACACTCAGCCAATGAGTGATGAAGCCTGAAGTCAGCCTCAGGCAAGGGGACGGCAAAGCCTGATTTTTATTTTTTGTGTTTGTTTCTAACTATTCAGGCAATATCGTTTCTCATGATTAGTGTCATTTTAAAGGAAGCAAAAAGAGCGAGGGGTAGAGAGTGGTTCATAGGGGTGAGAGCACATGTCTGGTCAGAGGATTAAGGAGAACTTCCTGGAGGAGGTGACAGCTGAGTCTGGTTTGGAAGGACAGGTTGGATATAAACAGGTAGGTGATGAGAGTTACAATACCATCTTGTAAGGTATGAGAATATCATGGGAAATGTCACTGTCACTTTGCACACCCTCCAAGGACCTGGTTGTTAGATTAATTTTATGTGTCATCACTGTGGCATGGGGTGCCCCAATAAAGCGCTATGTCTGAGGGTGTTTCAGGATGAGAGTAACATTTGAATTGGTGGGCTCAGGAAAGTAGATTCCCCCTCACCCCCCACCCAGTTGTGGTAGGAATCCTTTAATCCATTCAGGGCCTGAATAGAACAAAAAGTGGAGGAAGGAGGAATCTGCCTCTTTTGCTTCCTGCCTGCTTTCTGAGCTGGGACATCAATCTTCCACCCTTAGATGGGATTTACACCATCTCATTGGCTTGGCTTCTGGGTCTCAGGCCTTCAGACTCAGACTGGAATGACACCACTGCATTTCTTGGATCTCCAGTTTGCAGGCTGCAGATTGTGGGACTTCCCAGCCTTCATAAGGATGTAAGTTAATTTCTCATAATTAAAGCCACACTCTAGGCCCTTTGCCACAAAGGCAGCCTCCTTCATTAGCTGGTGGACAGGGAAGGAAATGGAAAAAAGGAGTGAGTATGTCTTAGGGTTAAGGTGGGATGTCAGTGAAATTAAGATAGCATTGAGACAGTTTCGGCACTGTCTCAAACCACAAACTATTCTCCCATGAAAGCCCCAAGAAAACCGTAAACACAAAGGATAAAGAAAAATTGGAATCAGGGCACACTTTGTATGAATTGGACATGAACCTGAAAGGCCAGAGCAGATCATATGCATAAACTAGCTGGGGCTGGGCACGGTGGCTCGTACCTGTAATCCCAGCACTTTGGTAGATCATGAGGTCAGGAGTTCAAGATCAGCCTGACCAATATGGTGAAACCCCATCTCTACTAAAAATACAAAAATTAGCCAGGCATGGTGGTGCATGCCTGTAATTCCAGCTACTCAGGAGTCTCAGGCAGGAGAATCGCTTAAACCAGGGAGGCAGATGCTGCAGTGAGCAGAGATCGTGGCACTGCCCTCTAGCCTGGATGACAGGGGGAGCCTCCGTTTCAAAAAAACAAAAAACCTAACTGGAGCATGTAGTTTAGGCCTGTCATCTTCCTTCAACCTAAGTTCAAATAATGTCATTGGCCTATCAACATTTAGGACAGTAGATTTAAGGGGTAAAAGTGCACGCAGGCAGAAAAACAGAAAGAGAGAAAGAGAGAGAGAGCGAGAACACGTGCATGCTGGGCAGAACTCGGATATAGGACTCCTTTTTGTAAACCAAAGTGTCTGAGACAGGTCTGCATCTATTTAGAAAGTTTATTTTGCCAAGGTTAAAGATGCACCTATGATACAGCCTTAAGAGGTCCTGATGGCATGTGCCCAAGATGGTCAGACCACACCTTGGTGGTGGTTTTTTTTTTTTTTCTTGAGACAGTCTCGCTGTTGTCTCCCAGGCTGGAGTGCAGCGGCACTAACTTGGCTTGCTGCAACCTCTGCCTCCGGAGATCAAGCGCTTCTCCTGCCTCAGCCTCCCAAGAAGCTGGGATTACAGGCATGTACCACCACACCTGGTTAATTTTGTATTTTTAGTAGAGATGGGTTTTCGGTTCTTCAGGCTGGTCTCGAACTCCTGACCTCAAGTGATCCACCTGCCTCAGCCTCCACTGCCTCAAAGTGCTGGGATTACAGATGTGAGCCACAGCACTCAGCACCTTGGTTTTGTACATTTTAGGGAGAAATAAGGCATCAATCAGTATATGTAACATGGACATTGGTTTGGTCCAGAAAAGCAGGATAGCTGGAAGTGGGGGCTTCCAGGTTATAGATGGATTCAAAAATGTTCTGACTGGAAATTGGTTGAAAGAATTATTATCAATAGAAAGGAATGTCTGGTTTATGATAAGGCATTGTGGAGACCAAGTTTTATCATGCAGATGAAGCCTCCAGGTAGCAGGCTTCAGAGAGAATAGACGGTAAATGTTTCTTTTCAGACTTAAGGAGTCTCTTCTGTCAGTAATTCCAAAAAGGAGGAGGATATAATGAGGCATGTCCAGCTCCCTCTTCCCGTCATGGCCTGAACTAGTTTTTCAGATTACTTTTGGAATGCCCTTGCTGAGAGGAGGGGGCCATTCAGATGTTTGAAGGATTGGAATTTTGTTTTTTGTTTACATCCTAAGACTTACATTCTGTAAGAAATAGAAGGCTGAAACAAGCATCAGAGCCTTGCATTTATTTCCTTTCACCCCACTCACTAATAGACATGACCCAGCCACTGCCCTAGACTGGGATCTGGTCAGATTAGACATATCTCTTTCTGAGAGATGGGCAGGACTGTGTGAAGAGCAATTCAAATGCAAGGACAAGTAGAGTCCTACCATAAATGATGTTGCATGTATGAGTGTGCTATCCCTGCTATAGCAAATTACCAAAACTCAGTGGCTTAAAACAACACAAATTTATTTCAGTTCAGAAGGTCAGAAGTCCCACATGGGCCTCGCTGGGCTAAAATCAAAGTGTCAGCAAAGCTGCAAGCTTTCTAGAGGCTTTGGGGGAAATCTGTTCCCTGGCCTTTTCCAGCTTCTAGAAAACACACACATTTCTTAGATCATGGCCTCCTTCTCCATTTTCAAAGTCAGTAACCTCAGGCCAACTCCATCAGCCTGTCTGTCTCTCTCCTGCCTTCCTCTCCAAATTACAAGGACTTTGGTGATTACATTGGGACCACCAGGATAATCCAGGGTGCTATTTCAAAGTTAGCTGATTAGTAACCTTAATTCCATATTCAATCTCAATCTCCCTTTACCACGTAACATAATATATGCAGAGGTCCCAAATTGGACGGCTGTTATTCCACCTATCACCTTTTTCAGCCCCTCAAAAATAAATATTTTAGCATTTCTGCTCCCTGCCATTCCTTGGGATCATGACAGGTAAAACAGAAGGTCAGAGCACCTTTTCCAGATTTCAAAGTTAATAACCTTGACTTTCCAAAGTAGAAGGAACTGACCCAGCAGAGAGCAGTGACCTCCACAATACCCCTACCGAGAGCAAAGCTCAGAGCAAGCTACTTAAATCCCTAAGCCAATATTTATTTCCTTATCTGCCAAATAAAAAACAACAAGCAACCTCATAGAGTAGAAGCAAGATTTAAATGACACTACGTACATTTGAGTAAATATGAAGCCCCGAATAAGCTTTCCCTTTAGAGTCTCTTCACCCTTATCTTGTCTGTTTCAAGCTTTCTAGACTTCGCTGCATTTTCCAGTCATTCCTTTCTATAACATGCTGGAAGCAAAATAATCACTCCGCTTTTAGTTCCAGAATATTCACAGCCATGTGTATACCTTGCAGTTTTCCAAATCACAGCTAATTAAATACCCCAGCAGGCCAGACACGAGTGGCTCACACCTGTAATCCCAGCACTTGCAGACCAGAGACTGAGTGAGAGGATCACTTGAGGACAGGGTGTGAGATCCACCTGTGCAACATACAGAGCCCTTGTCTCCACAAAACACACAAAATAACCAGGCATGATAGTGAAGCAGGAGTGGCCATGAGAAACAGACCTCTCAGACACAGAACTAGGAAGGAAGAGGTGATTTATTTCTGCTGGAGCAAGACAACATGTTTGTCTAACAGCCAAGCTCCTCTAACAAAGAGAAGCTCTGCCTTTATATAGGCTTACAAGTCTAGATACTACAGGTGAAAGGGTCTTGGGTTTACAGTTTTAGAAATTACATATGAAAGTGTCTTGGGTTTACAGTTTTAGAAATTACATGTGAAAGGGTCTTGGTTGATGGAGGGGGAGTGGGGTGGGGGATTTGATCTTGTTTAAGTAAAAACAGTGCCTTCCGGAGAGATTCCCCAATACCACACTTGCTATTGATAGGAAGGGGATTTAGGAGACATCAGTCGGCCAGCCTTTTCTTCTATTGAAATGCAGTAATCCCAGCACTTTGGGAGGCCAAGGCAGGTGGATCACAAGGTCAAGAGATCGAGACCATCCTGGTCATCATGGTAAAACCTCATCTCTACTAAAAATACAAAAAATTAGCTGGGCCCGGGGGCGCATGCCTGTAATCCCAGCTACTCAGGAGGCTGAGGCAGGAGAATTTCCTGAACCCAGGAGGCGGAAGTTGCAGTGAGCCAAGATCACGCCATTGCACTTCAGCCTGGGTAATGAGTGAAACTCCGTGTCAAAAAAAAAAAAAAAAAAAAAAAGACAAAGAAATGCAATATGGAAGTAAAGGTGGAGGTGATCTTAGATGCTTGGGTCTCCTTCCTCACCAGCCTGCACCCAAGTCCTAGCTACTCAAGAGGCTGAGGCAGAAGAATCACTTGAGCATAGGTGGTCAAGGCTGCAGTGAGCTATGATTGTGCCACTGCACTCCAGCCTGTGTGACAGGGCAAGATCCTTCCCTCCATGAATAAATACATACATACAGCATATCCCAGCAAAGGACTAAAAGTAGATTAGACATGAACGTGGACATCTATCAATAGGTGCATTTCCTTGACTCTTGGTGCAAAGCATCAATTACATTTAATCATTTCTTAATAAAATTTCCTCATTATAATCCACTTTCCTTCCTTGTTCACTCTCTGAAAATATTATTGGGTAGGAAATAAACATTCTTTCTAAAGACTATCAATAACCATCAAATAAGATGAAAAGGACAGAGTAGAGGAGAGATATCTGCAGGACTCTTTTGTGGCTGCTTGATTGTGTTACAGTCTAGATAAATTCAGACAAACTAACCTAGACGGCACTAACTCAGGATGCAGGGATGTTTGGGTTATTTTTTGTTTGTTTGTTTAATTTTGAACAGGATCTGGCTGTTCAGTTCAGCAGGAATTCCAAAAGCATTTACTCAATCTCTAATTAGGATAGCTAACATCTGTTGAGCAGTTACTCCACGTCATGCACTGTGCTCAGCCACACTGGCACCCAGTGTCTCATGTCATCTGCTGTAGTTTGAATGTTTGTGTCCTCCAAAATGGGGCTGTCCCTTCCATCACAAGCCCAGAGTTCTAGGAGGGTAGAAGGGTTTCAGGGATGAGCCTGGGACACCTCCCAGTGGGCTCCCTGCGCAGGGCCACCTCACACTCTGCTCCTCACATTCCAGCATGGCACTCCTTGACTGCCCTAGCTGTGGCTCAAATGACCCTGGATGCACCCTGAGTCACTGCTCAGAAGAGTACATGCAGTAAACTGTGGTGGCATCCATGTAGGGGTAATTCTGCAGGTGCACAGAGTGAAGCTATGGGGCTGTGACAATCTCCAGCTGGATTTCAAAGGATGTCGCAGACAGCCTGGGGGTCCAGACAGACTTGTCAAAGGGGCAGGGCTACCTCGGAGAGCCCCTAATAGGGCAATGCTTGGACATAACCATAGGATCAGACCTGCCATTGAGAGTCCTTACCAGGTAGGCCTAGTGAAACTGTGTGGGTGAGGCCACCACCAAGACCCCAGAACTGTAGAGCTATCAATGTGCAGCAGCAGCCTGGGAGAGCTGCAGACAGGAGACCCCAGCCCATGAAAGCCACTGTGTGGACTGAGCGCAACAACACCATAGAGGTTTTGGGGGCCCAACCCCTGCCCTAGTGTACCTGGAAGGCAGGACACGGAGTCAAAGGAGATTATTCTGGAGTTTTAAGATTTAATGTTGTTTGCCCTGCTGGATTTTGGTCTTATATGGAACCAGGAACCTTCTCTTCTGGCCTATTTTCTGCTTTCTGGAATGGTCTATCCCATGCCTATCCTGCCATTCATTGTATTTTAGGAAGAGATAATTTTTTTTTTAATTTCACAGGCTCATGGCTGGAGAAAACTTTGCCTTGGGATGAATCATGCTTTGAATTTCACCACCTGATTTAGATGAGACTCTCGACTGTAGACTTTTGAGTTGATGCTGGAGTTAAGACTGGGGCTATTGGACTGGAATGAATGTATTTTGTATGTGAGAAGGACATGATTTTGGAAAAGCCAGAAGTGGAATATTATGGTTTGAGTATTTTTCCCCTCCAAAACTTACGTTGCAATTTAGTTGCTGTTGATAGGTCGGACTTTTGAAAGGTGCTTAGGTCATGAGGGCTCCACCCTCATGAATGGACTAATGCCATTATTGTGGGGGCAGATTCACCTACTCTTGCTCTCTCTCTCTCTCCCACCCTCTCTTTACCCTTCCAACATGTTATGAAGCAGCAAGAAGGCCCTCACCAGATGCTGGCCCCTCAACCTTAGACTTCCCAGCCTCCGGAGCCATGAGGCAATACACTTCTGTTCATTATTCATTACCTTATTAATAATGTGTTATTCTGTTACAACAGCATAAAATGGACTAAGATACCATCTTTCTAACAATTCTATGACGTAGGTCCTTGTATTATGACACATTACAAATGAACAAACTGAGGTTTAGAGAAATAAAGAAAACTGTTATTTACAGGTAGTAACTGGTAGCAGCGAGATTTTAATCCAGGTCTGTCTGATCCTGAAGCTGCATTCCTAACTGCTGCACAATGCTGCCTGCTTCATGCCAGACCCTATGATGAAAATTTAAGATGCAATCATAAACTGTGGTGGTTTGTCAGGGTTTCTGGAAACAGAAACCATCCCTGAATCGTAAATAGCAGGGGGCTTTGCCCCAGAAAAAGCTGAAACCACAGTGGACTGGCACTGATATTTTGTATAGATGTATATTTTAAGGAGATACATGTTTCCCAATTTTAAAAATGCAAAAGAATATACAAGTGAAGAAAGAACTCCCTGAGCTCAGGCAATTCACCTGCCTTGGCCTCTCAACGTGCTAGGATTACAAGCGTGAACCACCGCACCTGGCCAGCTAAATTTTTTTCAGGTAGGGTCTTGCTATGTTTCCAGGCTGATCTCAAATTCCTGGCTTCAAATGATCCTCCCACCTGCCCAGACTGCAGATTAGTGAACAAAATAAAATAAAAACAGCAACCAGCAAACAAACCACAGGCAAAACTAACCTGTGATGTTAGAAACAAGGATAGTGGTTATCCTTGGAAGAGAGACGGGAAGCAGAGATAAAGGAAGTTCTGGGGGACGGAGGGGAATGTGGCGGTAATGTTCTGTGCTTTCACCGGGATGCTGGTTATACAGGTATGTTCAACTTGCAGAAATTTATTGATCTGTACATCGATAGTTAGTGCACTTTCAATAGATAAGTAAGATATATATATATATATATATATATATATATAAGTAGAGAGAGAGAAAGAGGTACGTATGTGTTACGCTTCTATAAAAAGAGAAAAAATGGGCTGGGCGCAGTGTCTCACACTGGTAATACCAGTACTTTGGAAGGCCAAGGTGGGCAGATCACTTGAAATCATGAGCTTGAGACTAGCCTGACCAATATGGAGAAACCCTATTTCTACTAAAAAAAGAAAAATACAAAATTATCTGGGCTTGATGGCACATGCTGGTAATCACAGCTACTCAGGAGGCTGAGGCAGCAGAATCACTTGAACCCAGGAGGCAGAGGTTGCAGTGAGCTGAGATAGTGCCACTGCACTCTAACCTGGGCAACAAGAGCAAAACTTTGTCTCAGGAAAGAGAAAAAAAAGGAGAGAGAAAAAATGCACTAACCTAAGATCTGGATGCTTGATTTCCATATGGCTTGCATAGCTTAGTCCCTGACTTAGACAAAGAACCTGGGCTCTGTGTTATCTGTGTTTCTCGGAGCTAGTTTGTTTCCAAGAAACAAAAACACAATTCCAACTGGTTTAAGCAAAAAAAAAAAAGTTTCTTGGACTCTCACATGAATGAGAAGATCAGTCCTCAGACATGGCTGGATCCAGGCATTCCAACAATCTGCCCGGCTAGGATCTCTGTTTTTTTTTTTTTTTTTTTTTTTTTTTTTTTTTTTTTTTTAATTTTTATTGCATTTTAGGATTTGGGGTACATGTGCAGAACATGCAAGATAGTTGCATAGGTACACACGTGGCAGTGTGTTTTGCTGCCTTCTGCCCCCTCACCCTTATTTGGCATTTCTCCCCATGCCATCCCTCCCCTGCTCCCCCCCCCCCGCTGTCCCTCCCCTATTTCCCCCAATAGACCTCAGTGTGTGGTGCTCCCCTCCCTATGTCCATGTGTTCCCATT
>CM052660.1:87972992-87987981 GCA_028533165.1 Leontopithecus rosalia | reverse complement strand
CTTTCTCTGCTTCTTGTCACTGCTTTCTTCTGAGCTGGCTTGACTCCAGGGTGACTTTCTCCACTGGGTGTCACTGTTACATCCTCACTGATGGCACGTCCAGCGGAAGGAGAGCTCCTCTTTTTGTTCCTGCAAAAGAAGTGAATGCTTACTTCATTGGCTAAAAGAGGCTCATGTGCATGTTGCTGAGCCAGGGAGATGGAATATTATGATTGACCAGACCACTGTCAGGTATCTACTCCTGGAATAAGGGGTGGGGTCACTCCCACCCAGATCACATTGGCATAACTCAAGGAAAATGCCTCCACAGGGGACATTAAGCCACTGACACCAGAAGAAGGGGCACTGGACGCTGGACAGGCATCAGTAGCTATCTGGGACATACATTCTGTGCCTCAGGGTCTCCACCTGTGATTTGGGTTGAATGCTGAACTCCAAGATACATTCTCTTTAACATTAAGATTGCATGATTTTGGTCTTGATGCTGAAGGAATTCTTGGTGCAAAGCAGTGGGTGTCATGGTTGTGATTAGCAGAAGTCACCAATTAGTTAACTTTCCCAGGTCTTTAATTTCTAGTAGAGTGTCTCATTGGTTCCAGACAGAGAGAAAGATTATATTTATACAGTCATCCCTCAGTATCTATAGGAGGGTGCATTCCAAGAACCGGCCCACCACACCCCCACAGATACCAAGTCTCCCAATGCTCAAGTCCCTGATATAAAATAGCACAGTATTTGCATATAACCTATGCAGATCCTCCCATATATTTCGTCATCTCTAGATTGCTTATAATATGAAATACAATGTAAATGCTTTGTAAATAGTTGTTACACTGCATGTTTTATTTTTATTTTTTAATTGCCATATTATTATTTCTTTTTATTTTTCCCATACATGTTTTTTTGAGACAGATTCCTGTTCTGTCACCTGAGCTGGAGTGCAGAGGCATGATCGGAGCTCATTGCAACCTCGGCCTCCTGGGTTCAAGCAATCCTCCTCCTTCAGCCTTCCAAGTAGCCGGGACTATAGGCATGCACCACCATGCCCGGTTAATGTTTATTTATTTATTTTTTAATCATAGAGACTAAGTCTCACTATGTTGCCCAGGCTGGTCTCAAACTCCCAGGCTCAAGCGATCCTTCTGCCTTGGCCCCCCAAAGTGCTGGGACTAGTGGCATGAGCTACCATGCCTGGTCTCCAAATAGTTTTGATCCAAGGCTGTGGACCCTACAGTTGCTGGAACCTCTGAATAAGCTGGCTCTGGATGGGAGGGCCAAATGAATACATATATATATACACATACACATATACATGCATGTATACATATATGCACACACATATACATATATACACATATACATGTATACACATATACATGTATGTATACATATATATACATGTATACATATACATGTATACATATATACATATACAAATATATGTGTATATATATATAAAGAGAGAAACGGAGACAGACAGAGAGAGACAGAGACAAACGTAGAGAAACAGAGAGAGACAGAGACCAAGACCGACAGAACGGCAGAGAGCATGAGGCAGCTACTTTCACATGTTGTCTTCCGTAGTCTTCACACTTTCTATTTTAAAGATGTTGATAAATGAGGCACAGAGAAGTTAAGTGACTTTCCCAAATCACACAGTTGATGACAGGCCCACAGATTTAAAACCTCCTATTTCTGACTAATTTTCTATATATCAGGGTTTCTTAAGCTCAGTTCCTCACTGTTGACAATTTGGGCCGAATAGTTCTGCGTTTTGAGAAGCTGTCCTTTGCATGGAAAGATGTTGATTGACATCTCTAGTCTCTATTCACCAAATGCCAGGAGCACCTCTCCTACTCCCCTCAAGTTGTGACAACCAAAAATGTCACTACACGTTGCCAAATGTCCCCTGAGGGACCAGGTTGCCCTGGTTAAGAACAGTTGCTGTAAATACAATGATAGAAACCCAGACTTTGCCCCTTACCAGCTTTGTAACCATTAGGGGAGTGCTTCCTTTCCTTGAGAGTCAGTTTCCTTAGTTATAAAATGGGGATGAGGAACATAGTGCCTACCTACGTCGTGTCTGTAAGATATTGAGCAACTGCCTGATACTTTAAGTGCTTTGTAAAACGGTAGGCAAGTTAGTCTTTCTCACCAACCTGGATATATTTTTTTATAGCCAGAGAGGAGATATATATATATATATATATATATATATATATATACACATATATATGTATATTTTTGGCAAATTAAAGACACACTGAATTGCAAATGGGAACAGGCATTTGAGGCCACTCTTGTTGCCTAATTAGTATAATGCCATTGACAGCCCTGGCTCCTTCAAAGGCTGCTCCCTGGGATGTGGGCCCTCTGCAGAGCTGGCTGGGAACTTGGAAGGGAGCCAAACGTCCAATATCAAACATTTCAGTGATCCGAAATGAGGCTATGTTCTCCAATAGGGAGCTGTCTCTGTAAACGTTCCCGTGCTTATTAAATTCCTGCAGTGGCCACTTTAATTGGACCCACCTTCCTCAATTCTCTAATCACAGCTGCACAGCCCTGCTCTGGCTTTGTCTCCAGTCAGAGGCTCCTGCTTCAGTCTTTCTCAGCTCCCTGAGGCTGACTCAATAGTGCATTTATCCGCTCTTCCAATTCCTGAGCCAATACTAATCAATAGTCTTGGTTTTTACCTAAAGATGCTTGGAATGAACACATCCCTTCCCGCCTGAACCCATGTCCATTGTCCCTGCTATAACTGAGACCTTTGTTTATCTCTGGGTCCCCAGTGCCAGGAGTGTAGCCTAGCATAGAGTAGCTGATCAATACATGCTGGCTAAATTAATGACTATTCCGTGCTGGACATCCATCTTGCTGTTTGGACCTCTTGATGCCCATCAGAGGCTGAATCCAAATGCAAAGCTTGGAGACTGAAGTGGCCTTCAAGTTGCAAGTTTTCCTGCTTGTCTGGAAATAAACACCTTATCAGAGGTTGCAATTTGTTAGTCTGCACGCCAAATATCACCTGCAGCTGCCTTTTTTAAAAAATTGTTGTTTGTTTTGTTTTGTTTTGAGGCAGAGTCTCACTCTGTCACCAGGCTGGAGTGCAGTAGCACGATCTTGGTTCACTGCGACCTCTGCCTCCCAGATTCAAGAGATTCTCCTACCTCAGCCTCCCGAGTAGCTGGGACCACAGGCGCACTCCACCACGGTTAGGTGCCTTTTATCTAGCCAAACTGATATTTGGCAAATAGCTAATTTGACAATTTTTGGACGGGGCACATGTTCTCCAGTTCATTGCAGTCTCCGTCATGTTATAGCTATCCCCCAATCATTTTTGCATCCTTCCTACATGCTCCAGGCATCAGAGTTGGGATCTATGATAGGACAAGACCCGCCCTCACCCCTCTCCATCAATGAGCGGTCCTAATAGGCTGTTCTACTTGGAATTCAGGCCCCCATGCCTGATCCTAGACCTCCATATAGATCTCAGCCTGTTTGGGCTCAGTCCTAGCCCATTACATGCACCTATGTAGCTTAGTCCCACTTTCCTTCCATCTTTCCTCCTCCAGCCTTCTTGCAGCTAATGATCAACGAAGAACGAACAGGAAGAAGTCAGTGGTGCGCCCAACAATCTCACAGCATCTTGTCCTTCACCGCTGACCTTGCCTTTGATTCTTTCAAGACACTCTGTCGAAAAGCAAATCTCCCAGAACTATCAACACTGGCTCTCAGGGTGAATGCTTCACCTTCAGCAGAGGCCCTGATATGGTAGCCTCTCTGGCTGATTAGAGATCTTGATAATGACCTGTAAAATACTCACTGGAATTGTCTTTTTCTCTCTGGACTCAGTTCTCAGGCCACACAGGTGTGTCTGCTGTGGGTACCTGTCCAACCCAGCATAGTCCTGTCCAGCACCATACTTGCCATCCATCCTGATCAGTCCCAGGGAACTTTGCTCTCAAGCTGGCCATGGAAGGGCATACTCCAAGGTTGCCTGAACAATTTCAGTGTTGAGGGTGGGTCGGGAGCAGGGCAGAGTATTACTGCTCACCATGACAGAAGGGTATGGGTAAAGGCTAAGAAGTTCAAGGGAAATGCTTCTATCTTTTTTTTTTTTATTTTACACATAAGCAAACTTTTGGCATCACATTCAGAGGTAGCTTGTTATATCCAACCAGAAATAGATTACAGAAATTTCTTGAGAATAAATGACCCTGAGAGAAAATGGTTATTGCTCAGGAACAAGGTAAATGCAGCAAAAATCCCATTTTAATGAACTTGAAGGCATGCCAACATTTCTGTGTCAATGGGAGTGCAATATCTATGGAAACAGTGCTGGATACGTATGACTTGTCTGGTACCCAGAAGGCTGATGTCTTAGGATAATAAAGTCCTAGCATTTGCACAGCATTCCAAGGCAATCTTCTTTTAGAGGTGGGGAGTCTGAAGGACAAAAGATAGGGTATGAGCACAGGCACTGGAAAGAGTCAGGTAACCTGGACTGGGATACGGCTGTATGACCTGGGACTGGACAAATAACATCCTGTCTCTGCAACCCAGTTTTCCCCTCTGTAAAATGGGAAGGTTGCAATATTTCTGAATGGAAACTGGAAATTGGAATTAGAAGTTGGAAATTACTTCTAAAGCCAGTGATGATGTCTCTTTAGAGATCCATGACTGATGCTGAACAGATTCGGCGTGATATCACATTTAAAGATGCAAAGCCCAGACAGGAATTGCAGGCTTTACACATGCGCCTTTCAGATGTTTAACGATACTCGGTACTGCTGTGACTCTTACTAACAACTCCTCTTTTCACATATGCCGTGTTCTGGTGTCCCAGTGATCTCTAAATACTTCACTCTGCTTTTACTAGTAACAGAATCCCATTGCAGTGCTTTCAACAAACGAGGGGCATATTCGTTCACGCAAAGAAAATCCAGACCTAAGTCATTCAGAGCTGGTTTGATGGTTCCCAGAGTCATCAGAGATCCATGCAACTCTATTTTCTATTCCACTATTCTCAAAGTGATATAATAGATGCTAGGGTGCCAGCCTTCATGCCACCAAGCAAGAAGAGAAAGAGCAAGGCACAAGTCTATTTCTCCTGAGTCATCCTCCTTTAAAGGCATTTCCCAAAAGCTCTACTCAGTGACTTCTGCTAGCAAATCATTGACCAAGCCTAGCTAAAAAGAGAGTCTTGGAGAAAGTGCTTTCACTGGGCACATGATGACCCTAGATGAAAAAGGGGTTTACTTTTAAAGAAAGAGGAGAGAATTAATATTGAGCAGTCTCTGCCACATTGTCCACATCTTGTTTAACTAAGACATTCTTGTCATTCTGGTCTTTTCACATCCCTGCTTCCTCCATGCTACGCACAGCCTGTAAGACCCCTGCCATTTTCCTGCTCCAACAGTCTTTTCCTCTCCCTTTCAGTTTCCCTTGTGAGCTCCTACTCTGTGCTTCAGAAATACTGTCCTATTTGGATTAAACTTGGGCAGAGTCTTTTGCTGCTGGCAACTTAGCCCACGGTTCTCCAAGATTCTCCTTTGTCAGAACCCTAATTTGTAACCCACCTCTTATTTTTATTTTTCTTACTTGTGATTTTATTTTAAACTTGTGATTTTTTTTAAAAAAACTTGTGATACAGATAAATTTGTGTCTCAAGGGTTTGTTGTACAGATTATTTCATCATCCAAGTGCTAAGCCCAGTACCCAGTAGTTATTTTTTTTTCTGATCTTCTCCCTCCTCCCATCCTTCACCCTCAAAGAGGCCTTAGTGTCTGTTGCTCCCCTCTGTGTGTTCATGTGTTCTCATCACCAAGCTCCCACTTATAAGTGAGAACATGCAGTATTTGGTTTTCTGTTCCTACATTATTTTACTAAGGATAAAGACCTCTAGCTCCATGCTGTTCCTGCAAATAACATGATCTCATTCTTTTCATGGCTGCATAGTATTCCATGGTGTAAATGTAACACATTTTCTTTACCAAATTTGCTATTGATAGGCACTTAGGTTGATTCCATGTCTTTGCTATTGTGAATAGTGCTGCAATGAACATACATGTACGTGTCTTTATGATGAAACAATTCATATTCCCTTGGGTATATACCCAGTAATTGGATTACTGGGTCAAATGGTAGTTCTGTTTTTAGCTCTTTGAGGAATTACCACACTGCCTTCCACAATAGCTGAACTAGTTTACACTCTGACCAACAGTATAAACATTCCCTTTTCTCTGCAACCTTGCCAGCATCTATTATTTTTTTTACTTTTTAACAATAGCCATTCTGACTGGTGTGAGATGGTATCTCATGGTGGTTTTGATTTGCATTTCTCTAATGTTCAGTGATACTGAGCTTTTTATCATATGCTTGTTGGCCACATGTATGTCTTCTTTTGAAAAGTGTCTGTTCATGTCCTTTGCCCACTTTAAAATGGAGTTGTTAGATTTTTCTCTTGTAAATTTAAGTTTCTTATCAATGTTGGATGTTAAACCTTTGTCAGGTGCATAGTTTGCAAGTCTTTTTTTCCATTCTGTAGATTGTCTGTTTACTCTGTTGATAGTTTCTTTTGCTGTACAGAAGCTCTTTAGTTTAATTAGATCCCATTTGTCAATTTTTGCTTTTGTTGAAATTGCTTTTGGCATCTTTGTTATGAAATCTTTGCCCACTCTTATATCCAAAATGATATTTCCTAGGTTGTCCTCTGGGGTTTTATAGCTTTTGGTTTTATGTTTAAGTAGTTGATTCATCTTGAGATGATTTTTGTATATGGTTAAAGGAAAAAGTCCAATTTCAATCTTCTGAGTATGCCTAGCCAGTTATCCCCACACCATTTACGGAATAGGGAGTTCTTCCCCATTGCTTGCTTTCAGCTTTGTCAAAGATCAGATGGTTTTAGGTGTGTGGCTCTCTCTGGGTTCTCTATTTTGTTCCATTGGTCTGTGTGTCTGGTTTTGAACTAGTAACATGCTGTTTTGGTTACTGTAGCCCTGTAGTATAGTTTGAAGTTAGGTAGAGTAATGCTTTTTGCTTTGTTCTTTCTTTGCTTAGGACTGTCTTGGCTATTTGGGCTCTACTGTGGTTCCATATGAATTTTAAAATAGTTTTTCTAGTGCTGTGAAGACTATCATTAGTAGTTAGGAAAAACATTGAATCTGTAAATTGCTTTGGGTAGTATGGCCATTTTAACAATATTAATTCTTCCTATCCATGAGCATGGAATGATTTTCTATTTGTTTGTGTCATCTCTGATTTCTTTTAGCAGTGTTTTGTAATTTTCATTGTAGAAATCTTTCACCTCCCTGGTTAGCTGTTTTTCTAGGTATTTGTGTGTGTGCGTGTGTGTGTGTGGCAATTATGATTGGATTGCATTCTTGATTCGGCTCTCAGCTTTGCTGCTGTTGTGTATAGGAATGCTAGAGATTTTTTTTTGCATTGGTTTTGTATCTTGAGACTTCACTGAAGTTGTTCTTCAGATTAAAAAAATGCTGGGGCTGAGACTATGAGGTTTTCTAGATGTAGAATTATGTTATCTGAAACAAGGACAGTCTGAATTCCTGTTTCCATTTGGATGCTTTTTATTTCTTTCTCTTGCCTGATTGCCTTGGCCAGGACTTTCAATACTATGTTGAATAGGAGTAGTGAGAGAGGAATCCTTCTCTTGTGCTGGTTTTCATGGAAACTGCTTCCAGATTTTGCCCATTCAGTATGATGTTGGCTGTGGGTTTGTCATAGATGGCTCTTATTACTTTGAGGTGTGTTCTTTCAATACACAGTTTATTGAGAGTTTTAACATGAAGAGATATTAAATCATATCAAAAGTCTTTTCTGCATGTAATGAAATAATCATGTGGTATTTTTGTCTTTAGTACTGGTAAGCTTTTCTTTTCAACTCCAATTTAGGACTCCTAGAATCCTGTTTGGACCCTCGCTGGAATCCAATATCAATAATGTTAGTCCTGCTCTGCTGGTGGCTCCTGGTTTAGAATGCTGATCTCTTTATTATTTCTCCACCTGGTTTACATATGGTTTTCTTTCTGTGGACCTTGATCTCTGACTTCCGGCTCAGAAGACCCTAGTGAAGGTCCATAGGCTCTTTCTTGCAAACTGTTTTTACTGTACCCAACGAATGGACTTTTCTCTTCCATAGATCAAACTCATAGTTATACATTGGAGAACATAGTTATACATGAACAGTGCCTTTAAGATTCTCTGGGTTATGAATGGCTAAGAAAACTGTAAGAAGATGCCCATCTCCTCAGCAATCATACAAATGCAAAATAAAACATCAACCAAATGGTGTTTTATACTCCTCTAACTACAAAACATTAAAAAAGTCCAACAATATTAAGTGTTGGTCAGGATACAGAGAAATAAAATCTTATCCACAGTTGGTGGAACTGTAAATTTGAACAACAGCTTCCATAGGCAATTTGGAAGTATATAATGAAGTTAAAAATAGTCATAATCAATGACCATGCAATTTCATTTCTAGGTTTATTTTTTAAAGAAACTTGTATACACTTGCACAATAAAACTTGGATGTGAAAGTTTATTGCATCTGTGTTTGTCTGGGAGTTGCTTTCATGGAAAAAGTGGCTTTCTTAGCATCTGAAACTGAGCACAGTCCCACCCTCTCTCAGCAATGCTCCCCAGAGGAACAAGGACATCATCCCCATGAACCCTGAGAACACTAATGGAAAATGCAGAAGGTAATTAGATGCAGAGAGAGGCACCTCTGGGTTGGGATCCCTCTCTTAGTAGCTTTGTGATTTTAAAGAAGTCATTTAATATCCTGATGATCAGTTGATGACTCACAGGTTGGCATCAGGATGGAAAGAAAATAATATGGTCACATCTGGCCTATACCTATCAGGTGCACAGAGCACAGAAGTGCCTCTGCCTTCTTCCCTCAGAACCTGAAATAGAAAAGGGAAATGTCCTCACTTCTCTGTTTTTCCTTCTCTCGTGAAAGAGCCACAGGCTCTCCAGAGGAACTACCAAGGAGGGCCAGACTCTAAGTGCTTTACATTCTTCATGGATATTTAGGTTCCCATGTACCCTTTCGGGGAGAATCTATTATCTCCAATTATACTTAAAACTAAGGCCCAGAGAGGTTTAAATAATTTGTCCTTAGGCACAAAAGTAGGACGTGAGAGAGCTGGGTTTTGATTCCAATGCCTGACTTTTAACCATCATATTCTTCTTTCTATCAGGAAGAAGATACTGAGTACCAAGTCCAATGCCTAGACTTTAGCGATTCATTAGTCAAAAGTAGAGCAAACACACACTACCTATACCGTCTCTTGGAGATGGTGGCTTTTGCTACCAGCATTTCCTACTATGTACTAAGCCCATTATGGGTAGAGATAACATCTGTGATATAGTTTTTAATTGTTCTGTCTTGATCCAGTCTTGGGCTCTGGCTAGAGACTGATCATTTTTCTTCTTGAGAAGACAATGTAGTCTGCCTCTGAACCACTTCCCTTTTCAGACTTTTACACTCCAGGGTCACTAGGCACCCATTCTAATTGCCCAGAAAACCTGGGACAGCCCCTATTCCCTGGAGCCCACCACAAGTATTAACCAATCCCCAAGGAGCACCATGAAGCCTCACTAACTCCATACCACCTGCTACACATAAACCACCCCACTAGAGCTCCTCCAGCTTGCTATTACTCTGTTCCTGGGTACAAACCTCTGTGTGGCCCCACCTGGCAGACTTCTCTCATCTGGAGCTGTAAGTCACAACGGAGTTCTGATTTCTCTTTGGGTATGTCAATATGTGGTGTCCTGACATCCAAAGTGTCTTTAAATCTTGTAAAACAGAAACTTATTTACTCCTAGGAGCCTTTAGCACCATAAACTAGACGTAGTGTCAAGCAGAAGATACTCCTAAGTATTTTTGATAGAGAAAGAGATAGAGATAGGAGGTAAGGACAGAACGGGGAATGAGGAGAAGGCAGTAAAAAAGGAAAAGGAAGGAAGGAAGAGAAAACTAGATATCATAGCTCATGTTTATAATCCTAGCTATTTCACAGGTTGAAGTGGGGGAGGATTGCCTGAAGCCAGGAATTAGCCTGAGCAACACAGCAAGATCCCATATCTCGCTAAAAAAAAGGAAGAAAAAGAAAGAAAGAAAAGGCTCTAAATATAGTTTCACACTTCAGCTCCTCCAAACACTGGCAGAGTGATCCTGTGCCAGATGCTGAAGCTTTCTATGCCTCAGTTTATCTTCTGTATTTTGGAGTCGATGGTAATAATTGTCCCAGTCTCACAGAACAGATGTAAGGAGAAAATACATTAATGTACTAAAGCCCTTAGAAGAGTTCCCAGCAAAATATAAATGCTCAATCAGGCTGAGCTACTATAACTAATATTATGAGAGCTATCATTAAAATTCAGTGTTTGCTCTAATGGAAAAGATTCACGAAAAGCTGTGAGAGCAAAGAGGTTAGACAAAGAATAGGATACCACAGTGAACAGTCTGCAACAAACAGCTCCCCGGGTGTGGTCTTAGCTGATTTAGCATGAGTGATTCCTCCTAGTGGAAGACCTAGCATTGGAGTGGGCTGATCCTCAGGGAAGTATAGAACCTCAGCTGTGGTAGGAAATCTGAGACAGGCAGAACGGAAGGGTAGGGCAGCACCTCCATCTAATCTCACCTGGGGAAAGTGGTGGCTCACTGAAGGAGAGGACCTGGAAGAGGGACTTGGAAAATGAGATGTCCACACACTGACAATAAGGATGATTTATGTGGACGCAGACTGGATGGTTGTTTTTATGAAGTCATCTGTGGGCTACTGAAAGCCCCCATTGGCCATGCTGCTTGAAAATCTACCATTAGCATTTCCACTTAATTACATCTGTAGGATGGTGCATTCTCACAGGATTAAGGCAATATGTCACCTATGAGACTTTAAATAGTAACTCCTGAGGGACGAACTGCATGGATTACTGGGGTGTTGTGTGGCTCCAGCCTTCCATTGTTTACTGTAGGAAAAAAACATTGATCACACAGTAACATACACCATTAGAGCAAAAGACTCTCTGGTTCCTAAGCATAACTGGCTTGACCATCTCTCCCATTCTCACTTGGTAGCGCCCAGTACATTAATCTTGTTGGATAGTTACAGAGTTGTCTAAAGTGTGAATGGTGCATCGATCTGGCAAAGCTTTCAACCAGATTTCCCAGGATAGCCTTAAACAGTTTGTTCATTAATTCATTGATTCATTCAGTCAACAAATACTTATAAAGAACTTGTAGGTGATAGGCCCTGGAGATACCACCAATTATCAGAGCCCTGAACATTAGAGAGACAGACTGGTGGAGAAGATGAATATCACAAAGATAGGTGCATGATTGAGTATAGACAGCATAGGGCTATATGGACTTCAATTTTCCATGCAATGTAGATTTGGTCTTTCTGTATCTCCATTTCTGGGCTCTGTTTTCCTCTCACTGGCTGCATTCTTAGTTTGTATCATGCAGTCTCCCCTAGTAACTTCAAGCTTACATTAAACAAGCCAGTGTATCAGTCCTATGGAGTGTCTCTTCTTGTTCCCACAAGAGGCTGACTCTCATTGGATGGACTCAGCCTCAGGGTGGGGTTGAATTGGCTGACTGAACTAGGTTTGAGTCACATGGATTTTCCTGTATCTCAGGAAGAACAAGTATAGTCACCCCACCTATACTACTAGCTGTAGTGTGTTTAAAGGGTGGTTCCCTAGAAAAAGTGGGGTACAGCTCCCCACTGGCCTGGGTGCTAGCCAGGCTAAGATCACTTATATCCATGGTATAAGAAAGACATTCCTGGGAATTCTTGGAAGGAGTCTGAGGCCATGATGACCCTTTGTAAATCCTTGGCGCTGCCTGCAATTTTAACACCGTGCCCTTCTGAATGGCTGACTGTACAGGTGGTTGTTTCTTCATCTTTTGAGTCTTGTTGCTCCTCTCTCCGGCCTGACTTAGTTGTTAGGACACCTAGGGTTGTGATATTCACCAAAATCTTGCCCCTAAAGCCCATGAAACTGCTATGGCAATGCCAAGTGGGTACAGGTTGACATTGGAACAGTTCTCAGGGTCTGTTATGCAAATAATTATTTGATGTTAGCTAGAAACCATTTCATCATAAAATCTTATTTGGGGGTAAAAAGAGAGGGAACACAAAGATGATTTAACTTCTAATTATTGTTAACAAAAATTATATATTTCTATTTACATATCAGGAAAAAAAGATGGTGGCTTTATACATGCTCTAACTTATGTGTCAGAAAACAGGGTCCCCTTGGGCTGCTACGAAGAACTGAAGCTGCACATGGAGGAATTATCAAGCGCGTCACAGGGACGAGTACCTCTTTTTCAATTAAAGTCGTCTTTTGGGGTTCTTTGCAGCAAGCCAGGGTTGGACTGGTTTTTAGAAATTTAAGAGACATTTTTCCTTAACCTCTTCCATCTCTTATAAATCTCAGTATTAGAACATCATTTTCCTGCTCCCATTTCTGGACTAAAGCTTTGGAGAAACTTCTGATAATTATTTTGGGATCAGGAATGGAGACATGCTTATCCTTTTGACATTTCTTGATTCACATGACAAATGAATTGGCTGGGACCTGGTGTGCTTGGAGATCCAAGCACAAATCCTGACTTTCATAGGTTTCACTCACCAGATGAAGAAGTGCTCTTTCTGTCCCATTTTCTGTCTGCACCCTGATCTTCTAGGGTTGCAGCCAGTGCAAAGATCTGGAGCCTTGTTATCAACAGGGTATTCTATGGCAATTTGCTGCAAAGCAAATTGAAAGAATATAGGAAAGAAAAGAAAGAAAAAAGGAAAGAAAATAGGAAAAACCATCAGGTCCCAGGCAGAATGCAGAGGCAGGAACACTCAGTTGAGTACCTGTCAATGCTGTTTGAGATCAGACTTCCACTGTCAATACACCAACTCCTTGATTCAAAGACACACATGTCCCCACACGTTAAAATGTCTGTATTAGGACCTATCTAACAATCGATGTATGAATGTGATGTGATTAGATCCGCACATGTGTTGATCTGTTGCTTGTTTTCCCCTGAAAAACTATGTATAAATCCATGGCATATCTTAAAATAAATGGTGTTTCAGAACTAGGGAGTGCAGTATTTCTGGAACAAGCAGGACTGTGCAATCTTAAGTAGATGCAAGTTATAGTTTTCCTCTCTATCACTTTTTCTGCACTATTTCTTCATCCATCCATTCATCCATCCATCCATTTACCTATCTAACTATTCAACAGAAACTGGGGAAGTTATTTAACCTTCATGTGTCTTAGTTTCTTCACTTTTAAAGGGCAGATGTGAAGATTAAATAAAATAATACAACGTTCATGTAAAGCACTTTAATAGTGTCCGGTGCAAAATAAAGGCTCAGTGAATGTTATTAAATTGTTCATTCATTTTATTTATCCATTCATTCATTAAACAATCTTTGCTGATGCTTGGCATCTGCTAGACTCTTTGAAGCAGGTTTATTGGAGTCTGCTACTGATCTGACAGGGTACTTTCAAGGAAAGTGAAGTCAGTTTGGTGTGAGGCCTCTCGACAGGCATAAATGTACAATGTGTCACAGGAAGTCAATCAAGGCAGCCCCACCTATAGCTCTCATTGCTGGCCTGCTCATCACTATCCTTGTTTTCTCTCCATCTGCTCCCATGGGTCCTGGTATATGGGATATACTAGGAAGAGGAAGAGAAGGAGAATGCCTCTTTCTTGCTTTCACGATTCCAATTATAGACTCCTGTTTTCAGTGCTGCTCATCTATGCAGTTTTGACATTGCCTCTCCCTTCCGTTTCCCCATTTACCTGCTTCTTACTCTCCACCTGGGCCCTGGGCCTCTACCTGTGCCCTGGTGTATCCAGCATTGTCAGCCTTCCTAGGCCACACTTTGAGGCAAGGTGGATGAACCTTCTGCAAACTGGGTTATGTCCGCTGATGATATCAGGGCAATGGGAGATGGACCTGGACTTCTCATGGTCTCTGGTGCCATTGTCTAGCAATGACACTGCCTGGTGAGTTAGTCCTAATCTTGGGAAAGTAAAATTCCCATTGTCAATTCCCATGGCACTGTGTTCTGAAAGCTAAAGTGAATCTTTTTGGTTCTATATGTATCTGTCTGGGAATCCAGACTGTAAACTCCATGAGGGATAAACCTTTTTGTACGTTTTATTGACTATTCAATCCCCAACACCCAGAGCTATGCCTAACACATAGTGAACATTTAATCAACATTTGTTGAATGAATTAATTAATGAATGTATAAAAATTATCTCTGGAGCACAGATATGAACTTCTGCTGCTTTCCCTGAAGATTGGGAATATCTCAGAGCCTATTTCTCCTTGAAGTTCTCTAGGGTTCAACTGGTCTGAAAGGTGATCAAGGATAGAAATTTGCATGGCTATGCCCATGGGTCTATAAGAATGTGCAAATGCATGTATTTGCATAAAGGTTAGAGATCATAGCATGTGAATGCATGAGTGCATATAAATGCAGAGTGGAAATGCATGAGTCTATATGTATATCCACTTGTGTTCCTACAAATAGTTGTATGTGTAATAGTGAAACAGCAAAAGAACTAATATAACTCTCTTTATTTTTGTTTAAGAGGCCTTTATCCATTCCTGCATGTAGGCTAGGATAATTTTAAAGCATTGAGATAACATGCAAAAACAGCAATCATATAGTTCTTAAAACTAAGTCTGAGATTAAAGGAAAAGCATGTAAACAACTAATTATGTTTTGTTAAAGATTTATAAGAAACTTCTGGGAGTTAAAAGAACTTGTTGTAACCCAATGTAAAGAAACTAAGAACTTTGAAAAAAAGTTTGATGAAATGCTAAAAAGAATAGACAATATAGAGAGGAATATAAATGAGCTAACGGAGTTGGAAAATACAACACGAGAACTTAGTGAAATACGCACAAGTTTGAATAGCCAAATTGATCAA
>CM052660.1:87914070-87972492 GCA_028533165.1 Leontopithecus rosalia | reverse complement strand
TGAGGGGGCAGAAGGCAGCAAAACACACTGCCACGTGTGTACCTATGCAACTATCTTGCATGTTCTGCACATGTACCCCAAAACCTAAAATGCAATAAAAATAAAAAAAATAAATAAAAATAAATAAAAATAAATGTAGCCAGGCATGGTGGCTCACACTGTAATTCCAGCACTTTGGGAGGCAGAGGCAGGCAGATCACAAGGTCAGCAGTTCAAGACCAGCCTGACCAATACGGTGAAATGCTGTCTCTACTAAAAATACAAAAAAAAAAAAGCCAGGTGTGGTGTGAATGCCCGTAATCCCAGCTATTCCAGAGGCTGAGGCAGGAGAATCGCTTGAACCTGGAAGGCAAAGATTGTGATGAGCCAGGAGCGCACCATTGCACTCCAGTCTGGGTGACAGAATGAAACTCCATCTCAAAAATTAATAAATAAAATAAAAATAAATAAATGTGTTCTTCATGCCGCTGAGATCATTGGGGGTCCACTGGTGGCTTTGCTGATCTTGGATGGTCTTGCTCACATACCTGGGGGTTGGTTGGCTACCAGTTGAGGAGACTGGAGTGAGTTGGTCCTGCTCCATGCATTTTTCCTTCTCTAGCTGGCCAGCCCAGGCACGTTCCCACGGTGACTATAATAGATACATGGCCAGATGTACGCTGCAAGTCAACACCCCAAGACACCAGGTTGCAGCAGAGAAAGAGGTTTAATTGTAGGCTACCAACCAATGAAATAGGAGGGAACCTCGAATCCAGTTCCCTGAGGGATTTGGGGTTAGGATCTTTAAGGGTTTTGGAGTAGGCTAAAATGCAGAGATCATTGGTTGGTGAAAGAAGTCAGGGGGAAGTCATGGGACAGAGGGATGAAAGAAGCTGTATTCATTCACGTGCTGATGTGATTCCTCCCTGGGAATATTCAAACCAGTGGGCTTCAGCTATTCCACTGGAATTCAGGATGTGGAAAACATCACAAGCAATCCTTAAACAACAGCTTGATGATTCTAACGCCAGAGATCCTGTCTATAGGAATAATAGATATGCAAATCAATTCATAAACATAAATTCAAATCAATTCTGTGGCTCTCATGTCAGAGATCCTACCTATAGGAATGATAGGGACGCAATGGTCAGTACCTAGTGCTACGTGACTTTAATAACAAGGAAATGGGTAAGAGTGCAGCCTAATGAATGCTTAATTATATTTCTCTCCAGAATCCAACATGCAATTCTTGTCATCCCTGTGGGGATGGGAGGGATGGTATCAATAGCACAAACACAGCAGTAGCCAGTGGAAGCTCACCAGGCAGGCCTCAGCCCGGCAGTGACTCACCCTCACTTCCACTGCATCTGACTGGCAACTCCAATGTCAGGGATGGAGAAACAGGCTTCCTCCTTTTTCTGATCATTTTCACAATACTCTACATTGAAAATACTTTTACTTACTAATTATAACAAGGGTTAAAAATCCCTTTGAGAGGAAAGCAACAGCATTCACGCAGGTGGGTGAAGAATTACTGCTGCAGATGCAATCCATCTCACCCACCAGCTCTTGCTGGGTGGAGGTGAGGCAGACATGGGCTATGTACCTTTCTGAGTTGGGATATGAGAAGTGACTTCTTCTGGGAGGATGAGTGGAGGAGGGTTGTTTTCCAAGAGGAATACTATAGAAGCAAACCAGCAGAAGTACACTGCTGTGTCATAAACTGAAGTTCAGATGTGGAAAGAGACACACCAGGACCCATGATTTTTGGGGTCACAATCGGAAGCTTCCAGGTTGTGGGCCGGGTGCAGCAGCTCACACCTATAATCCCAGCACTTTGGAAGGCCCAGCTGGGTGGATCTCCTGAGGTCAGGAGTTCGAGACCAGCCTGGCCAAGATGGTGAAATCCCATCTCTACTAAAGATACAAAAATTAGCTGGGTATGGTGGCATATGCCTGTAATTTCAGGTACTTTGAAGCCTGAGGCAGGAGAATCGCTTGAACCTGGGAAGCGGAGGTGCTGCAGTGAGCTGAGATCACGCCCCTGCACTCCAGCCTGAGCAACAAAAGCAAAACTCTGTCTCAAAAAAAAAAGAAAAGAAAAGGAAAGGAAAAGAAAAGAAATAAAGAGGGGGGGAGGGGAGGAGGAGGGGGAGGGGCTGGGGGAGGGAGAGAGGGGAGGGGCTGGGAGAAGGGGAAGGGGAGGGGCTGGGGAAGGGGAAGGGGTAGGGGCTGGGAGAGGGGGAGGGGAGGGGAGGGGAGAGAGAGAGGGAGTGGGGAGGAAAGGAGAAAGGAAAAAGAAGAAAAGCTATCCAGGTTGTTTTTGGAGCCTAGGCTTGTCTTCTACCAAAGTCAATTCATCTAATATCTCATCTTACTTTCTCTCGAGAGCCTTTCACTCCAACCAATGCTTTGGCTTTGACACTGCTTCTTCTCTACTTCTTCTCCACCCCATTAAAGTGAACTGTCTTACTTGCCCTTTATGTATGATTTCATTTTGTCACTAAAAAACAAAAAAAAACCCTTTACTAAAGCTGATGCATCCATTATAAATTATTTGCTATTATTTTTAACAGACACTCTTTAGCTTGATGTATTTCATCATGTTACTGCTTTATAAAACTGACTTGATTTTAAGTTGGAACAAGGAAGTCTTGCTGTCGGGAAGTTACAAAGACTCAGACCTCTAACTTGTAAACCAAGGGGACAGCATCATCTTCCCCTTGGTGAATTTTGTTCCTGGGGTATTTGAGACACTTGGCAAAGATGTGCCTTGTCACTGAGTGCCCGGGCTTCCTTGTCGTATTCCTGTGAATCAATCCTCCATGACAGGCAGTGGCTTCCTGAAGCCTGCAAAAGCCTTCTAAACAGGCAACTTGAATTCATTCCTATCTCTCAGCCTGTGTTTAGATGGGAGCTGATATTGAAGGGTTTGGCAGCATCTAATCTCTGCAATAAATTCTCCTAAGAGCTGAAATCTCTCCTCTAGCAGGGAGCTGGGGCTTCTTGAATGGCCTATCTTATGACTGCTGGAAAGAGAGAATGAGACGTGAGGACCCCTCTCCCTGGCCCGGAGAATCAGAGCTAGAACCTAAATCCATCAGAAGAAATTGCAGGAGAAGTAGTTATGTCCTGGCAACATTTTAACCCAAAAGCAGTTCCGTGAGTGTCCCAAAGAGGTTAAGGACACATCCGTTCATATCCATTGGCAAAATGAGCTCAAGCTCCTGTTTTCCATTGGTTGCAGGACTGATATTTTAAAATTCACTCGACAAATATTTATTGGGCACCTACTAAGTGCCAAGCACTAGAATACCACAGTGGGCAAAACAGAGATCTCTGCTCTCATAGAGCTGGGGATCATGTCATGCCCACAAGCAAGCAAGCATGGAGTGTGTCTGGACAGTCGTGACTGGGGAAGAAAAAGCAAATTGTGGGAACTTCCAGGAATGTGGAGGTCACTGGAATGGTCTGTAGAAGGACAAAGAGATCACAAGTAATGGACAAGCTGGTAAAAGTCAGGAACTGATGAAAAAGGTGGTGGGAGCCTAGAAATCACTGGATGGGGCCCAGAGCAAGAGTGATTTTTATTTTTATGTTTTTGTTGTTGCCGCTTCTGTTTTAGAGACAGGGCTTGGCTCTGTCACCCAGGCTAGAGTGTAGGGGCATGGTATGATCATTGCTCACTGCAGCCTCAAATTCCTGGGCTCAAGCGATCCTCCTGCCTCAGCTTCTCGAGTAACTGGGACTACAAGTGTATACCACCATGCCTGGCCAATTTTTTCCTTAACGTTTTTGTAGAGACCAGTTCTCACTGTATTTCCCAGGCTAGTTTCAAACACCTGACCTCAAATGATCCTCCTGCCTCAGGCTCCCAAAATGCTGGGATTAGAGGCACGAGGCACTGAGACCAGCTCTCATTTGTATGTTCAGCAAATACCTTCTGAGCATCTTTTCTTTGCAAAGAATCACAAGGCGTTGAGAATATAGCAGGGACCAAGATGGGCACGGGCACTGCCCTCAGAGAGATTACAGTTAAGTGAGGGCCACAGAGAAGAAAACAAGCAATTCTAACACAGGCAGGACCCCTGCAGTGACTGAGAAAGACACAAGGTTCTGGGGAAAGGGGAGGGGCAGACTCCTGATGTGGAAGAAGAGATGGGGAAAGTTAGTGAGTGAAGACGAGCTGAGGTAAGGAAGGGGCAGGGAGCAGGGGGAAGGGTTTCCCAACTCAGGCCCACCCTAAGCAGAGCAAGAATGGCACGTCAAAGGTCCAGCTCCCAGTTCCATCAAGCTGGATGTAGAACTCAACGTCAAGAGATGAAGCTGGGGGGTCAAGCAGCAGATAAAACAGTTCTTTTATACTTTACCAAGGGGTTCGAACTTCATCCTCAGGTCATTGAGAAACAACAGGGAAGGGCGGATTTTATTTACTTACTTACTTACTTTATTTTTAAATCTTTTGTTTTAATTTTTTAGGTACATAATAGGTGTACATATTTATGAGGCATACGTGAAGTATTTGGATACAGGCATGCAATATGTAATAATCACAACATGGAAAATGGAGTATTCATCCCCTCGAAAGTCTATCCTTTGTATTATAAACAACTTAATCTCTTTTAGTTATTTTCTAATGTACAATTATATTATTGTTGACCAAAGTCACCCTGTTGTGCTATCACATACTAGGTCTCATTCATCCTTTCTGCGTTTCTTTGTGCCTATTAACCATCCTCACCACTCCCACACCCTCCTGCTATGGGAAGGAGGGTAATTTATTTATTTATTTATTTATTTATTTATTTATTTATTTATGTTTGAGACAGAGGCTTGCTCTGTCACCCAGGCTGAAGTGCAATCGCACAATCTCAGCTCACTGCAACCTCCACCTCCTGGGTTCAAGCAGTTCTCCTGTCTCAGACTCCTAGGTAGCTGGGATCACAGATGCCCATCACCACACCTAATTTTTGTATTTTTAGTTAAGACAGGATTTTGCCATGTTGGCCAGGTTGGTCTCGAACTCCTGATCTCAGGTGACCCGTCTGCCTGGCCCTGCTGGGATTATAGGCATGAGTCACTGTGCCCAGTGGGGAAGGAGGATTTTAAATAGGCATGTGACACAGCCTGATTTGTAATTTGGAAGGATCCTTATGGCTTTATGTGATGAGCAGATGAGAACTGGGCAAGACTAGAGATTGTGAGTCAGGTGAGGAGAGGCTACTTAGCTGGACAGGATGCCCTGCTCTGGGAAGCTGCATGATGCTGGGGCTGTAGAGAAGCAGGAAGCCTAGGACCTCCAGTGTTGTGGTTTTAAATGGTGCAATGCAGAGATCCACAAGAGATGCCACAGAGGGTCTCCAGGAGAGCTTGATAGGTTAGGAATTAGAAGAGTGGAGGGTGAGGGTGTGTTATAGTTTGGCTGTGTCCCCACCCAAATCTCATCTTGAATTGTATCCCCCATAATCCCCATGTGTCATGGGAGGGACCCAGTGGGAGGTAATTGAGTTTATGGGGGTGGGTCTTTCCCATGCTGTTCTCGTGATAGTGAATAAATCTTATGAGATCTGATGCCTTTATAAAGGGCAGTTCCCCTGCACACGCTCTCTTGCCTGCCGCCATGTAAGATATGCATTTGCTCCTCCTTTGCCTTCCACCATGATTTTGAGGCCTCCTCAGTCATGTGGAACTGTGAGTCCACTATGCCTCTTTCCTTTATAAATTTCCCAGTCTCAGGCATGGCTTTATTAGCAGCGTGAGAACAGACTAACACGGAATGGGATTTGGAGCTAAGCAGGACAGCACTTTTAGCTCCATAGCATCCCTGCAACCAGAAGGGCTTGACTTTCATCTATCTTACGTAAAATTTGGTCTGGAGAAAAGATTCAACTACTAAAAATGCTGTTGGACAGATGAATAAAAGGCTACATTGGGAGACTCTTAAGGGTCTTTCCACCTTGCTCCTGGCTTCTGTAAATTGGAATATCTGTGGGAAGGTCTGTCTGGGTTCCCAGAACCTGCGCAGGGGGCAGCTGGGGTCGGCAGAGCAACCAAGACGCCCAAGTAAATGAAAGAGAGGCCCTGAAATGTGCTGTCAGGGCTCCATCCAAATGATGATGAAAAATTTCACAGGAAAGAGAAAGAACACTTCAAGCAATTGCTTAACACGCAAAGCCTCCCAGAGCAATAATACTAACAGTCCAGCATCTGGTGATGATGTGAAAACACCTGTATTAGAAAACTGGAAAACAAGACCACTGGAGTTTCCAAGAAGTGGTTGCATAAGCTCAAGAATTTATCTGGAACTGTTCTGAGTAAAGATGAAAGTGAGAAGAGGCACAGGAGGAAGAAAATCACTCACTGCTTGAGGCTGCCAGGTTCAGCTGACATTTTCTGTCTCACTGCGTCTACCTAGAGATCCTGGGAAGGATGTCATGTTAGGGAAAAGCCATCTCTAGACCCATAGATATTGGAAGGAGACCCCACTGCACTATACAGGGCATTATGGCATGGCATTTAAGAGCCCCAACACTAGAGCTAGGTGGCCTGGGTTGAAATTCCATCTTTGTTGCTTCTGTTGGCAAAGTAGTTTAATCTTCTTTGCCTCAATTTCTTCAGCTACGAAATAGATTTGCAATAACAAAATCTACCTTATAAGGTTGGTAGAGAATTAAATTGGCTAATTTATGATGTACAATGCTTAGAATAAAGCCCAACACTTGGTGCTGGTAGTTGGTAGTTACTATTGAATCAAAGGCTAAAGCCAGTATATATTTAGAACAAGGAATTTGATAAACAGCACATTTTATGGTTTGCAGTGGTGGTGGTGGGGGAGGGGCATCTCAGTATTGGAGAGGAAAAGAAGCACATCCTTCTCTCTCCAATCAAAAGGGAGATTGGGCCAAAGAGTCCAGCATGAACCAGGGTTTTCAAACAGCTTCATATGGCCGTGTGGCAAAGCCAGGCTGACTCCCCAAACACAATATGCCTGCAATTATGTTCCTTTACATACCTAATAAACGGGCTTGTGTTTGTTTTCTGCTGTCTGCAGAAAGAAGATTTTCATTGTCTGGAGGAAAAAAAATAAATAACATGCCAGGCTTACCGACAGAAGCTTTTACAGGAAACAAAACCCTCAACAACTTCTCTCATCGAGTGCTCTTCAGACTGTTTCTAAACACTCACAGGAAAGCCAGGCTGACATTTTACACACGATTGACTGAGAGAGCTATGCCTGCTTCTGGATACACGTGTGCAACTGTGTGTTTGCACACATATGCCTGCGTGCAAGCCCACGTGTGCTTACCTGCTCCTGTAGCTCAGCCTAAACAAAGATTCAGACTTACTGATGTGTAAATAATGGGTCAGTGGGGCCAGAAACTGCCTAGGGTCTATTTGTATAGGTTGATTTGCATGTGTCAAGGGGAGTTGGGAAGGTAGCCTGGAGAAGACGGCCTGGTGATTGGTTCAGGGGCCAGGATAGCAGCTGAACCCATGCAATCGTCCCTGAGACTTTACTGAGTCTGCAAGGAATGAGCCCTCTCTGTTTGCAAGACCTCCAAAGCCAGCAGCATAAAAGCTTGGCAACGATAAAGTGAAAGTCATCCTGAGAATGAAGCCAGCACAGAGGAGAGCAGAAGGAGGATGGAGAGAGAGACCAGTCCTGGTGCCCTTGTGTAGTGGCTTGGCTGGCACCTGTTGTGCCTATCTTTCCACTAGGAGCCTTAGTCTCATGACCATTTGATCCCTCCACTGGTGTTAACTGAGCTTGAGATGGATTATCTGCTGCTTGCTGATGCTCCACTCACAGTCTCCCTAGATTATCCCAGCACCTGAGCCATTTTTTATTAGATTGGCACCCATGGGGATGTGAAAGAAGTCACATTCTCAGAAAAAGTGGTGAACCACCTGTACTGCAGGAACCATCAGTAACAAGCCCACCCTACACCCTAGCCCAGGTTCCTTAGCTGTCAATCAAATCCAGAAGCCAGGACACCAGGTGGAATTCTGCATCCTCTTGCAGTCCGTCAGAGGTGTTAGAACTAGAATGACTCCATCTTGAAAAGGGGCTGGGTAAAGTCAGGCTGAGACTTACTGGGCTGGATTCTCAGGAGGTTAAGGCATCCTTAGTCACAGAATGAGATAGATGGTTGGCCCAGGATACAGATCATAAAGACCTTACCGATAAAACAGGTTGCAGTAAAGAAGCTGGCCAAAACCAAGATGGTGACAAGAGTGACTTGTGGTCGTCCCAGCTCATTGTATGCTAGTGATAATACATCAGCATGCTAACAGACACGCCCGCCAGTGACATGACAGTTTACAGATGCCACGGCAACGTCAGGAAATTACCCTATGTGGTCTAAAAAACGCTAAGAGCCTTCAGTTCCAAGAATTGCCCACTCCTTTCTCTGAAAATTCATAAATAATCAACCTTTTGTTTAGCATATAATCAAGAAATAACCATAAAAATGGGTAGCCAGCAGCTGTTGAGAATGCTCTGCCTGGGGAGTAGCCATTCTTTTTTTTTTTTTTTAATTTTTATTGCATTTTAGGTTTTGGGGTACTTTTATTTTTTTTACTTTCTTAATAAACTTGCTTTCACTTTATGAACTCACTTGAATTCTTTCTTGTGTGAGATCCAAGAACCCTCTCTTGGGGGTCTGGATTGGGCCCCTTTCCTGTAACACCTGGGCGTCATCTTTGTACCTACTGGGTTGGTCTAGGCCGTGGGACAAAGCTTTTGCCAAGTTTTCCCTCCCCGTGTTGCAACTAGCTTCCATGACTGTGATAATACTCTTTGTCCCCAGTTTCTGGCACAAAACTCTTAAAACCCTTGAAACTTCCTAAATGACAGGGTGAGAGGAGCATCTTTTATTATTTATTATAGACCCATTTCAACAACATGATAGCTGAATTTATGCTAAAGAAGCAACTTTCAGCTCACCCTTCAATTTCCTGGAGAGGAGCTGGAGATTGAGTCCAATCACCAATGGCCAATTGTTTAATCAGCCACACCTACATAATACAGCCTCCATTAAAACCCTAAATGGCAGGGTTTGGAGAACTTTCAAGTGGCTGGACACATTGAGGTTCTCTGTGGGTGAAGGGTGATGTGTGGGGAAAGGGCATGGAAGCATCACACACCCCTTTCTCCCATTCCTCGCCCTGTGCATTTCTCCTATCTGGCTCATCCGAGTTGCACCCTGTATAATAAACCAGTGATTATAGGCAAAGCATCTTCTTGAGTTCTGTGAGGCGTTCCACCAAATTATCAAACATTCGGCAGGGGCCATGGGAACCTCCAATTTATAGTAGGTGGGTCAGAAACACAGGTGGCTCTGGGGACTTGACACTGGCATCTGAAGTGGAGGCAGTCTTATGGGACTGAGTCTTTAGCCTGCAGGGTCTGCATTAACTCTGGGTAAGTACTGTCAGAATTCAATTGAATTGTAGGACACTCAGTTGGTATCCAGAGAGTTGAAGAACTAGTTCTTGGTGTGGAAAACACCGACACATTTAGAGCAAGAAGTGTTGTGTGTGAGAACAGTGCAGACTGCCCCAATATTCCAAGTTGCTGAAGCTCAGATGAAAGTCTCCCTCAGTTTACTGCCTGGGGCTTCACTGCCTGCCCCAAGTGCTGATCTCAATATCTTTGCTGGATAGAGCTAAAAATAGAAGGAAATGAAAGGAAGGAAGGAACGAGAGAGGAAAAAGAAAGACTCTAACACTCATTGAGCTCCTGTATCATATTATGGAATGCCTCACTACAGTGCTGTGAAAACAGTATCATGATTTCATTTTACAGATTGATAAACTGAGACTCCAAGAGATTCACCTCTTTCCCAAGGTCATACTGCTATTGGAAAAGGATCCCAATCCAGACCCCAAGAGAGGGTTCTTGGATCTCACACAAAAAAGAATTCAGCGTGACCCCACAGAGGAAAGTGAAAGCAGGTTTATCAAGAAAGTAGAGAATTAAAAGAATGGGTACTCCATAGACAGAGCAGCCCCCAAAGCTGCTGGTTGCCCATTGTTATGGTTTTTCTTGATTAGACGCTAAAAAAGGGGGGTGGATTTTTTATGCCTCCCCCTTTTAGACCATATTGGGTAACCTCCTGAGGTTGCAATGACATTTGTAAACTGTCATGGCTCTGGTGGGAGTGCAGCAGCGAGGATGACCAGAGGTCACTCCCATGACCATCTTGGTTTTGGTGGATTCTAGCCGGCTTCTTTACTGCAACCTGTTTTATCAGCAAGGTCTTTATGACCCGTATCTTGTGCCAACCTCCTATCTCATCCTGAGACTCAGAATGCTTTAAGCATCTGATAATGCAAAGCAGGAAGCCTCAGCCTCATTTTACCCAGTCCCTATTCAAGATGGAGTTGCTCTGGTTCAAACGCCTCTGACAATACCCTCTACTTGGTGGTGGAGTCAGAGTGTGACCCCATGTTGGGTAACCAAGCAACCAGAAAGGGCTTCCTGACAGCCCAGTGCTCTCCCAAGGAAGCCTGACTGCTCAAATCCTGGACTTCCCACTTAGGGGTGCCACATCCTGGTTGGCTGTCCCCAAGCTGAGCACCTGCCACTGCGACCACTGCTGGCCCTGGCATTTGCGACCACCTTGCTTTGAGAGTAGTGCTCCAACCACAGCCGAAGTCTTTCTCTTGCCAAAGGATCCAGCCAAGGATTCAGCCTGCCTGATACTCACGTCTCCCACCCTGAAGGCAAAACAAAGATGAGGCTTATTTTTTCCTAATCCCACTTCTAAACCCTCGGAACTCGAAGTTTTGAGGACCTAACACAAGGTGAATGTCAATTTCTTCTTTATTTCAGCACTTTCCAGAATGTTTTTTTCTTCCTCTAAAATCCATTTTAATCTCCCACTCAATGCAGAACACCTCAGAAGTATAACAAAAGGGACTCAGATTTTTTATCTATATCACGTGGCCTTGCCTGAAGGTAGAGAAGACGCAGAGGAATGGAACACGGATGGAGCCCAGGACACCATTTGTTATTTTTTTTAAATGAACAAGCATGTTGTCAAAAGAAGACAAGACAGGAGGATTTTGAATATGTGGGTTTCACTCATCAGTGCAATCTACTTTTTTTTTCCCCAAGAGTCTTACTCTGTCACCTAGGCTAGAGTCCAGTGGGTTAATCACAGCTCACTGCAGCTTTGAATTTCTGGGTTCAAGTTATCCTCCAACCTCAACAACCCACGTAGCTTGGAAGACAGGTGCATGCCACCATGCCTGGCTAATTTTTTATAATTTTTTTGTGGAGATGGAGGTCTCACTGTGTTGCCCAGGCTGACCTTGAACTCCTGGCTTCAAGCAGTTCTTTTGCCCCAGCCTTCCAAAGTGCTGGGATTACAGGCAAGAGTCACTGCATCTGGCCAGCAACCTCTCTTACCTTCTCTTTCCTGATGGAATTGGAAGAATTAAAATAATTAGGCAAATTATGCAGGTGGCACTCTGTCTTGGGGCCACCAGCAACATCAGACTAATCCTAGCTTCAAGAAGTCAATGCATCACATTCACTTGTAAAAAAGGATGCCCATGCTCTTGACATCTGCATGGCTTCTTGATGGCTGCTGTTTTCACACCATCTGAGAAGGGATCCTTGCTTAGGATTCCCTTGCCTAGGATCCTTGCCTAGGGGACCCCCTATCAAAGCACCCTCAAAATTGAAAACCATTGAGTTGTGAGAGCAGCTGCTCATTTCAGCCCTTTCTCTGATGTCCTGCCTCAGGGTTTCTCCTACTCAACACAGTTAGCATCTGGGGCTGGGTTATGTCCTATTATGGAAAGCTGCCCTGTGAGTTCTAGGATGCTTAGCAGCTTCCCTGGCCTCTACCCATTAGATGCCAGTAACAACACCTGCCACCCAATTGCAGCAACAAAATCTCTCCCCACATTGCCAACTCTTTCCCCAGGAGGGCAGAATTGCTCCCTGTTGAGAACCCCTGTTCTGAGCAGAAATGAGGGAGCATGGTCTTCTCCCTAACCGGGATTGCTATCCTAGGACCTCTATATCTCAAAGAGGCCCCCAGTTCTCAGTCATGCCCCTCACCTTCTTGGGGCTCAGTCCACAGTGGCTGACAAGTACCATGTGCTGGCTCCATCTCCACATCTTACTCTCTGAGAGCCCCACTCCCAACTGCCTCCTGTCCACTTCCTTGCCTCCATTCAAGCACCCAGCCCACCCTTCCATCAGGGAGCTCAAGATTCTGAAATCCAGCGGATGCCATCTGGGACACTTATTGCCCACACACATCCACTTCTCTTGCTCTCTGATCCCTTAGAAAGCAAGGGCCCACGTAGAGTAACATGTTTTGATTTGTGATTTCAAAAGCCTCCACTCTTTAAAAGCCTCTGGTGAACAACATTTGTTATATATAACTATATATAGTTATATATATAATGTTTATATATATATAATGTTTATATATATATATAATGTTTATATATATACTATAGTTATATATAACAAATGTTAATATATACATTTAACAATAACTACCTATAGTTGTACATAGTTGTATGTAATAACTACATATGTGGTTATATGTAACAATAACAACATAAATATAGGTAGTTATTGTTATAAATATATAAATGTAATACATGTAAATAACATTTCTTATGCCTTTTTATTGAACATCTACTATATGCCCAATGTTTTAGATACCTAATTTAAACTTTGAGCAAACTTATAAAGACAGACCCATGGCATACTTCCTAGCATTTCATTATGTCATGTAGGTTCACTGGCATGTAATTTTTAGATCTCATTTCAGCAAAATGTAAGATTCTAGGGGGAAAAAAGTGCAAAGTGGTTCCCCACACATTGTGAAGCACAGGGCTAAACTTGCCTTTTCTTTTGTTTAAAACACTTTTTTTTGAGATGAGTCTCACTTTGTTGCCCACACTGGAGTGCAGTGGCACTATTTCGGCTGACTGCAACCTCCTCCTCCTGGATTCAGGTGATTCTGCTGCCCCGGTCTTCCAAGCATCTGGGATTACAGGTGCCCACCACCACGCCTGGCTAACTTTTTGTGCTTTTAGTAGAGACGTGGTTTCACCATGTTGGCCAGGATGGTGAAAACACTTTTTTATTCTTATCTCTCCGTTTGTGTAAATTTTTTCCTACTTTCTATGCCTCACCTTCAAAATAGCTTCCTCAAGAAGGCCTGCCCTTAACTCTCCAAATAAGGCCAGCATATACTTTGGGATAATTTGGCTGCAAATAACAGAACTCTAATTCCCTAAGCAATAAAAAAATAAATTTTTTAATTACATTATTTAAAAAGTCTAGTAGTATGGTCAGCTTCAGGTAAAGTTTGATCTAGCAGGTAAGCAATATAACTGAGATGTAGTTCTTCCCCTCTATTTCCCAGGTTTGCTTCCCATCTACCTATTCCCCTTACAGCAGGATTTCCCTTTGGGTTGAAAGATGACAGTCAACAGTTTCCTTGCCTAAATTCTTCTAGGTGCAAGTCCAGCAAAATAGACAAGTTCCATTTTCTTAGTGTTTCAAATATCCTAAAGTAAATCTGGTTGGTCTCTATTGCCCAGAGTTGCATAATGTGCTAATCTCCAAACAAATCACTACGGTTATAGCCAAGAAGAGCTTACCTGTGGGCTTGAAAAGGAAGATGAATCAACACGCTTAAAACCACAAGGCTGGGAAATTTGGGGTGGTGCTAAAAAAGAGGGAAATGAAATAAATTCTGAACAGGTAACAGGTGTCCATTAGAATCTTGTCTTTTTTTTTTTTTAACAAGATATCACTCTGTCACCTAGGCTGGAAAGCAATATGCAAACATAGCTACTGCAGTCTCAACTTCCTGGGCTCAAGCGATCCTCCCACCTCAGCCTCCCAAGTAGCTGGGACAACAGGCATGCACCACCACACCTGGCTAATTTTTGTATTTTTTGTGGAGCCAGGGTTTTGCCATATTGCCCAGGCTGGTTTTGAACTCCTGAGCTCAAGCAATCCTCCTGCCTTGGCCTCCCAAAGTGCTGGGATTACACGCATGAGTAATTACCAGGCTAGAGTCCCACTTCTTGATTTTAACTTTCTAAATGCTGACTGATCCGCACCTATGATTCCTTGTTCCATGCAGGAGTCCTCCTTCAGAATGTAACACCCAGGAAGTCAAGGACTGAATCCCTCTCCTGTCCCTTATATCAAAGAAGCTATCTGGAACATTTGTCTTATGTAATACAGTGCCTGGCACATACTGGGTGCTTCATAACCACCTGTCAAATGAATTCACAAAAAGGCAAGGGAGTGAATAAATGAATCTGCTGACTGAATGTGATCTGTATGTCTGAGGCAATGGATCATGAGGTCAAGAGTTCAAAACCAGCCTGACTAACATAGTGAAACCCTGTCTCTACTACAAATACAAAAATTAGCCGGGGGGGTGTTGGCATGTGCCTGTAATTCTAGCTACTCAGGAGGGTGAAGCAGGAGAATTCCTTAAACCTCGGAGGCAGAGGTTACAGTGAACCGAGATCTCGTCATTGCACTCCAGCCTGGGAAACAGAGAGATTCCATCTCAAAAAAAAATAAAAGGTATCTTTGAAAACCATTGCTGTAATGGGGAAAAGCAAGGCCAAGTCTTTGAAATCTGAAAACCTTGGGTGAAATCCCACATTTTGCCAAGTTTTTTGTCAAAAAAAAATGCAAAGTCACTACCGCGGTCTCCAAGGCCCTGTGGGCTGGTCACCACCTAACTCCCGCCATTCCCATGGCCACAGGTAAATAGCCACAGGACTTCCTTTCATGTCCTTGGTTTTCTCAAGGTCTTCTCCCTCCCACATCCTGTGCACCTGCTGTGCACACTGCCGGGAACATTCTCCCCCACCCCTACTCTCAGTGCTTTATGCGACAGGCTCCCTCTCCATTTCTACTCATCTGTCCAATAGCTTCTCAGAGAAGCTATCTGGAACATTCTGTCTAATGTAAATATTCACCTATCTTCTACCTTTCCAGCCCCACGAAGTTTGCTTCCCAATTTTACTTTCATTAGTTTTCTCATTGCATTTTTAGCTCCCTAAGTATGATGTGTCACCACGAGGGCAGAGGTAGTGTCTGTTTTGGCTGTCACTGCATCTCCAATGCCTAGAACGCTTGCAGGCAGAATTTTTCATCAATATTTGTTGAATACATGAGGATAGTTGCATGAATTCAACAGGAACCTATCTGAACCTCTGTTTTCTCATCACTAAATTGGGGATGATACAAATTACCTCTCAGAAAGTGGTAATTATTAATTGAGCGGATTCCTGTCTGCAGTGCCCGGCACTGGAGGGCCACATTAACGTTCACTGCCTAACGTCCTGCTTGCCTGCCAACTCTAGGCTCAGCAGCCTCAGGCTGGGGAGTGTCACTTGGAACCAAATTACATCGAAACCCAGAGCCATCCTTTAGCTATGAAGCTGACAGCGACTTGCAATCCTGCCTGTCAGCCTTAAGCTGCCACACATCTGAACACACAAACTGAAAAATTAATGTCCCTGGAAGGCATTATCTCCCTTCCCTACACACCACTGACCTTCTTGCCTCTCTGCACAGCTGTGGAAGCCAGAGCTCCTGCTTTCACTGTCTGGGTGAACTCAGCACAGCAGGGCTGGCAGGAGACAGGAAAGAAGCCAGTGTTCTTGCATCTGAGGGCAATGGCAGGACCTGGTGTCTGAACTAATAACTCATTAACTCAGTGTGGGACCTGGCGGGCACATTTGAGGTGAGAGTAAAGGCTCAGGTTACCTTGGCACTCAGTGTTAGAGTCCTGTACTCATCAGTCTGGGCCAGCCCAGCTCTAGACTAGGCCAGGTGGTAGCAATAGGCTAGGCAGAAAGGGGCTCCAGGAGTGCACCAGAGCGAGGAAGAGAACACTGTTAGACCATGACTGTGATCTTGTAGATTCTTAGGAGCAACAGGGTCTTGCTCCTAGGAGCAATCATGGCCTTGCAGACAGACAAACAGATAATCCACTGCCGTCCTTCCAGCATGATGACAGAAGTAAGCTCAGCATTGCATCATAGATGTTAGTTTTGGCCTGGACCATTCCTATGGACCTAGACTTATCACCTGCTTCTTCCTTTTCTTGTCGTCTGAGACCAGCGTTCTAAACCCGGCCACCCAGAATGTGGTCTGCAGATGAGCAGCAGGGACAAAATCCTTGGATGTTGGTTAAAATGCAGAGTCTCAGGCTGCACCCCAGACCCGCCACTCAGAATTGCATTTCAACAGGGAATGTGAATGTGTGTTGAAGTGGAAGAAGCCTGCTGTGAGTTGCAGTGATGGTTAATTTTATGTATCAACTTGACTGGGCAATGGGGTGCCCAGATAGCTGGCTGCACATTATTTCTGGGTGTGTCTGTGAGGGTGTTTCCAGAAGAAGTTAGTGTTTGAATCCGTGGACTGAGTGAAGCAGATCCCAATGTGCCTAAGTGTCATCTGATCCATGGAGGACCTGAGTAAAACAAAAAAGTACAGGAAAGCTGGGGTTGCTCTTGGCCTGGAATCTTGATCTGGAACATCAGTCTTCTGCCCGAGTGCTTCTGGCTTTCAGGCCTTTGGACTCTGACTGAAATCAGCAACACTGATCCTCTGACTCCTGCTCCCAGGCCTCCTTCAAACCACAGCACAGCTGTCCTGGGTCTGCAGCTCACAGATGGCAGATCGTGGGACTTCTCAGCTTTCATAATTGCTTAAAATAAGCTGGATATGGTGGCTCACACCTGTAATCCCAGTACTTTGGGAGGCTGAGGCAGGCTGATTCACTTAGACACCAGCCTACTACTTTCCAGGCACCGTTCTGGGAACTTTTTTTGCATGACTTAATGGAATTCTAATTTAAAAAAAGAAAACCAGGCCAGGAAAAGTGGCTCACACTTGTCATCCCAACATTTTGGGAAGCCGAGGTGAGAAGATCACTTGAGCCTAGGAGTTCAAGACCAGTCTGGGCAATACAGCAAGACCCTGCCTCTACAAGAAATTTACAAATTAGCCAGGTGTAGTCATCTGTCGTCGTCTGTCTCAGCAGATGTCTTCACCTATCTTAGAGGATGCTGTCATCCTCCTGACTAGCTGGGATTACAAGTGTGCACCACCATGTCTGGCTAATGTTTAATTACTTTTGTAGACATGGGGGTCTCACTGTGTTGCCCAGGCTCGTCTCCAACTACTTTGACCTCTTATCACTAGACACTGTAATAAATATTTTACATCATTTAATCCTCCCCTCAATCCTATGACGCTGCACAAATGTTATACCCATTCTCCAGGTAAGAAAACTGAGGCTCAAGAGATTGTAATCCCAGGTACTTGGGAGACCGAGGTGGGAGGATCACTTAAACCTAGGAGTTTGAGGCTGCAGAGAGTTATGATCATACCACTGCGCCCCAGCCTAGGCAACAGAGCAAGACCCTTTCTCTAAAAACAAAACAGAAACAAAAGCCTGAGATAGGGATCGTTATCAGGTTCTTTTCACAGGTAGGGAGATGAATGCCTGTGCAGATTGTGACTTACATAAAACAGTATCAGAAAGCAGCAGCATTCATACTCAGATCCACCTCTGTCCTAAGTCCCCAGACCTAACCAGTGCCTTCTTGGTATCACCCAAAGCCTAGGCCTTCCCTTATTCCATGGGATAACTGCACACAAACCCAGGATCTTTCAGCTGCAGATAGAGCAGCTCAGCAGCTCCCAGCCTTAGTCACAGGAAGGGCAGGGGTTCCTGCATGTTCAGGGAGGAGAAGCCCTAATTATAATTGTCTAATGAGAAACTGCTATGAACCTATGGAGACAGACAATGACAGAGACAGGGGGACCACAAGGAGTGAAGGAAAAAACAAAAATAGAGGCAAGAAGCAGGGAGGAGAGATGAAGAATGAAAGAGGAAGCAGAGGGGAGAAGGGATGGAAGAAACGACCAAGTAAAGAGAGATAGGGAGAGGAGAGAGCAGCAGCAAGAAACAGGGTGGGTTGGGGGAGAGAGAGAAACCAAGAAGAAGAAAAAGTGGAGAAGCAGACCCAGAATACCAGAGGGGAGGAGGCAAGAGGCAGGCACTAGGAGGCACACAGGGGGCAGACAGCGAGAGGGAGAGGGAGAATAGGAGCCTCCTGCCCACTGGCACATGTGCGCTCTCTCTCTCTCTCTCTCTTTGTCTCTCTCTCTCTCTCTCTCTCTCTCTCTCTCTCTCTCTCTCTCTCTCTCTCTCTCTCTCTCTTTCTCTCCTCTCCCGCTCCACCCCAGGGTTGGTTGTGTTTTGTGTGTGTTCTTCTAAAGAGACCCTGGGAGCAGCCGTCCCTGCAGCACCGCCCTCCTGCTCAGCCAGGGCGAAGGAGATGCCTCTCAGACAGGCGCTCTGTAAAGGAGCTAGTTCCCAAGGTAAAATTGATTTTATGTGTTTGTTTGTTCTGACCTTGACTGTTCCCCGTGGAGATGCCTGAGAAGAGGCGTTGGATATACGAGGAGATATGAATGTGTCTGTGCAGCGCCTGGATCAGGGCAGCTCCATGCAGGAAATGCCATAGGCCTTGAGCCAGCAGGTGGACCTGTGACACTCGCTTCCCAGTGGGCAGGGTTGGCTCAAAGGACTATAGGCTGTGATGTACCTGGGGCTACCAGAGTCATGAGGCATGTCTGAGGCCAGAAATGTTGACCCAAGGAGAAGGGAATGAGCATCAGAAAAGAGAGAAGAGGAATGGATGAACCAACGTGGCTAAGAGGCTGATCCCAGAGGTGCAATAACCTAGGGAATCTGGCTAACTGTGCTTCATCATCATCATCATCTCTCTGCTTTAACCTCCTTTCTTCTTTTCTTATGGTAGAATCTTTCTCTGTTGCCCGGGCTTTAGTGCAGTGGCACAATCTTGGCTCACTGCAACGTCAGCCCCCAGGTTCAAGCAATTCTCCTGCCTCAGCCTCCCAAGTATCTGGGATTACAGGCATGCATCACTACTCCCAGCTAATTTTTGTATTTTTAGTACATACAGATTTCCATCATGTTGGTTGGTCTCGAACTCCTGACCTCAAATGATCCACCTGCCTTTCCTTTCCAAGGTGCTGGGATTACATGTGTGAGCCACCGTGCCCAGGCTATTTTAATCCCTTAAAAAATTAATGTAACTTTAATAGATAGGGTCTCACTCCATCTCCCAGGCTGAAGTGCAGTGGCATGATCCTAGCTCACTGAAGCCCCAAACTCCTGGGCTCAAGAGATCCTCCGACCTCAGCCTCCTGAGTAGCTGAGAATACAGGTCCCCATCATCATGCCTGGCTAATTTTTAAATTTTTTGTAGAGACAGCAGTCTCACTAAGTTACCCAGGTTGGTCTCCCAACTACTTTTACCTCTTAATGCCAGACACCATACTAAATATTGTACATCATTTCATCCCCACATCAATGCTATGAGATTGCATAGATGTTATCCCCATTCTCCAGGTAAGTAAACTGAGGCTCAGGAAGCTTTCTTCCAAGGTCCTCAAGCCAGGAAATAATACTATGGCTCTTGAACTCAAATATTCCTGACGCCTATGCCTGTCCTTGCAACAGCTCTCCCTTGGCTCTCCTGGGTTCCCAAATACCCAGTCAAGGGCAGCAAAGTTGCATCCAGGCTACAGAAGTTGGGTCAGATGTCATGAGCATCCAAGGCTGCCTTGGTAGGGGTGGTGAGGGCAGGCTGAAAGGGATCCTCAAATCCCCTCGGAAGGGCAGAGGGGATATAGTTTGGGTGGTCTTTTTATTCTCAGAGGACTCTAGTCTGTGGTTTTCAAATAGTCCTGGGGGCAGGGCTGAAGTCTGTAGGGAGGAGATGGCTCCTTTCAGTCAGGAGTCAGGGCACAGACAAGGAGAGCCAGGAGGGAAAAAGAGGCACACATTCAACTATACGGAAGCAGCAGAGAAGTAGACAGAGGCCATGCCTCAGGATACTCAGAGGCCCTCAGGCTCACATGCAGACAGCTCTGTGGCAGCGAGACTTCATCTAGAGGCCTGTCTCCAGATGGGATCCACCTGCCTGGTCTGAGGAGCTGGGCAGGACCAGGCCTGCAGAAGATCTTGGGGACTGCAGCTGGCAGAGGCGTGGGAAGGGTGGAGCAAAGAGACCAGAGTCAGTCAATCCATATGTGAAATGCTCCTCTTTGTCCAACATCAAAACCTCTAAGGACATAACTCCCTTGTATGTTAACAATTGTATTTAAATAAATGATAACCTAACACATTAAGAGCCATATGAGATGGCCTTGCTGATTGCTGAGGATACTCATGGGAAGGAACTCCTGCCTGAGAAACTGAAAGAAGTCTTTCCCTAGCTGGGTAGAGAAGAAGGAAGGCACCCAAGATAGGGAGCTCATGGAGGTCTAAATGGATGTCGTATGTTCAGGGAAGTTGGGTGTGGCTACACCTCAGGGAGAATGAAGGGTTAGAGGGGGAAGAAAGGAAGGAGAAATGTAAGTAAGGAAGGAAATGAGGGCTGGGCATAGATTGTGAAGATCCACTTATACTGAGTGGTATCCAGGGCTTGTGTGAAATGCACAGTGCTCACACAAAGACAAACACACATAAGCACTTGGTGTGGAGCATCCATAATCTAGGTAGCAGCCTTACCCTCTATTGACCAAGGAAATTGCCATGATGTTCACTCAAGGAGATAATGACTTTTTGGTTTTTTTTTTTTTTTTTTTTTTTTTTTGGAGACAGAGTCTTGCTCTGTTGCCCAGACTGGAGGGCAGTGGTGAGATCTCAGCTCACTGCAACCTCGGCCTCCCTGGTTCAAGCGATTCTCCTGCCTCAGCCTCCTGAGTAACTGGGACTACAGACGTGCACCACCACACCCAGCTAATTTTTATATTTTCAGTAGAGACAGCGTTTCACCATGTTGGCCAGCATAGTCTCGATCTGTTGACCTCGTGATACACTCACCTCAGCCTCCCAAAGTACTGGGATTACAGGCATGAGCCACCACGCCCGACCAACAACATTTAAAGAATACAGATTTATCAGTCCCCTAAATTCATCTATTTGTTTTATAATCTCAAGGTCACACCTTCCATGTGAGAAATAAAAATAAAATTCTAAGCCCCCCAACCAACTGAACAGAAACCCTCTTGGCCAACGGGATACCAGAGAAGCCTTAAAAACTGAGTTCCAGGGCCAAGTGTGGTGTCACATGCCTGAAATCCTAGCACTTTGGGAGGCCAAGGCGGGAGGACTACTTGAGGCCTCTTGAGGGAGTTTGAGACCAGCCTGAGCATCACAGCAAGAGCCCAGGAATTGGAAGCTGCAGTGATCCATGATCATGACACTGCACTACAGCTGAGCACACAGCAAGACCTTGTCTCTAAAAAGAAAAAGGAAAATGGATTTTCTGGCCACAATGAGATTGGAAGTTGGGCACGCCTAAACTAACTGCTCTCACTAACTGCTATCAGGGTTTCTTTCCTAAGACCAAAACAAAAACCAGCCCTTTTGAAAGATTTGTTCCAGTGCTGATTTACACAGCAACTGACCAGCATTCCTTCCTGCGAAGAGACCACCGACCGTGGACTGGTTCTAATTTAGAGTCTGCACACAGGATACCTCTGGGTCCTCTGTTTCATCTTTTGACAAATAAACCCTAAGTGTAATGCATTTAAATGTCAAATCTCCACCTCAAAGTAAACAAGGGACTTAGGTAACGGACATGTTTGCTCACTATGGATTGGTGCACACAACCTCATCATGAATATTCAAAGAATCTCCTATAACCTCTTAAATATATATGATTAGCCAACCCATTTGGCATAAATTTCTGTTCCACTCTTTTCTCCTTCAAAGTGCTGGCTTTGGCTTCCACCAGAGGCTATACTTCTCAGTGTGTGGAATGGGCACCCTGCAAATTGCAACCCTGTATCAGGGTTGTATCAAATAAAACCCGCCTCCCCAAATTTATGAACCTCTTGGTTCTTCAGTTGACACATGTCTATTTATAATTTGAGTTACCCCCGTATCTAAGATTCCTGAAACATTCCACATTTATCCCATGTCCAGGTCCAAATGGAATCAGGATTTAGAAGCAATATACTAGGAATAGCACCTATAATCTTGGAGCATAGAGACACTTTTAAAAGGATTCTGGAAACCTTTCTCCTTCACGCACCAATGTATCCATAGAGCCAAAGATGAGATATTTAGGATCCTGGAGGGCAAGAGAGAAAAGGACATCACCTTTCATGTCAGGGAAATAGCCAGACTCCTACTGTAATTAGGTGGCCCAGATAGGAACGAAGGCCTTTGAAAGATTTCAGGGTGTTCTTTGAATAATCAAGGACAAGAAGCAGATGTCTGGAGAATTCTTACTCTTGTTGATGCAAACTTTATTGCATTGACAACCTCAAGACCATTAGAAATTGTATGGGAGGAACAAATGAAGTCATCAGAGACATCTCTCACCTCAGGATTGCCCGTGGACCATGAATTTGAGGCAGTAGATCTAATCTGAAGAAATGCTTGAACTAGATAGAGATAAATAGCGAGTCTGGATGGCATCCACCCAAGTGTTTTGAAAGAGCTCAAGGATGAAATTGGGGAAGTGTTGGCCAAAACATGGAACGGATCTTTACAAATGGCTGCTCTGCTGAGAACTGGAGCAGGCACTGGCCTGAGCGGCCCGAGACACCTGGAAGCCCTAGGTCAGTGAAAGAAGTCTTGTTTCCCCGCAGGTCATATCAGCACTCTAGGGCAGAGAGAGAAATCAGTGGAACAGTTCTGTTGTTATAAACTGCATCATTATAGGACTATTCCCTTCTGATTCCTCCAAGGGCATTCTAGCCTGGCTCATTCAATCATGTGAAGTGAGTTTTCAAAGGATAATTGGCTTAACTCCCTCACCAAAGACTCTTAAGTCAAGAGAAACTAGTTTGGAGATTGAGGGGAAAGGTTTAACCAGGACTTCAGAGGGGCCACAGATTTGTCCAAGTCCTTATACTTTTATTTCTCCAAATAGGAAGTTTGCTTTTAAATTAATTGTAAACATGGGGGGTCCCTGCAGTCAACTTGTGAACTCTACGACAGCTTGGCCTTTGCTTCCTTTTGGTCACCGTTTCCCGAGCTTTGGGACTCTCTTGTAGGCCCCTCACTATTCTAGATCTGGACATTTCAACAGGAGCCATTCACCCATGGTTGTTCAAAGCATCAACTAAAAGAAGCCCTCCTACAGTGGCGTTCACTGCAAGGCTTTCTCAGAATTTCTTTATTTGATCCCCATTTTGTTCCTATTAAAATTTACTTCTCTTTTACCACTCCTTCTCAATGAGGATCTCTCAGCCAACAGTTTACTCACTTGCGTCAGGCTGAAATATGTATGTTTGGATGCACAGTCTAACATGGAGCCTTGACAAATCTTCCAGAATGGGACAACCAAGATGGAGAAGCATCGGAAGCTGTGGGAAACTGAGGGAATCGGAAATGCTTGGCAGGGATCAAAGAAAATGAGAACTGTCTTTGCAGAAGAGATGGTTTGAAAATGGGGCAAGTGAGAGGAGCCTAAATATATCATTCATTCTTGATTGCAACAAAGTTTTATTGAACGCCTCTATGAGGCAGCATCCTTCAAGATATTAGAGAGGTAACAGTGAATAACACAAAAAGGACCTTAGTCTCGACAACATTGCATTCCAGTGAAGAAAAAAATGAGAAAATATACAAATGAAAATTATATATACGTATATATAGTTAGAAAATTAAAGAAATAAAATAGAACAATGTGATCAAAAGTGCAAGGTGGGAGGTAATTTAGGTTGGATGATTAACAAAGACTTCTGCAAGGAAACTTCACTTTATCAAGAACCAAACTCTTCAGTTAATTAGTTGTAGATAGGAGTAGATTCCTGAGACTTCAGATGCATAAAACTGTTAAAGGTAAGAGTTTGGCCAAAAAGATGCCCTGAAGTCCAGTGTATTTGTGAATGACATAAGCATCAGCACATCTAAGAGAGTCCCAGAAGAAAATGCAGTCTTCATCCAGTTACAAAACCATGGTCAGTGAGAGACTAGAAAGATGTAGTCACGGTATCTTTTGGGAATATATCATGTTAGCTCAGAAGTTAGAAACAGCACTGCTTAACAATTTTCTTCTTTATGGAAAATAATTTATATTAACAATTGAGATTATCACCTCTTGTTCTTAAGCAATCTATGCTAATATCTTTGTTTCACTTCCAAATATAGGCTGCATATCTAACAAAGAAAAGAAAATTGAATCATTTCTCTACTTCCTTTTGAGTTATTTTGTTGTATGTGGTTAAACCAGACATTCCAAACTGTTTTATGAAAGAATAGTTACTAACAAACCTAGGTATTTGAAATGAATAAAGATGTAATTGGATGCCAGCATGATCCCATAATTTCTTCCTTGAATGAAGCAAATAAAGGATATCTGCTCACTCTGCTGGTATGGTCAATGTTGTGCAGTCAGGCTCAGCTGGGGGTCTTGGGTTATTCTGCTAACATTTGCTCCATCAAGCAAATAGGTAATAGAGTCTAGGATTGGCCGTATAGTTAAGAACTTACCTTCAAATAGTAGTAGTGCTAGAAATTGCTTGACAGTTGCATTAGTCTGTTTTCATGCTGCTGATACAGACATACCTGAGACTGGAAGATTTATAAAGACAAAGAGGTTTGATTGACTCCCAGTTCCACATGGCTGGGAAGGCCACAAAATCATAGTAGAAGGCAAAAGGCACATCTTACATGGTGGCAGACAAGAGAGAATCAGGACCAAGCCAAAAGAGTTTCCTCTTATAAAACCATCAGATCTTGTGAGACTTATATACTACCATGAGAACAGAAAGAGGGAAATTACTCCCATGATTTAATTACTTTTTGCTAAGTTCCTCCCACAACATGTGGGAATTATGGGAGCTACAATTCAAAATGAAATTTGGATGGGGACACAGCCAACCCATATCATTCTGCCCCTGGCCTCTCCCAAATCTCATGTCCTCACATTTGAAACCAGTTATGCCTTCTCAACAGTCCCCCAATGTCTTAAATTCATTTCAGTATTAACTCAAAAGTTTTCAGTACAAAGTCTCATCTGAGACAAGGCAAGTCCCTTCTACCTATGAACCTGTAAAATCAAAAGCAAGTTAGTTACTTCCTAGATACAATAGGGATAAAGGTATTGGATAAATACAACTATTCCAAATAGGAGAGATTGGCCAAAACAAAGGGGAAACAGGCTGCATGCACGTCTGAAATCCAATAGGGCAGTTATTAAACCTTAAAGTTCCAAAATGATCTCCTTTGACTCCATGTCTCATATCCAGGGCATGCTGATGCAAGAGGTGGGCTCCCATAGCCTTGGGCAGCTCTGCCCCTGTGACTTTGCCTGGTACAGTCTCACTACTGGCTGTTTTCATGGGCTGGTGTTGAGTGTCTGTGGCTTTTCCAGGAGCATAGTGCAAGCTCTCAGTGGCTCCACTATTCTGGGGTGTGGAAGACCATGGCCCTCTTCTCATACCTTCACTGGGAACTCTGTATGGGAACTCACACCCCACATTTCCCTTCTGCACTGCACTAGCAGAAGTTCTTCATGAGGGTCACACCATGCAGCAAACTTCCGCCTGGACATCCAGGCACTTTTATACATACTCTGAAATCTAGGCAGAGGTTTTCAAACCTCAATTCTTGACTTCTGTGCACCTGTAGGCTCAACATCACGTGGAAGCTGCCAAGGCTTGAGGCTTGCACCCTCTGAAGCCATGGCCCAAGTTGTACCTTAGCCTTGTTTGTCATGGCTAGAGCAGATGGGATGCAGGGCACCAAGTCCCCAGACTGCACCAAGTCCCCAGACTGCACACAGCAGGAGAGCCCTGGGCCAAGCCCATTAAACCATTTTTCCCTCCTAAGCTTCTGGACCTGTGATGGGAGGGGCTGCTGCAAAGGTCTCTGACATGCCCTGGAGACATTTTTCCCATTGTCTTGGTGATGAACATTTGGCTCCTCATTATTTATGCAAATTTATGCCAAAGACGAACTTTTCCTCAGAAAATTCGGTTCTTCTTTTCTATCACATTGTCAAGCTGTAAATTATCTAAACTTTGAGATTCTGTTTCCCTTTTAAAATGGAATGCTTTTAATAACACCCAAGTCACTTCTTGAATGCTTTGCTGCTTAGAAATTTATTCTGCCAAGTACTGTAAATTGTCTCTTTTAAGTTCAAAACTCCACAAATCTCTAAGGCAGGAGCAAAATGCCACTGGTGTCTTTGCTAAAACACAGCAAGAATCACCTCTACTCAAATTCCCAACAAGTTCCTCATCTCCATCTGAGACCACCTCAGCATGCATTTTATTGTCCATGTCATTATCAGCATTTTGTTTAAAGCCATTCAACAAGTCTCTAGGAAGATCCAAACTTTCCCACATTTTCCTATCTTCTTCTGAGCCCTCCAAACCATTCCAACATCTACTTGTTACCCAGTTCCAAAGTCAATTCCACATGTTCAAGTATCTTTGCAGCAGCACCCACTCTCTCATTACCAATTCACTGTATTAGTTCATTTTCATGCTGCTGATTAAGATATACCTGAGACTGAGTCATTTATAAATAAAAAGAACTTTAATTGACTCATGGTTCCACATGGCCGGGAGGCCTCACAATCACAGTGGAAGGCGAAAGGCATATCTTACATGGCAGCAGACAAGAGAGAATCAGGACGAAGTGAAAGGGGTCTCCCCTTATAAAACTATCAGATCTTGTGAGACCCATTCAATACCACGAGAATAGTATGAGGGGAACTTCCCCCATGATTTAATTATCTCCTATTGGGTGTCTCCCACAACATGTTAGAATTATGGGAGCTACAATTCAAGATGAAATTTGGGTGGGGACACAGACATCCATATCAACAGTGCACATGATGAAGAGAAAAGGTAGAATCAAATCCTTTGACCAGTCTCTGTCTCTTAATGACCTGTCATTTCCATTTTACCATCATCTAAAATAATACAGCTATGGTCTTGTATAGATAAGAAAGAAACCCCAACTTTGATAGACTCTAAGGTGAGACCAGAGACAGGTTTGGTGACAATTTTACCAATGACCCACCCAAAGTGAGATGAACTTTTAAAAATTCTCCCATTGTCCTTAACACCACATGAGGCAAAAATTTACAAATGGAATGTAATTAAAACTGCATCTTCTTTGACCAATTTTAAGAAAATATTCTCCAAGGCGTGCTGGAATTATGGAACATTAAGCAAGGCTGTCTGGGTGCCAGAAGCTGTTATTGGAAATATAGAATAAACTTAAGGGTAACAGGCAGTTGCAGGAACCCCCAAACATTAATTTTAGTCACAGTCGGCTGCATCGTATCAACCTATAAACACCTCTCCACTTTCAATTAACATTGCTCTGTCTCCTGTCTCGCTGAATATTATATTTAACTAATTTAAGAGGATTGGTAAAGAGAGTTTTCACACTTCACAGGAAAACATAATGAAATAATTATACCTCTACCTACAAAAGGCATGAGAATATTACATAAGCAGCTTCACAGCTTTCCAACTAAAACCTCTTTCCCGTGTCTTCTGTTTGAGATTTTGTGTCTGAGCTTTCACTTAGATATACTTCATTTTTCCATCCTTGTGACTGCTGCAGTTCTGGCATCTTCTTTGGTTACTCAGTATATTGGCCGTGATACATTAGGTGAGGTTAGATACATGGCAGGCTGGGACTCCAGCAACATGTGTTGGTGGAGAAAAATGGAATCTGGGATTTGGGACTGGGAAAAGAAATCCATTAGACTGTTCTCAACAGTAGCCTGTGGGAGAAGGTATGATGTTAGCATCCTTGTCTAGTGTGCCAGTCAGCTATTGACACAATAATGCTTCATAACCAACCATCTTAAAACTTGTGGTGTGCTGCAAGCACAGCATTTATTCTCATGCTTATGGGTTTTGCAGACCAATGGTGGTACAAAGGAATCTGTCAGACTGCAGGTTGCCTGAACTTGCTTCCAATCCATCAACTGGGTTAAGGTCTGACCCATGTTCCCAGGCCTGGGCTGAAAGGGCAGTGACTGCTCAGTACATGGGTATCACAAAAACTGCAGAGCCAAGCCAAACCATGCCAGCACATTTAAGGCCTCTACTTACATAGTGTCTGTCAATATTCCTTTGACAAAAGAAGTCACATGGCCAGACCAAAAATATAGAAACAGAGGAGCATATATCACTCTTAGTGGGAGCTATAAGGTAGTACGTATTTGCAAAATAATTAATAATCCTATCCATCAAAGTCATGAAAGGTCAGTCCAGTGGGGAGGGTGAGCAGTGAGTAAAGATATAAAGAGTATTCAAAATCAAGCCAAGCTCTAGGGAGAAAGGTCAAGTATCATCAAAATAGAGTGCCATGGCCCCAGACATCCAGATGCGGATTCAACGTGACTTGGGAGATGGAGCATCAGGTAAACAGGAAGGAGCCCAGACTTCGAGATGCGACATAATGAGCAGAAAGTCAAGTTCACAACAAAATGAACATACAGCCCATGTTGGGTTCAGCTGAGCTGGTGAGGTGTTCCCTGAACTGGCAGCACTACCTCAGACTCTAGGCTGGGGGATTCTGTGAAGGAGGCCTCCCCGGTACCACTTGAGTGGAGTTTGGGAAGCTGGGAGATATTTAATACAATATATTCTGCATCTATGGCAGCCTTGGAGAGCCTACATGGGATGCAGTAAGATGTTAAGATGGGATTGTTTTGTTTTGCTTTGTGCTTTAAACTGGGGTTCCTAAAGCATTTGATTTGATCATTGTTCAGAATGCAGAAATCACTAAAAGCTAAAAGAGTAATGTGAGTAGCCATAGACGAGGTCAGATCCCATCCAGGCCTGGTTATGAAAAGCCAAAATTGTCTAGTTAAAAAATGTTTAACATCAAATCTCCATTGCTGAGGGTAACGCAGTAGGCATAATGGCTGCTTACCATTGCAGCAGGCGTAATGGCTCCCCCACAGCAAGGAGGGGACTCTTCTCGCCTCTATGTTGCACAAAAGATAATGTGGCCAAATATTCTGATCCTGTAAATCAGTGCTGAGAAGTAAAGGTATCAAAGAATAAAACAGAGCTGAACACTGATTTACAAACATCCAAGTTTTGACACAATTACAGTTCACGTAGAGAGATAAGTCAAATAATCCAATGTTAAGAAAATTGATGTTCCTTCAGTAGAGAAGGCAATAAACACAAAAGGAAAAAGAAATACAAATATACTAGAAGAAAAACATCAAAGTCTATTTCGTGTTGCTGTAAAAGTGTACTTGAGTTTGGGTAATTTATAAAGAAAAAATGTTTATTTGGCTCACAGTTCTGTGGGTTGTACAAGAAGCATGGTGACTTGCATCTGCTTGGTCCTCTGGTGAGGACCTCAGGCTGATTCCACTCATGGTGGAAGTTGGCAGGGAGCTGCCATGTGCAGAAATCACATGTCAAGAGAGGAAGCAAAAGAGAAGGGAGCAAGGTACCACACTTTATTTTATTGCATTTTAGGTTTTGGGGTACATGTGAAGAACATGCAAGATAGTTGCATAGGTACACACATGGCAGTGTGATTTGCTGCCTTCTTCCCCTTCACCTATATCTGGCATTTCTCCCCATGCTATCTCTCCCCAACTCCCCACCCCCCGTCCCTCCTCTATTCCCCCCTACAGACCCCAGTGTGTGATGTTCCCCTCCCTGCGTCCATGTGTTCTCATTGTTCAACACCTGCCTATGAGTGAGAACATGCGGTGTTTGATTTTCTGTTCTTGTGTCAGTTTGCGGAGAATGACCAGGCTTTTTAAAAAACCATCTCTCTTGGGAACAGAGTGAGAACTCAGTCACCCCTGAGGAATGAAATTAATCTATTAATGAGAGCCTCATGACTCAAACACCTCCTATTAGGTCTCACTTGCAATACTGGGGATTAAATTTCAACCTGAGGTTTGGAAGAGATGAGCAACCAAACCATAGCAAAGAATTTCCCGAACTCAGAAGGAAAAATAGAATCTACAGAACAAAAGTACATATTCTCTTCCAGGAAGTGTTAGTACAGAGCAAAAAAGGTACAGTACAGTAAAGATACTTCAAAAATACAGAGAAATTTTATCCTATAGGCAACAGAAAGCAAGTCATGTACAAGAAGAAAAGTCAAGGTGGCTTCAGAATTTCATCACAGCATTCAACATCCAGAAGAAAATGGAGCAATATTCACACACATCTGAGGTTAAGGAACTATAATTCTAGAACATTCTATCATGCCATTCAGAATAAAGACAACAGGGAAAACATTTTCAAAGATGAAATAAATCAGAGCTACCAGCACACCTGAGCTCATGTAGAGCAATGATGTCATAATACATCTTGCCAGCTACAAAACAAAGAACTGAGGGAATGAAGAACTTTGACAAACAGCCTTAAAGTACCAAGTCTGTTTAATTTTAGATTCTAGATTCAATAGCTAGGGTTTCCATGTTCTGAGAACAAAGCGTAAGTTACTAAATAGTGATGAAGTAAAAGTAAAGTTACAATCCACACACCAAGAGGGAGGGAGATATTCGATGGATATGGAAGCCTGAGTATCTTTTCATCCTCATAAGTGAAAAAAATTAACTTCTATCTCTGTCAATTTTTTTTCTTAACCTTAGAGGGCCCTTATAAGGAATAATACATGTTGTGGTAAAGAATTACATTTTAACAAATTCTTGTGTTTTACTTTCTTTGCTTTTTCTTCCATTTAATTCAGGAAAATTTAATTTAATAACTTTATTGAAATAGCAAATATATTATAATTCTATTTGTTACAATACCCCTCCCTGTCTGTCTTTCTGTGTATATACTAAAAAGCTGTTTGGAATAACATACACTCCATGTTGACAATGGCTATTTTTAGGTTGTAAGATTTTCAAGGCAATTTATTTTACTTCTTCCTACTTGAGCATTGTTTGAATCACTTATAATGAGCAGGTATCATTTTTTAAAAATACAGTCATTATTTTAAAAACCAAAGAATCCAACATCTTTATATAGAGATACTTTTTCTGGGAAAACAGAGAAAGCAAAACTAGGTAAACAGAATTATTTATCTAATGTCAACACTCCAAGATTGATTTCTGCCCAGACGAGTTATGTGTTTTAGGATGGCAGGGCTGGGAGCTCTGGAAAGAAAAATAAGAGCTCTGAGCCTCCTGGAAAAGAAAAGTCCTTCACAAGAAAATGGGGAAAAATTAAAAGTGATAAAAAGCTAAAATATATTGAGTATTTCTATGAACCAGATACTGTGCTAAGAACTATACATTGATTTTCTAACTTAATTATAGCCATAATCCTATTAAATAGGCACTGTTATTACTCATAATATTCTGCATGAGGAGGTCGAGACTATGCATAAGACTGGCCCACACCATCCCATAGGTGGCAGAGCTGACACTCTGACTTCAAATATGAGTTTTTAAATATTCTAAAAACTCAATTTCCAAAACCCAGTTTCTCAAAGAGGGCACAGAGTCTAGGACTTGAGCTGCCTGAGCTGCCTGAGCTTCCTAAAGCCTGTTGGTCTCATACAAATGGTCACACAACTTACTTTACATTGAAGCAAGGTCATGTCTGCTCATAAATGTGTTTCTCAATGGGATGATTTCCAGACACAGCCATCAAAAGCTGGCCAATGCTCAAAAACCTTCAACTTCAGAGTGCATGATTATCTTAGAAAAAAAGAACAACCCCTTCTGATCACCGTGTTCTGCTCTGGTGCTTTCATTGTCAGGAGTTCAGGTTCTAAGGCAAGTGTGTGCAAGTCTGGAGTTGGGTTCTATGCACTGAGAACCCAACTCTGTTGGATGAATCTCCTCATTCCCAAAAGCAGCTATTCAAGTTTCCGTGAGTAAGCAGCAACCTGCTATTCCAAGAATCTGGGGTGCAATCTTTCCAGTGGCAGAATAAACCAACAGAATGGCCCACCAAGCCCAGATAATCAGGCCTTCTGGGAAATTCTCTGTGGTGGGCTAAATGGTAACCACACCCTCAACTGCAACAAAAGAAAGGTATGTCCACCTGAAACCTGTGAAATATGAAAAATATGAAAAGAGTCTTTGCAGATGTAATTAAGCTAACGATCTCAACAAGAGACCATCCTAGCTTATGATAAGCTCTAAATACAATATCAAATAGCCTTAGAAAAGAATGGGTGAAGACATACAGAGGGCAGAGTGATGTGAAGCCTGAGGCAGAAATGGGTGTGATTTGTCTACAAACCAAGGAATGCCAAAGATTGCCAGCAGCCACGTGAAGCTGGAAGAGAAAGGCAGGGAAAAGATGCTCCCTCAGACCCTCCAGAAGAAACCAACCCTGCCATCATCTTGATTCTGGACTTCTGACTTCCTGAACTATGAGGGCATATGTTTCTGCTGATTTAAGCTGCCAAGTTTGTGGTTAAAATTTGTTATGACAACCACAGGAAACAAATACATTCCCAAGCTATCTAAACTCCAAATATCCACTCCTCCATGCCCACCATAATTCATGCATGAATTATGTTAATCCATGACTTCACAGCTTGGTTCAGTCCGTGCTGCCAACAGAGAGGCTCAGAACTCTACCTAACTGATTTTGGTGTGGAATGTAAGCTCCTGGACATGGTATGCACTGTGCAGAGTAGGTGTTCAGTGGACATTTGTCACATGAATGATCGGGGAGAAGTGAGAATCGTCATTTAAGACTTACTCCATAGGAAATGATAAACAGGCATGGGTTCAGAGACTGTAAATGGTATTCTAGTATCAGTCTTATTTCTGGCTTTGCTGAATGATCTTGGGAAAGTCACTGACACCTTCAGAGCTTCCGATTCCTCATCTATGGGGTGGGTCTAATAAAACCTGCTCTAATTATTTCAGGGATTGTTGTGAAGATTAGGGACTAGTTATCAAAATTTCAAACTGTTAAGACTCACAAGCCTGTGTTTTTACTGTTATTTCTAGAATAAAGAATCCCAGATTTTTATTTTTTTTTTTAAAAAAAAGAGTGTTTAAAGCTACCGAAATAATGTGTTTGTTTAGGGGTCTGAGACAAGTGCTATAAAGTCTGGTATAAAGAGAAGGGTCAGAACACTCCTGTTTTGCTGAAACTCAGGATTCACTGTGGAATTAGCACATGAGCCTGGGACGCCATGCAGTGTGGAGATCTGTCTTCATCAGGGGTAGATTTCCAGAGAAAGAAGACTCCGAAAGCTGCTATTTTATATCTGCACTGAAAAGTGAATTTTCTCTTTGTATTGATCTTTGTGAACATTTGTTGAGAGGTTATTATGTGTCAGGCATCAAAAAGCATTTTATAGGCATAAGCTCCTTTCATCATTATCCCCATTTTCCAGATGAACAAAATCAGATGCAGACACATAAATGGTGGAGCTCAGTTTTTAGTGGTGTGTCTAGAGCCTGAACTTCTAACCTCTGCAGATTGCTTCTCTCCCAGCCATTCACTGAGCACCTTTTCTTGGAATGCTTCATGATGGGCTTAGAAAGCAGAAGCTGTCCCTTCTTCAGGAAAGTCACAGATTTACGGGGAAAGCAGACATGTGAACAATTCACCGTATACTGTGCTGTTGCTAACAGCAAATACTTGTGCCTAGTCCTGTGAGGAAGAGGGAATTATCATGGTCTGAGGATAAAGAAAGAAAGGATTCACAAAGAAAGTGACTTTGTGCTGGGTCTTGTAGCGAGCGTGAATAGCAGTTCGCCATCTTACCTAGAGGAAAAAGAAGCCCAGAGGCATTAAAGAGGTCGATGGACCTGAGAAACAGCAGTTTGCTGTAGCTGAAACACGGGTGTGTGTTTGGGGAGAGGGTCAGCAGAGGCAGATGAGGCTGGGAGGATACGTTTGTGCAGACAATGAGATAACAGAAGTGCTTTGATCAAGAAATGCGATTTTATCCTCTACACTAGAACTTTCAAGCTGGTGGTCCCAGAGGCCCAGATTTGGTCTGCAGAGATGTTTTGTTTGGCCCATTTGTGTTTAAAATTATTTCAACTGGTCTAAGTTAAGATACCCAGACTATATCATGATGTCACCAAAATTTTGTTCCAACTCAGTCCGGCTTTCTCTGATTGAAGGTTTGTGACAATTTGTAGCAATTTGTCATCCGTCAATCATTAGAAAAGGGAAAGAAGAGGCTGCATACAGTGGCTCCCGCCTATATTCCCAGCACTTTAGGAGGCTGAGGAGGGTGGATCAAGAGGTCAGGAGTTTGAGACCAGTCTGGCCAACATAGTAAAACCCTGTCTCTACTAAAAATACCAAAAAAAAAAAAAAGATAAACCAGGTGTGGTGGTGTGTGCCTATAATCCCAGCTACTTGGGAGGCTGAGGCAGGAGAATCATGTGAACCCAGGAGGCAGAGATTGCAGTGAGCTGAGATCACACCATCGTACTCCAACCCTGAGCAAAAGTGCGAGTGTCTGTCTCAAAAAAAAAAAAAAGGAAAGAACAAAAGATAAGAAAGGTGAGGAGGGAGGTGAAGATGTAAAAGAAAATAAAGATTGGATATATTCCTCCCTCTCCTCATTTACTTATCCATGAAAAATTATTTTAATTGACTGCAAATATTTGTAAGTGAGAAGAACTTTACATAACCATCTGAATGTCAGTTCTCCTTTGAAAAATTCAAAATCTGGCAACACTCGGCCCTTGTTTATTCACTGCTACTGACTGGAGCTGGGGAACACATGTGCCTTTAGACTCATCTTGTGTTATTCTGTTGACACGGCCCCCATCCTGCCCACTGCACCCACTTTTCACTCCTGGCCTGGTGCCTCTGGGCATCTGAGTTCTTTCTCCCAATGGATGGGTTGATCTTGGATGGTAAGCAGGTGAGTGTATTGTACTTGGGTCTGAATGGGTCCAGGCTATTTTGGCTGAAGTGCAAAGGACAGAACAAAAGGAGAAGAACTAGACACAGAGAAACCACTTTCAGGACTGTCCAGCAGATGCAAGGGTAACGAATGTGGGTGTGGGCATCTTCACAAGGTTTGTTTCCTCAATGTTGCAATCTCTCCTTCTTAGGTAAGGCTTCTTTACCGCCCTATTTAAAGTTACACCCCCATCCTCCATCTCCCTCCCTGCCTTCTTCTTCTGCATTCTGCATTATGCGAATCCTTCCCCAACGTTCTGGATGCTTTACAGATTCATATTTTCATGATCTGTCTCCTCCAACTAGAATAGAAGCTCCAGGCGGCCAGGAATTTGTTTGACATCCTGCTATATTCCCAGTGCCCAGTACAGAATGTTTTCTTAACAAAGAAATGTTTGTTTTAGATTTTAAAACGATATTTTAAAATTATTTTAAAACACGTATCATATCAATGCAGGAGGAAGATGGGCTATGTTTTCTAGCCTGCCAGCACAGCCCAGGGGACCTCCAGTACTGTTCACATCCCAGTCTAAGAAGTTCATCTCTGCCAGGCACAGTGACTCACACCTGTCTCCCCAGCATTTTGAGAGGCTGAGGCGGGATGATTGCTTGAGCCCAGGGGTTGTCTGGGCAACATAATGAGACTTCTTCTCTACAAAAATATAAAAATAAAAATAAATTAGCTGGGCTCAGTGGCTCACACATGTAATCCCAGCACTTGAACCCCAGAGGCAGAGGTTGCAGGGAGACAAGATTGCACCATTGCACTCCAGCCTGGCGACAAAGTGAGACTCCATCTCAAATATAAATAAATTAATTAATTAACAGGCATAGTGGTATGATCAGTTGAGACTGAGAGGTTGAGGCTGCAGTGAGCTATGATCGCACTGCTGTACTGCAGCCTGGGCAATCAAGCGAGACCTTGTCTCAAAAACAAAGAAACAAAGGAAGTTCGTGCTCATACCAGCCACGCAGCAGCAGGGGTAGACATGCCCCCTCTTGGAAGCCAAGTGCCCCAAGGCCAGGGTATGTCCAGGACTTGCTCACACCTCCACATCCAGAGCTTTCTGGACGTAGACATTAGACCATATGGAGTCCCAGCACCCTGGGACCCACACAGCCTTTGAAAGGAGGGCTCAGATTAATTGTCCTTTATCTCCATTGTGATTTCTCTCCCGTTTTTTTCTGAACAAGTGCCAGGGCTGTCAGAGCCTCCCTTTGATGCTTAATTGCTTAATTATCAGTTTACTTCACTAACTTTAGAACCACTTTGAGAAGGGAGGTGGGGTTGGACACTGTCCAGGGAGTGAGGCTCCCCTCTGTGTCTGCAGCTCTTGACTCCGGGGAAGGTAGGAGGGCTTCTTACAACCTGGGTTCAGGGGCCTGTCTCCTTCTGCCACCACCGATATTCCCTTTCTGTCCCTCTTAGAGATGAGTGTGAGAATATCTGAGCCCCTGGGGCCACTATCCAGCTTACCAATTTTTTTTTCTTTATTGAGACAGGATCTCTGTCTGTCTGTCACCCAGGTTGAAATGAAGAGGCTCAATCTTGGCTCACTGCTACCTCAACTTCCCTACGCTCAGGTGATCCTCCCACCTCAGCCTCCCAAGTAGCTGGGACTGCAGATGTGCACCATCACATCTGGCTAATACACTTTTTGTAGAGACAGGGTATCACCACATTGTCCAGGCTGGTCTCAAACTCCTGGGCCCAAGCTATCTGCCCACTTTGGCCTCCCAGTGCTTTTGCCTCCAAAAGCATCTAAATCTTTTCAAATTTCAATTATTTGTATGCTGCGGACATTTGTTCATCCATTCTAGCTCCCTTTCGTGTATTCATTGACGCAGTTTAAATGCCAGGGTCTAATGAGGCACTCAGGACCAGAGAATGAAAAGATATGCATCTGAAAACAGCTGCCATCCAAATGTCCTGATAGCCTGGGCCAGGATCAGTGGGTTGATCCTACTGAGCCGAGTTGGGGTCTGTGCATGGAGGGATCAGAACCACCTTCAAGAGGAGCTGACATTTCATAGGTCTAAGAAGCATAGGTGGATGCTCAAGATGTCAGCAGTTTCCATTTTCTCTTCTCTTTCATTTTGTAGCTGCCCCTCCTCTTTCCTTCTCATCCTCCTCCTCCTCTTCTTCCCTCCACCCTCTGCTGTTCTTTCCCTGTCTTAGACACACATACGCACATAAACACCTTCTTCAATTTGTGAATAAAATAGCTTCACAAACACACAGACTATCTCACTATACCGACCTCTGCTGTCTCCAGTTGGTGTCTCAGAAGCAGACTCTGAGTCAGCTTCTTAAATGCAGGCAGTTTATTCGGGCGACGATCCCAGGAAGCCTGATGACGGAGTGGAGAAGTGAGTCAGGGAAGAGAAGAAGCCAACAGAGTGTGTGCTAGTAAATGCACTGTCCTGGCAGGGCGCGGCTCATGCCTGTAATCTTAGCACTTTGGGAGGCCCGGGCAGGCAGATCATCTGAAGTCAGGAGTTCGGAACCAGCCTGGCCAACATGGCGAAACCCCATCTCTACTAAAAGTGCAAAAATTAACCAGGCGCTGTGGTGCATGCCTGTAGTCCCAGATACTCAAGAGTCTGGGGCACGAAAATCCCTTGAAGCTGGGAGGCGGAGATGGCAGTAAGCTGAGATCACCCCACTGCACTCCAGCCTGGGTGACAGAGTGAGACTCTATCTCAATAAATAATAAATAAACATAAGTTCACTGTTGCTGTGGGCAGCTGAAGCTTAGTCCTGCTAGGACCCTCTGAGCCAGCGTGGGACATGCTTCAGAACTCTCCCAAGGAGGGAGAAGAAGGCTGGAGCATTTATGCACTAATTCCGGGGTGGAAGATTCCTCCTGGAGGCTCACTCTGTTGGTGCTTCTGATCTGACCCCACATATGCATGAAACCCCTCAGCGAGATGCCTATGGGAGAGATGCAGTGGGCACCAGGGGCTGCAACAGGAAGGAACTCTGTGCAGGTTGTAGTCTGTGGTGGGCTAAAGGGCTGTGCTGGGAGAACTAGCAATATCCGCTTCATGTACATTTCATATTCTTTTCCCTTCCTCCCTCCTTCTCCCCTCCTCCCTCCCCCTCATCATACACACTTACACACATGCACATAAACACACACTAAGGTGATCAGTCACATAGATATAAAATAACACACAAGTTAACCCGGAGAAGATGGGTGGTCTCATCTCAGGAAACTTTTTGTCTTATACCAGCCTACTTGACTATAATTCCTCCCGTCTTTAAGATGTTGGTATAGTGGATCCAGTTTCTCAGCACCTAAATGTGCTCATACACATTCTATGTCAACCTAGTTCAACATGGCTTTGTTTTTTATTTTTAGGAATTACCCCTGAGATGCCTTCCAGAAGGGAGCTACATCCTACAAAGATGCAGATGAGAACTTCCGATGAGAACTTCCTTCACAGTGCAGCAGAGTTGAGGCTCAGCTGGGCTCCTCTCACCCCATCCCCCTTGAGCTACAGGGAACAAATCCTGGACGGAAATCCAGAACACAGCGTGCAGGTCTCTCCATTACCCATGGATTTTTCTTTCTTTCTTAGGTCCTACAATATCAACAAGATCTAGAAAGACCCAAGAAACAAATACTTTCAGTGGCATTGTTTTTATTATTTAACTTTTGAGACAGAGTCTTACTCTGTCGGCCAGGCTGGAGTGCAGTGGCAGGATCTCGGCTTACTGCAACCTCCACTTCCCAGGCCTAAGCAGTTCTCCTGCCTCAGCCTCCCAAGTAGCTGGGATTACAGGTGTGTGCCACCATACCCAGCTAATTTTTGTATTTTTATTAGAGACGGGGTTTCATCATGTTGGTGAGGTTAGTCTCGAACTCCTGATCTCAGGTAATCTGCCTGTCTTGACCTCCCAAAGTGCTGGGATTACAGGCATGAGCCACCAAGCCTGGCCTAATGGAATTATTTTTCATGGCAAAAGCCACAACTACTTTTGCACCAACCTAATAAATGTTTCTACCAGTCGCCCTACCACAGAATTTACTGCAGTATCTTGGACCACTTGGTAGGGGTCCCACTGAGAATGACTTGACTGTTCACTACCACGCTGCCCTACGTGGTTTGCTACAGTAGGGACCCCAGTGCATCATGCATCCATTGCCCTGTGTGCGTGCCTCTCCTCACTGACTCTGGGTTTGGCTTTGTGACTTGCTTTGGCCAATGGATATAGGTACAAACCTAGTGCCAGCAGAAATGTAATGAGTACTTGTGTAGAGAGGGTTGTCCTCTGAGACCACTGATGAGGGAGTTGGTCTAGAGTAACCTAGGCCACATGAGTGGCTGCATAGAGAACGAAGACGCCTCAGCCAGCAGCTCAGGCCAGCTGTCAGACATGTGACTGGCAAAATTAAAGCATTTGAATTCATGAAAGGAGAAGACTCTCCTGGTACTGTCTTAGGAGGTAGGGAAAGTGCCCAGCAGATAGTTCCTTCAACACGGAAAACAGGTGGCCCTGGACACATGGAGATGGGGAGGGGGGATGTGCAGACAGAGCCAGGAGCAGCCAGAAGCCAGAAAAAGTTGAGTCTGGCAAACAGCTCGGCCACCTTGACTAGAGTTCTGGAGTTCATTTGGAAACATGGACATTTTATGGATTCATGCATTTTCCCTGTTTATTTCCCCGGCTGCTCACACATTTTCAGTGATGCTCTTTGTGGAAATGTCAGCCTCTCAGCTCTGCTCAAGAAATCCCAGGAACAGAGAGCTCAGACTTGCGCCAAGTGTTCGAGAGAGGCACCAGCGCCTCCAAGGGGCCCACAAGGGGGCTGCGCCAGGAGTGCTGAGCTCCGAAAGAGACCTCTCCTTCCTTCAACAGGCATTTATTGAACCCCTGCTGTCTGTGGTCCAGATGAGCAGTGGGAGAAGGGGAGAGTGGAAAGCCAGGCAAGGCCATATCATGAGGGACTCCGGACTTCTGGAATTTTAATGAGCTGGTTTGCCCCTTTATTTCCTTTCAGACTTCCTGTTGACTCGAGTCATCAAAATGAAAGAATATCCACGTCTAAGCACACATCTGGAAACAGAGCAATAAGGTTTTTAATATTTTGTTTCCTAATACAGAAACTCCTTTGAGATGCTATCAAGTGAGGTGGGCAGAACACATTCATCTGATTTCTTTTCCCTGCAAACGGGGTCATTAAGACATCCAAATTAACTGGGCGTAATCATGAATTAAATCGAGCTCGTTTATAAGGAAAACATAGAGACATCTTTCATCTTAATATCCTGACAGGATTCTCCTGACGTGAAGGTATGATTAGGAGAAAGGTGGGGGGAAAAGGAAAATAAAGAAGAAAAAACCCTGTGCATCTCAACCCTGAGTGGAATTGGCAATAAAACACCAGTTCTCCAGTGAACTCACCGCCTTTCCACTCCTCCTCAGCTGAGTTCATTATTTTATTTCACTACTTGATAGGTTGAAAAATTGCCTGCAAACTGGTTAATTAGGACTAACAGTGCTTAGTAACTGGGGAGACAATTGCAGTTTGAGAAATTAATGCTCGTGATTCATCTATTAAACTGCATCTAGACACACGATTCGCCTCCTGGTAGTGTCAATCCAGCCATCTGTGCTGGTGGCTAGGGTAACTGAGCACTTCTCAGTCTGAGTTTGGGTGCGGCGGTGGTAAGAAACAGAAACCCACCTTGAAAAAAAAAGGAGGGGGAGGTTTCTTATGTGAACACAAAGGTAATGGGACTTCTGGGGATGACAATACACTATGGACTGAATGTTTGTGACTGCCCCATCCCCACCCCAGTCCCCCACCAAGATCATGTGTTCAAGCCTAATTTCTTTCTTTCTTTTTTTTTAATTATTGTACTTTAAGCTCTGGGGTACATGTGTTCATCCTGCAGGATTGTTGCATACACATATGCCATGGTAATTTGCTGTCTACATTCCCCCGTTGCCTACATCAGGCATTTCTCACAGTGTTAGCCCTTCCCAATCCCCCATTCCCTGCTGTCCCTCCCCTCTCCTGGACCCCACCTCCTAATCTGTCCCAGTGTGAAATGTTCCCCTCCCTGTGCCCATGTGTTCTAATTGTTCATCACCTGCCTATGAGTGAAAACGTGGTGTTTGGTTTTCTGTTCTTGTGTCAGTTTGCTGAGAATGACGCTTTGCAGATTCATCCATGTCTCTACAAAGGACACGAACTCCTCATTTTTTATGGCTGCATAGGATTCCATGGTGTATATGTGCCACTTTTTCTTTGTCCAATCTATCATTGATGGGCATTTGGGTTGGTTCCAGGTCTTTGCTATTGTAAACAGTGCTGCAACGAACGTACGTGTGCATGTGTCTTTATAATAGAATGATTTATAATCCTTTGGGTAAATACCCAGTAATGGGATTGCTGGATCAAATGGAATTTCTATTTCTAGATCCTTGAGGAATCGCCACACTGTCTTCCACAATAGCTGAACTAATTTATACTCCCACCGGCAGTGTAAAAGTGTTCCTATTTCTCCACATCCTCTCCAGCATTTGTTGTCTCCAGATTTTTTAATGATCTCCATTCTAACTGGCGTGAGATGGTATCTCAATGTGGTTTTGATTTGCATTTCTCTAATGACCAGTGATGATGAGCATTTTTTCATGTGTTTGTTGGCCTCATGTATGTCTTCTTTTGAAAAGTGTCTGTTCATATCCTTTGCCCACTTTTGAATGGGCTTGTTTGTTTTTTTTTTTCTTGTACATCTGCTTCAGTTCTTTGTAGATTCTGGATATTAGAAATCTGTCAGATGGGTAGGTTGAAAATTTTTTTTCCTGTTCTGTTGGTTGCCTGTTCACTCTAATGATTGTTTTCTTTGCTGTTCAGAAGCTCTGGAATTTAATTAGATCTCATTTGTCTATTTTGGCTTTTGTTGCCAATGCTTTTGGTGTTTTAGTCATGAAGTCCTTGCCTACTCCTATGTCCTGAGTGGTTTTGCCTAGATTTTCTTCCAGGGTTTTTATAGTGTTACTTCTTATGTTTAGATCTTTAATCCATCTGGAGTTAATATTAGTGTAAGGTGTCAAGAAGGGGTCAAGTTTCCACTTTCTGCACATGGCTAGCCAGTTTTCCCAGCACCATTTATTAAACAGGGAATCCTTTCCCCATTGCTGTTCGAGCCTAATTTCTAATGTGATGGTACTAGGTTGGTGCAAAAATAATAGCAGTTTTTGCCATTATCTTTAATGGCAGATTAAATGGCCATCAATTTTAACGGCAAAAACTGTAATTATATTTGAACCAATCTAATATTAGGACGTGGGGTTTTGGGGATATGTAACTGGGATTAAATGCAGTCACAAAGATGGAACCCTCACGAGGAGGAGCAGTGCCCATATAGAAGAGAATCCAGTGACCTCCACCCTTTACTTCATCCCCATGTGAGGACACGACAACAACAAGAACAAAACCCAGCCAAATGTGAACCAGAAAACAGGCTGTCACCAGACGTCAAATCTGTCAATGCTTTGATCTTGGACTTCGCAACCTCCAGGACAGTAAGAAATACATTTCTGTTGTTTGTAAGCCAACCAGTCTATAGTATTTCATCATAGCAGCTCAAACAGACTAAGAAAGTATAAAACTAACAAAATGAGAAGCTATAGGAGTTTCTTTTCAGTCCTTTCCTCCTGCCCCTCTCTCCTTCTCTAGCCTCCCTATATGACCACGGTTTTCTAATATCTGTTTTGCCCTGGGTACCAACTCCATTTCCCTCTCAGCATAAAACCATCCTCCACTTAGTAATGGCGCTGTGGACTACTGACCTCACATTCATTCTTCTTCCAGATGTTTGGGGATTCTCAAGTTCATATGATTTGGTCAAAGTCCCACTGACCTTACCAGAGTGAATAAGATGCAGCGAGGCTTTTGCTGGGGCATTTTGGAAAGAGACTGCCTCTCTTTGCTATGAAATTTCAAGATAGGGAGGTAGGTCTGGGGGCTGCTGGAGTCATCTTCCAATGACCAAGACAAATCCTGTTTGACAATAAAGCTAGCACATGGAGAAGGGCAGGGAAATAGATTGCCTGACATCATTTAAGCCCCTGCATCAAGTGACACATGACGCTTATATTAGCCTGGATTTTACAGTTGCCTGAGCCAGTAAATCCCATTTTTTGTGTATAAGTTAATTTGTTTTTAATTTTCTGTCACTTATGGTAGCAAGAATTCCTACTGAAACCCGTGACCTCCTTTTGAATTGCAAAGTCCCCAGGTCTCAACTAACTCCATAAGGCCTTCCAGCCAAGCACCACCACCTGATGATTATAGTTTCTGTATATATTACTTCATAGTCTCCAGAGAGACTCTCATTCAATCATCCCAGTCAAGGATTAAATCTCCTGATTCACCACTGGGCTAATCAGCTACAGCCAAGAGGATGAGGTCACAGAGTATGAACACAGTCATTGTCCAGCAGGAACTGCAGGAGAAGGACAGTGCCAAAGAAGAATCCAAATTGTGACCACTGCTTCCTTACTGGGTTCACTCATCCCAGTGAAAGGACACACATAAATCCCTCTGAAATTCACAGCATCCAGGTATCTCAGCTGCTATCACTCATTAGCCCTTAGGCTGCATTGGCAACACTTAATGCTTGACAGGCCTTGAGTTGCATTCTTGTTTCTCTCTGCTTGGAGACTTTCATGTATCTGAAGAAACTCTAACCCATTAACATCTTTCTGCTTGATGCCAAAAAATTTCAACTCTAGGAAGTGGCTGGCTAGCACACAAATGCTGGTTATTGCCTATGTTGCTCTGGCTAGAGATTAGTAAAAACATCCTATCATGTCGTGCATGGAGATGAGGAAGTACTGGTTGATTAATATGTGTACTTAGCAAATGTTTTCTGGGTCCTGGCTTCTAAGACATAATTAAAAAAAAAACTTGGGAGTTTTTTAAGTGTTTTGCTTTAGCAGAACCTGTGTGTTCAAAGGCAAGTAACGTAAGATCTCTAAGCTTCAGCTCTTTGTCTTGAGAAGGAGAGGTGGTAATCCCTCCTTTTTCTGACTCAAAACGACACTCAACGCTCATCTCCGGGAAGACCGTGCTGCCGCAGCTCTCTTTGTTTTGAAGACTGTGTCTCTAGCATTACCAGCAGAAGCACATAGATCCCATGCCAGTGTGAGCTACAGTGGGTTTATGGACCCCACCCAGAGGAGGTGCTATCTACACCCCGCCTTGTGTTCCATCTGCCTCCTGGAGTCCCCAGCTATTAAGCAGGCCAACAGCTGCCCACTCAGTCTGCAGTGGACGTGGAGACTCCTCTCTCCTCTGGTAGTGTCAATCCAGCCATAAGCTTTTAGGCTTATGCTTTACGCCTAGCCTTCTCCTGCACCATGCACTGCAGGACTTGTTATAGCACAAACGGGGGCATAAACAACAGGAGTGGTTGAAGAGATTCAGATTCAGACAGTAGCCTAGCCTTCTCAAGCCCCAGTGGTGTGATGCTAAGGTAGTTCTTCAGAGAGACCACAGCAGGATTGGACCCCAAGTGCTTACAGCTGTGACCTGCTCATGAGTGGCACCCCTTATGAAATTTCCTTCCTTCCCTGTCTCACCTTCACCATTCCCCAACTTTGGCTCCCTGGAATCACCTTGAAGATAAACTACCTACATCCAAGTCCCGGTCTCAGGGTTTACACTAGAGGAACTCAAACCGAACCACCAGCCCAGCCCTGACTCCTTTCACAAGCACCTATCTAGAGCCCAGACTCACTTTTTGGAGTATAATTCATTCCTGAATTGATCGAGTGTGATCTGATTCTTGGGTATCCTTCTAGGGATATTTTACGCATTTATGAGCAAATGTGGATATAAAATTTACACACAAGCAAGATTCCATCTTTTACACCAAGACTTTGGAGTTCTTCCTCTATTCTTCCATACTTTCCCTCCATTCCCACAATCTAACTTTCTATCAGTTCTTACCTAACTGCAGTGAAAAGGTGCTATAAAGCGGGAGATGCCAGGTGTAACACATAACAAGGGCAATTAACCCACACAGGGAAAAGCAGAAGTCAGAGAAGGCTTCCTAGAGGATGTGCTATTTGTGTTGAAATCTGAGGATTTAGTAGAAGCTAACCAGGTAAACCACACAGTACATGCAAAGGCCTGGAATCCAGAGAAAGATTGGCCTGTTGAAAGGATTGCAAGTGACGTGTACAAAAGCAGCCTTGAATGTAAGGATAGGAATGGGAACAGCCAGGACCGAGAGATGACCAAAACCTTTTCATTCTCTCCCACCCTGGTCTGTTTTTCTCTCCAACCACACCTTCTACTCCAGGACATGTGTTGGAATGCATTTTTGTTTTTGTTTGTTTTTTTGGAGACAGAGTCTCACTCTTGAGTGCAATGGTATGATCTCAGCTCACTGTAACCTCTGCCTCCCTGAGAATTTTCCTGTCTCAGCCCCCTGAGTAGCTGGGACTACCGGAGCCTGTCACCACACCCAGCTAATTTTTGTATTTTTACTAGAGACAGGGTTTCAGTATGTTTTCCAGGCTGATCTTGAACTCCTGGTCACAGGTGAACCACCTGCCTCAGGATCCAAGGTTATGGGATTACAGGCATGAGCCACCACACCCAGCCTCTTCTTACATGTTGATCCCCATTTCTCCTGAAACCCAACCAAATTTGCTTGGAAAATTCTTCCAAGTCTGGTATAAATGGTGCCCACCAAGAGAATCTTCCTGGCCTTCAAAGCAGTTGTGATTTGAATGCGTCCTCCAACCCTGCATTAGTCAGCTTGGGTTTATCACCCTGTCAGAGTTCCTTAAGGGCCAAGGGAGTTATTCATCACAAATATCTCTAGTACCTAACATTATGTTGGTTGGATTTTTTTACTTAAAAAATGATAAATTCAAAGGAAGTTGCAAAAGTCATATGGAAAGGCCCTGTGTACATTTTACCCATTTCTCCCCAATGGTTATGTTGCTGAAATGCCACAGGACCAATCACTGAGACAATGAGTATTGCCAAGGAAGAAGACTTTATTCAGGTGATACAGCTGAGGAGATAGGAGATCAGTCTCAAATCTGTTTCTCCAAGCAACTAAAATTAGGGGTTTATATAGCAGGGAAGAAATGTAACTATCTGTGGGAAAATGGGAATTAGAGAGGGGTAAGGAAGAGGAGTTGGTCAACAGGAAGCAGGTGGTTGGTTAGGCAATCATGATGAGTGAGAGGTCTGATGTTTCATTGTCTAGATGCAGTGATCTGGTGAGTTTCAGTTCCTTAGTACCATTTGGAATGCCTGATAGTTTCTTGAGGAAGGAATAAGACAAGACAAGTGTAACTTTCTCAAGTTTTAAGACTGGGAGGCTCAGCTTCTATGTTTATTCAAAATAAACCATAAACATCACTTTTATGGGACAATTTGGCTGGTTTCAGTTACATCTTCCATATTTTTCATACAATTTCAAAGCTAGCAACTTGACATTGGTGCAATCTGTGTGTGTAGGTTAATGTTATTTTATCACAAGTATAGATTCCCACAACCACCACAGTCAACATAGAGAATAATTTCATCACCATAAAGGTCTGCCTCCTACCACTCCTTCAGAGTCATATCCTCCTTCAGAGTCACATCCTCCACATATCACGCAGTATGTGACCTTTTGAGATTGGCTTTATTCACGTAGCATAATGCCCTTGAGATCCAGGTAAGTTATTGAATGTATCAATAGTTCACTTCTTTTTATTGCTGTGTGGTTGTATTAGTCCATTTTCACATTGCTATAAAGAAATAACTGAAACTCAGTAATTTATAAAGAAAAGACGTTTAATTGGCACATGGTTCTGCAGGCTGTACAGGAAGCATGATGCTGGCATCTGCTTCTGGGAGGCCTCAGGAAACTTACAATCATGGGCAAAGGAGAAGGGGAAGCAGGCATGTTTTTCATTGCTGGAGCAGGGGGAAAAGAGAGCCAGGAGGTGCCACACGTTTTTAAACAACTGGATCTGGTGAGAAATCTGTCATGAAACAGCACTAGGAAATGGTGCTAATCCATCAGAAACCTCCCTCATCACCTCCCACCGGGCCCCACCTCCAACATTAGTGATTACAATTTGACATGAGATTTGGGCAGGGACACAGATCCAAACTATATCAGTAGTATTCTATATCATGGGTGTAGCACAGTTTTTGTAACTATCCTTGTATAGAAGGCATTTTATTTCCAGGTTTTGGCTATTACAAATATAGCTGCTACAAACAGTCATGTACAGGTTTTGTGTGGACATATGTTTTTAGTTCTTTCAGAAAATGGCCAGGAGTGCAATTTCTGGGTCATATGGTAAGTCTATGTTTAATTAAAAAATTTTTTAAGGGCTATCTACCAAAGTGGCTGGGTAATTTCACATTCCCACCAGCAATGTATAAGTGATCCAATTTATGCACATCCTCCCCATGATCTGCTCTTTGTTGCTATTTTTTAATCTTAGTATTACAAACAGGTGTACAGTGATGTAGCCCATTGTGTTTTTAATTTGCATTTTCCTAAGTCCCAGTGATGTCAAACATCTTTTCATTTGCTTTTGTGCCATCTTGTACATCTTCAGTGAAATCTCTACTCTTGTATTCTGTCCATATTCTAACTGCATTGCTTGTTTTTTGAACTGTTGAGTTTTGACAATTTTTAAAATATATTTTAGATATTAGTACTTAGTCACATATATAGTTTACAAATATTATCTCCTAGTCTGTAGCCTGTCTTTTCATACTCTTAATAGGATCTTTTAGAGAGCAAAGACTTTTACTTTGGATGAAGTTTAGTTCATTTATTTTTCTAAATGATTTATGCTTTCAGTGTCATGTCTAAGAACTCTTCACCAAGCCTTAGGTTCAAAAAATTTTATCCTGTGTTATTTTAAAACACTGTATAGTTTTATACGTTAAATTAGAATCCATATAAATTTTGAGTTAGTTTTTGTGTAAGGTAAGAGGTTTAAGTAAAAGTTCTTTTTTTGCCCATCTAGTGTTCCAGGATCATTTGTTGAAGACTATCTTTCCTCCATTGAATTACTTTTGCACCTTTGTCAAAAATAGGTTGACTGTATTTGTGTGATGCTATTTTAGGTTCTTTATTCTGTTCCACTGAGTTGTATTTCTACCCCTTTGCCAATATCACAAAGTCTTGTGTATTATGATTTTCTATAATTAATCTTGCAACTGGATTTCATTTATTTTACTCTTACTTTTCAGAATTGTTCTAACTATCTCTATTCTTTTGTCTTTCCAAATTAACTTTAGAAAATTCTTTTTATATGTTTGAAATATCTTATGGGGATTTAATAAAAATTGCACTAAACCTACATATCAATTTGGGGAGAATTCAAAACTTTATGTCATTAAATCTCCCAATCCATAGGCATAGATTATTTCTCCATTCATTTAGATCTCCTTTCTTTCATTAGCATTTGATAGTTTTCAGCATGAAAATCCTGTGCATGTTTTTGTCAGATTTATGCCAAAGTAGTCAATGTTTTAGAGGAACTCTAAGCCGTATTATATTTTTAGGTTTTTTTTTAATGTGTTTGTTCCTTGTATATACAAATACAATTGATTTTGGTATGTTGATCTTACATCCTGAAGCCCTGCTACACTCACTTTTAAAACATTCGTTTGGACTCCTTGAGATTTTCTGTGTAGACAATTATTTCATCTACAAATAGGGAGAGCTTCATTTTTCCCTTGTGATCAATAGATCTTTTATTTCTTTTTCTTGCCTTATTACCATGGCTAGAACTTCCAGCACAATGCTAAATAGAGTTGAGAGTAAACACACTTATGTCACTCCTGATCTAAAGAGAAAAGTATTCAGGCATTTACCACAAAGTATAATGTTAGCTTCCTTAATTTGTTGGAAATCGTTTATTTAAAAATTGTTTGTATAAATGGTCTCTATCAAATTAAGGAAGTTCCCCTCATTCTTATTTTCCTGAGAGTTCTTATATTTAACAGGTGTTGAATTTCATCAAATGATTTTCCACATTATTTTCTTCTTTAGTTTATTAATATGATAAGTTACATTGATTTAAAAATTTTGAACTAGTCTTCCATCCCTGGAATAAGAATTACTTACAAAATAATTACATATATATTACTGATTTCTATTTACTAATATTTTGTTAAGAATTTTTGAATCTACTTTCATGAGGAATATTCCTCTGTAATGTTTGTTTATTTGTTCCCATCTTTGTCTGATTTTAGTAGGATGGTAATGTTGGCTTCATAAAATGAATTGAAAATGTCCCCTTCTATTTTCTGGAAGAGGTTGTGTAGAGTCGATGTTAATTCTTCTTTAATCATTCAGTAGAACTCTACAGCAAAACCATCAGGGCTTGAAGAGTACTTTTTGCTGGGGGTTTTAATTTACTAATTTAATTTCCTTAATATTTTCAAGGCTTTTCAAATTAACTGCATCATATTTGGTGGTTGTGTATTTTGTAAAATCAGTTCATTCCATTTAAGTCCTCAAATTTATCTGTGTAGAGTTGTTTGTAGTGTTTTTAATTATTCTTTAGATGACTGCAGGGTCTGTAATGATCTATTCCATTTTATTTCTAATATTTGAAGTTTCTGTCTTCCTCTTTCTTTGTCAGTCTTTCTAGAGTTTTATCTATTACATTGATCTTTTCAAAGAACAAGCTGTTTGTTTCATTGACTTTCTTTATTATTTTCCTGTTTTTAATTCCATTGATTTCTGCTTGTATATTATCTCCTTTCTTCTGCTGGCTTTTCCTAGTTTCTTGAGGGGAAAACTGAAATTATTGATTTAAAACTATTCTAATTATATAGATGCCATAAATTTCACTCTTAACACTATTTTAGTTGTGTCTCACAAATTTTGGTATGCTGTAATTTTATTTTCTTTCAGCAAAATGTATTTTTAAATTTCCCTTGAGATTCATGTTTTTGACCCACAGATCATTTAGGAATGTAGTGTTCAGCTTCCAGGTGTTTGGAGATTTTTCTCTTATCTTTTTGTTATTGATTTCTGGTTATATTCTGTTGTGGGCAGACAACACACTCTGTTTGATTTAAATGTTTTAGATTTTCTGAGGTTTATCTTCAATCTCAGGATATGGTCTATCTTAGTATATCCATGGACAATTGAAAAGAGTGTTCATTTTGCTTTTGTTGAGTGGGCTGTTCTATAAATGTCAATGAGATCTTGTTGGTTGATAATATTGCTGAATTTTTCTATACTGCTGATTTTCTGTCTAGTTGTTCTATAAATTATTGATAGAAGGGTGTTGTTTCCAATATTAATTATAGATTTGTCTATTTCTCTTTTCAGTTCTATCAACTTTGCTTCACGTATTTTAAGCTCTTTTGTTCTGTGCATGTGCATTTAGGATTGCTATGTGTTCCTTATGGATTGTCCCTTTTATGATATGTAATGTCCCTTGCTTTCACTGGTAATTTTCATCATTTTGAATATTTTTATCTGATATTAATATAGCTACTACTGCTTTCTTTTGATTATTTTTTTCACAGCGTATTTTTATTATTATTTTATTTTCAATCTACCCACGTCTTGAAGTGAGTTTCTTATAGACACTATATAATTGGTCTTTTTTAAAATCAATTGTAGCAAATTTTGTTTTAATTAGTCTATTTAAACCATTTACATTTAATGTAATTACTGATATGCTAGGGCTTAAGTCTGTCATTTACATTTTGTTTGTTTGTTTTCTCTGTTTTTAGTTTCTTTGTTTTCTCTTTCCTACCTCTTTTCTGGGTTGCTGACACTTTAAAAATGATTCTACTTCAATTTATCTACTATTTTCAAGTGTACAGGTTTTTAAATAGTTGTTTTAGTTATTACATTACATATACATTACTTGGTATAACAAGTGATATATTATTAATACCTGGCCACTTTAGATATTCTGTTAAAACTCTGGATCTTATTTAAATCTTGTGCTTTAGAAGATCTCCTCAGACATTGCTTTAGTAGGGAACAGGGGGACACTTCCATGCCACATGGGGGTGGGATTTCAGGTTTTCCACTTGGCTTTCATTGATACCCAGTGGGGAAAGAGCACCTTGTTACTCCTGGGCATGGATGGGAGTACAGGATCCCTACTAGGTATCTACTGTAACCACCCTGCCTGGGAGGGGAAATAAGCCATGTTTCTGCTCTCTATGGGGCCTCTGATGACATCACAAAGTGTGACCACATTACTGTTGAGCAAAGGTAAAATTTCTGACTCACTGTTGGGCCTCTACAACTGCTCTCCCTGTTAGGGGGTGGATGGGTACCTAATATGACTGATGGGTACCTAATATGACTGAGTGGTTGTGGAAGTCCAACCTCCCCATAAGATCTCCACTGATACCATTGAGGCAGAGGAATTTGTGTACCTCATTACAGCCTGAGAAGGGTAGAAATTTAGGCTCTCACCCTCACATTGCTGATGGAAATGGGAATGAAGCCACAACATTTTTCTGTTGTTTATGGCTAGAGGACAGCATTTATTTTTTGTCTTGCCAAGCTGTCCCATTTTTGGTCCTCTGGCTAGAGACCATAGTCTTTGCTTGGAACTTTATCTGTGTTCATTGGCATTTCTGGGTTTCTGATATCTCCAAACCACAGTCTTGGATATATGAGGTTAAAATAAACCCTAGAGAACTCACCACCAAGCAGTTCTTCAGATTTTGAGGTTCTTAGCCAGTCTGCCTTCTTCTTGCCATCTTTCAGTGATTTTGTGTTCATTTTATATGTAATTCCTAGCAGTTTTCAGTGTACATACTCAGAGGAATGAAGAAAAGTATGTCCAATCCACCTTATCAGAAGTGGAAGTCCCCTGATTAAATTAGTTTTAATATTTATGTGTTTATTTATCAGTAGGTTTCTTCATGTGGCTCAAAATTCAGAGAAGGTATAGCAAAAATTCTATGCTCACCTCTATTACCCCAATTACTCAGTTTCTGTTCCTAGAGTTAAACAAATGGTATTAGCTTCTTTTGTACCCTTTCAGAGATAGTTTATTCATATACATGGAAGTTCATATATAAAACTTTCTGTTTATTTTACATAAATAATAAAATCCTAAACACACTGATTTGGTGCTTTATTTTTTTGACCGAATAAAGAAAAGGTGATTTTTAGCCACTTTTCTTTTAACTTTTAATTTTTAAACAATTACATATTCACAGAAACTTGAAAAGCAATTTACAGGTAATTCCTATGCACCATTCTCCAGTCTCTCACAATGTTAACACTTGTTACAACTCCAGTACAATACGAAAACCAAGAAGTTCACATGGGTACGATCCGCAGACCTCCACAGGCTTTATTCAGATTTCACCAGTTATAGATGCAATCACAGGAAGGGGTGGTGCATGTTTATTCTCCACAATCACACATCTCTACCCTTGTATAACCACCACATCAAGTTACCTGGTTGCATCATTGGAAGACTCCTCATGTTCTCTCCTATAGCCACGTGTATCCTTTCACCCCATCCCTAACCATCTCCATAAGTAGAATACTTCATGAATGTTACATTGGAATCATCCCTTTTGACATATTTTTAAGACTTAGCATAATCTCCTTGAGGTCCATCTAAGTTGTTGAGTGCATTAAGCAGCCAAATTCTCCCATTAGATCTCATTATTAGAAAGTTTTAAGATGCACCAAGTTCTTCTCACTTGTGGCTTCTACTGCTTCTTCCCATCACTAGTTTATTTCTATCACTAGTTCATTCCTTTATATTAACTATTTGTATTCTGTAGTATGAACATACCATGGTTTGTTTAACAATTTATCATTAAAGGACATGTGAGAAGTTTCCAGCCTTAGGCTACTATGAATAAAGCTGCTATGAATATTTATGTCCGAGTTCCTGAATGAGTCTTCATTTCTTTCAGCTATACACCCAAGGGTAGAGTTGTTGGTTCGTATGGTAAGTTCATGTCTAGCTTTGAAAAGAACCGCCAAATCAGGTTTCAGAGTGGCTGCATCATTTACATTCCCAGTAGCAATGCATGAGTGATTTATTAATAGTTTCTCTACATCTTTATTCACTAATTTATATCTAATTTGTTTTTTTAATGGATGTAATTTACATACCTTAAAATTCACCTTTTTAAAGTGGACAATTCAGTGGTTTTTAGAATACTCACAAAATTGTACAACCATTTCACTATCTCATTCTGGAACTTTTTCATTATCTGAAAAGGAAATCCCATACCTATTAGCAGTCACTTTCCATTCTATCCTTCTCCAAGCCTCTAGCGACCATTAGTTACTAAACACTTTTTAAATTTCCCCTAGCCCTTCAGTTTTGAAATTAAATATCTAAATTATTTTTCCTTCTCTGAAATATAAAATTTAATTGGACATAAATATAGCCACACCCAATAGGATGGAAGCTTCATGTGAGCAAGGGTTTTGTTTAGTCAATTTTGTTCATTGATGAAGTTTCTGGTGCCCAGAACAGATTCTGGCATACAGTAGTTGCATCATATTCATCTCTCTGAGTATGAGTAAATGAAATAAGAAATTCATGAATGAATGAAAAAATCACTAAGGGCCATTGTATTAAATTCCATGCTAATCACGGACAGAAGTTTCTGTTCTTGTTGAACATCAGAAAAACCTAAGAAGCTTGTCAAAAATATATATTCTTAGGCTCCAGTCCAGAGATCTTCTAAATCCAAGCCTCCAGGTATGGGGCTTGAGATTATTCATTTTTAATCAACACTCCTGGTGGTGCGTGTATAACTAGTTCCACCCCAGTGCACAGGCTAGAGTTTCTAAATCATCAAGGCAGCTAGTATGGCGGAATAGATGCTGAGTGCACAACCTGAGCCTTGATAGCAGCTGGTGAATTTATGTATCCTTCTTTCTCAGAGGAATGTGAATGGAGAAAAATAATTCTATCAAAAGGATGCTTCTTTGAGGGAGGCAGTGTAATATATTAAGAAGAGAGGGTACTTTGAAGCTGAAGAAATAGAAGTTTGAATTCAGACTCACTCACTAGCTGAGTTGGACACATTGTTTGGCCTCTCTGAGAAGTTCCATTTTCTGTTAAAAGGGCTAAATAATGTTACCCAATCCAGATTGCTGCAGTGAGGATTAAGTGAACCAATACATACAACACACACACCACCGCCATGACCACCACACCATACATTAATTTTCAGTTTTTCAGTTACGGAATCAGAATCCAAGAGTTTCAACATTAAAATGGTCATAAAATATCATCTCCTCTTAGTCTTATAATAGATATCTCTTCTTTGGCTATTTTAACAGATGATCACTCAGTTTCTACTTAAATGCCTCCAATGCCAGGTGCCACACTACTTGATAAACCAGCCTAATTCTCCTGTAAAAGCTCATTATTAGAAAGTTCTTTTTAGGATGCACTAGGTTCTTCCTGCTTGTGGTTTTTACTACTTGTTCTATCTCTGCTTTAGAGCCCTGAAGAATGAGACGATCCCTTTCCATCTCACAATCTTTCTGGTTAACCAACCTTTCACTGGATAATCATAGTGTGGCAGTGCATTATCTTCAGGGTGGTATATTACGTGATTGGATTCTTTCATGTGGCCATTTTGCTTTGTTCCTATATTTGGAACCGTATAGAAAAGTCAAATGTAGAAGTACCTTTAGAAGTCAGGCAGGTAATAGAAACAAGTGAGATCAGCTAATTAAGCTCTATGGCAAAACGAAGATTCAATGAGCCCCTAAAAAGAAGAAGCTTCCTCTCAATTCTAACTCCTCTTTCTCCAGTTGAAACCTGGCCTACTAGTGTTAGATATGTAGTTTTTAAGAGGAACCCAAATTTCATACTTTTACTTTAAAATAAGACCCAAGTGGAAGAAATTTCCCTTGAGTCTCAGATGAGATTTGGGGATTTGGACTTGGTATTGGAATGAGTTAAGACCTTGGGGACTATTGAGAAGAGATGATTGTGTTTTGCACTGTGAGAAGGACATTCAGTTTGGGGGTCCAGGGGAGGAACCATACGGTTTGGATATTTGCCCTTCACAAATCTCATGTTGAAATATGTATTACTTTTATTTTCTTGTTGATTCGTTTAAGTTCCTTATCAATGCTGGATATTAGACTGTTTTCAGATTCATAGTCTACAAATATTTTATTCCATTCTGTAGGATGTCTGTTTTACCCTGTCGATAGATTTTTTTGTTTTTTGCTTTGCAGAAGCTCTTTAGTTTAATTAGATTCCATTTGCCAACTGCTGTGTTTTTTCTTCTATTGCTTTTGGTTTCTTTGTCATAAAATCTTTGCCCATTCCTATGTCCAGAATGGTATTGCCTAGGTTGTCTTACAGGGTTTTTATAATTTGGGGTTTTACATTTAAGTCTTTGAACCATCTTGAGTTGATTTTTGTATATGGTGTAAGGAAGGGGTCCAGCTTTAATCTTCTGCATGTAGCTAGCCAGTTATCCCAGCAACATTTATGAAATAGGGAGTCCTTTCCCCATTGCTTGTTTTTGTCATCTTTGTTGAAGATCAGGCGGTTGTAGGCATGTGGCCTTATTTTTGGGTTCTCTAATCTGTTCCATTGGTTTATGTGTCTGTTTTTGTGTCTTGGTTATCATAGCCCTGTAATATAGTATGAAGTCAGAGAGTATGATGACTCCAGCTTTGTTCTTTTTGCTTGGGATTGCCTTGGCTATTTAGGTTCTTTTTTTTGTTTCATATGAGTTTTAAAATAGTTTTCTCCTGGTTCTTTGAAGAATGTAATCAGTAGTTAAATAGAAGTACCATTAAATCCATAAATTGTTTTGGGCAGTATGGCGGTTTTAATAATATTCAGTCTTCCCATCCATGGGAATGCTTTTCCATTTGTTTAGGTAATCTCTGATTTCTCGGAGAAGTGTTTTGTAATTTTCATTGTAGAAATCTTTCACCTCCCTTAGCTGTATTCCTAGGTATTTTTTATTATTTTTGTGACAATTGTGAATGGAATTGCATTCCTGATTTGGCTCTCACAAAACAGACTAATACAGATGTCTTCTGCAACCAACTGATGGAGAGGCCTGGTTGGATACAGGAGACCAACGAGATGGGCACCTTCCCCTTTTGGAATTCAGCCTGGAAGCTCTGGGCTAAAAAGACTCTTCAAGGTCACTCCAGGTAAGGAACGGTATCTTCTTGAATAAAAGTCACATTGAAATCAGCCCTGTCTGGTCCCTCTGTCCCAATCCTGACATATTTCCTTAGCCTGCTCTTCCCTGTGTTGTACTGAGAGAAATGAGGAAGCGCAGATTAAGCAGGTGGCTGATTTGAATTTTTCTCCTGGCCTGAAATTCTTGGCAGAGGCCAAGAAGAAAGTGACAGGTGAAAGTGGGAGAGTGAGCCAGAGGCCTCAGGAAATGCACGTCTGTCTTGTTCATACCCAGGCCTGAGTTTCTGAAGGAGAGGGAGAAGAAATATGTTGGCTAGGGGATGTCTGCTTTGAGAATGTATTGGGTGGGGGTCGGAAGTGATGACCTGCATCGTGTGAGCTCGGGCACTTCACTCCAGCAAGGGCAAGAGGCTTTGGTGGATAAACATCAGGAGACAACCCTTGGAAAAGCCCCTTCTTTGTATGTCAGGACCAATATAGGGGTCATAAACAACTGCTTAGGAGGAAGGAAAGAAGAAGGAAAGGGGAAAGTGAAAGAAGGAAGGAAGCAAGGAAGGAAGGAAGAAAGAGGAAAGGGAGGGAAGGAAGGGAGAAGAAAGGAAGAATTCAGACACAGAGATAGACTTCCACCCCACAAATATTACTTAAATGCCTCCTATGGACCAAGCACTGTGTTGGGCTTCAGGACAGAAGAGTTTACACTGAGGAAGGCAGAGAAAGAAAACAATTAAATCCACAACTTCTCAAGTTGTGAAAAGTTTTTGGAAGTAAAAAAAAAAAGAACAATAACAAGGTGCTGTGCTTTCATTGGATGGTTAGGAAGGACATTACTCAGCAGGCTGGATGTGAACAGAAGGAGGGAGCGAACTAAACAAAGATCCTTGGATGGAGATTTCTAGGCAGTGGGAACAGCCCTGGAGGCTGGAGATGAGTGGCTTGTTCCAGGAACAGCCCAGGAACAGAAAAGGAATTGGAGGAAGCAAGATTATAAGATTTCCTGTGGCCTGAGCTTGAGGAGGAGGTGGTGGAAGGTTTAGAACAGAGGAGGGACATGATTTGATGGAACACTTTCAACAGGATGCCTCTGGCTGCCAGGTTGAGCTGAGATGCAGCTGGGCACACATGAAGTCCTGGACTGTTAGAATGCTACCGCCTTCATCCAAATGGACACACACCACCACCACCACTCATCAGCTCCCCACACTTGAGCAAGACACTGTTTTGTTTGGTTTGGTTCAGTTCGGTTTGGTTAAGGACAGGGTCTCATCCTCTCACTCAGGCTAGAGTGCAGTGGTGCAATCATAGCTCACTGCAGCTTTGAACTCCTGGGCTCAATGGATCCTCCAGCCTCAGCCTCCTGAGTAGCTGGGACTACAAACATGTGCCATGGACAGGGAATTTTTTTTGCAAAACTCAATTACATCCACCCTCTGCGTTTTCATCTAAAGGAAAAGACATTATCCCCATTTTCTGCTCTTGAACAAAGTGGCTCATCCCAAAACACACTCAAATAAGGGTCCAAGGCAGGTCTATGGGATTCTAGATACTGTGTCCTCAGCTCCCACCACTTACCCTGCAACACATCTCTGCCCTACCTCTGTAGTCTGGAGTCACAGGATGATTCTCACATCGATTCACACATTCACTTAATTGCAGGGATCCACTGCAATGACTACTATTTATTAAAGCATATATATACACACACACACATATATATACACATACATATACATATACATATACATATACATATACATATACATGATGAAGTCTTGTGCTGTCACAAGGCTGGAGTGCGCAATCTCAGCATATTGCAACCTCCACCTTCCAGGTTCAAGCGATTCTCCTGCCTCAGCCTCCCAAGTAGCTGGGACTACAGGCATGTGCCACCATGCCCAGCTAATTTTTGTAGTTTTAGTAGAGATGGGGTTTCACCATGTTGGCCAAGATGGTCTCGATCTCTTGACCTCGTGATTCTGCTTGCCTCGGCCTCCCAAAGTGCTGGGATTACAGTCGTGAGCCACCACACCCAGCCGGCATATATATTTTTTAAGAGACAGATCTCACACTGTCACCCAGGCTGGAGTACACTGGCATGATTATAGTTCACTGCAGCCTCAAATTCCTGAAATCAAATTATCCTCCCACCTCAGCCTTCTGAAGTTCTGGGATTGCAGACATGAGCCACAGTGCCTGGCCTTCAAGGCACAATTTGATGGTGTCGGAGAGATGTAGCAGCAACATGGTCAGCCCTTGTGGCCACTGGGTTTATCCTAACGCTGTCTGCCCCAGCTAGACTGTGTGCTACATGAGAACAGGAATCACATCCGTTTTTCTTGGCAGCTGT
>CM052660.1:87876726-87913570 GCA_028533165.1 Leontopithecus rosalia | reverse complement strand
TATTGGGGGAAATAGGGGAGGGACAGCGGCGGGGGGGAGCAGGGGAGGGATGGCATGGGGAGAAATGCCAAATATGGGTGAGGGGGCAGAAGGCAGCAAAACACACTGCCACGTGTGTACCTATGCAACTATCTTGCATGTTCTGCACATGTACCCCAAAACCTAAAATGCAATAAAAATTAAAAAAAAAAAAAAGAAAAATGAATAGATGGATGGATGGTTGCTATGGATGGATAAAAGAACAAATGGATGATTGAGAGAGGGAAGAAGGAAACAAAAAACAAGAAAGAAAGAAAGGAAGGAAGAAGAAAAGAACAAAGAGAAAATAAAAAATATGAGAATTCAATCATATCATATTTGTTATTTTAAATGCACAGAAATGTACTTCAATTTAATAGAAGAAGCATAAACTGAAATAAACTGAAAGAAGTGCTAAACTTGAAATAAACGTTTCACACTCCACACTCCCTAAGAGATATTAGTTCCTGAATGAGTTCTCTTGTATTAAATCAAAAGATCATGAAAATTATTAAGAAAAAAAATATGACCATGGTTATGTAAAATGGCAGAATTAGGGGAAACTGGGTAATAAGTGTGTGGGAACTCTATTTATATTATCTTGTAAATTTTCTTTCAAATAAAAACAACTGGCCGGGCACAATGGCTCATGCCAGTAAACCCAGCATTTTGGGGAGGCCAAGGCAGGTGGATCACAAGGTCAGGAGTTTGAGACCAGCCTGGCCAATATAGTGAAACCTCATCTCTACTACAAAATACAAAAATGAGCTGGGCATGGTGGTGTGTGTCCATAGTCCCAGCTACATAGGAGGCTGAGGCAGGAGAGTCGCTTGAACCTAGGAGGTGGAGGTTGCAGTAAGCAGAGATTGCACCACTGCACTCGAGCCTCGGCAACAGAGTCAGACTCCATCTCAAAAAATAAAATAAAATAAACAAGAATGCTGGTAGAAAAAAAAACAGTGGGTTCTAAAAAATGCAAATCTGGCTTGTTGCTTCTGTCATTCCTGAGCTTCACCCAAGGCTCCAGACCCTCTCTCTGAGCTCTGCAATAAACATCTGCAATGTCTGAGTCCAGATAACGAACTGCATTGGTTTATGGAGAACTCCCTGACATCACCCAACCTCCCTTCTTGGGTGAACCTGCCTGGGCAAGGCAATAGAAGGATTTTATTATAACAGCACTTTATGGAGCTCACTCTACCCGTCAAAATAATTGTTTGACTTAATGTGAAATCTGAGCTCCACAGCTTCGTGTCTGTCCTCCCCAGGAACTCAGGCTGGCTGCTGCTGGCGCACATTTTAGCATCTCAAATTAACAGCAGTTTGGAAGTCTCCTTAATTAGTTACAGTACTGCTCGAGGTGTCATTTTATTTTATTTTATTTTTATTTTTTATGAGCCCAATACCATATTGCCATTTAAGTTTCTGGGAGACAGGGAGCTATAAATAAATAAAATTATAATTTGCTTGAAGTCTATCACACAGATACACAAAGTTCAGAAGTAAGTTTTAATTTGACTAATGAGATGAAACTTTTCTCTGCAGAGTGTGGGCTGTGGGGATGATTGTTGCTCTGCCACGCAGAGGGTGGCATGCCTCAAAAAGCCTGGGAGACAGCACAGCCCAGAGACAAAGAAGAAAGCTGATCTACTCCATGGAAGTCAAGCCTGGAGTCTCATAACCAGGACTTAAATTCACACGTTGGTTCTGCTTCTTCTGGGCCAGAGGTCCTCTCCCTTCCTCTTCAGCTTCAGCCTCCTCTTACATCCCAGGAGGAGGAAAGTGCTTATTAGAGGTTTGTGTGAACATCTGATATATGCAGAAACAGCCCATACCAGAAATCCAGTGGTTCTATGTAGAAGCCAGACTACTTGAGTTCAAATCCTGCCTTGTTTACCTAGCTGTGTCAAGTCAGGCAAATCACTTGGCCTCTCTGTGTCTCACTTCCTTCACTTCTTAAAAACTGTACAGCCTTCTTTAGTAAATTAATGAATATATCTAGATTGCATAGAATTTACAGAGACCACCTAACACACTCTGCAATTCTTATCTACAGCACGTATGTTCAACAGACAGCAAAGAAACCTTAGCTATTCCAGTGGTTTTTGTGCCCCAGGTATTACAGTGTTGTGTGAGCCTCCAAAAGGCCATATTTTCTACAAACAGTGTTTTGGGAGTGTTAAAATAAAACAGAAAGAAGGGTGTTAGAAAAGGTTAAGAGTCGCTGAAGCACTAATCTATAGTTATTATAATCATTATAATTGTGTAAAATGCATCAGGAATGTCCCTTGTCTGATTTCAACTGCTGTGACCTAAGGCTCTGGGGTCAGACGGGCCTTCATTTAAAATCCACTTTTCTCCTCCTGAGCTGTGTGATCCTGGCAAGTCACTTCACAACTCTGTGTCTGAGTTTTCGTATCCATAAAATGGAGCTAATAAACTTGTCACGAGGATGGAATAAAATAATGAGTGCTAAGTGCTTAGGACGATGCCTGCCATCCTATAAGCACTCAATATAATATAAGGCAGCTATTATTAAGATTTTTTTTTTAGATGGTGTCTCGCTCTGTCACCAGGCTTGAGTGTGCAGTGGTGAGATCTCGACTCGCTGCAACCTCCGACTCCCAGGTTCAAGCGATTCTCCTGCCTCAGCCTCCCGAGTAGCTGGGATTATAGGCACGCACCACCACACCCAGCTAATTTTGGTATTCTTAGTAGAGACGGGGTTTCACCACATTGGCCAGGATGGTCTCCATCTCCTGACCTCGTAATCCACCTTCGGCCCCCCGCAAAGTGCTAGGATTACAGGTGTGAGCCACTGCACACTTCCTGTTAAGATTATTTTCATCATTATTTTATCAAGCACTTAGCAGCACACAATGGGCACAGGATACATGATGGCTCAGGAGTGCTTCCGGCCAGACTCCCGGCTGGCAGGTTCTCAGGCTCTTTCTCGCTTTTTCTAATGATTCCAGGGAAATGTTGCTGTTTGCTATGCAAATATTTTACCGTGGCTCTGTAATCATCATATCACACCACGGGGACAAGACCAACACTCCGACATGGGAACTTTGCAATTGCTTGTTGATCCTGGCAGATCTGTGAGAGCTGCAGGAGCGGCCAGGCGGCTCCTTGCTGCCCAGGCGCATTTCAGGAGACGATGTGTTAGTAGCACTGCTCTGTATGGAGGCTTCCTCTTATACAGCCAATTACTGCTCAGCCGTAAAGAAAGGGCGCACTTTGAAATCATCAATATGCAACCATCCTGCATGATCTCCACATGGACCCCAGAACCTAGAGTACAATAAAAAAAATCATCAGTATGGAATTAAAGTGATTGAAAAGTGCATCTCTCCACTTCAGGGTTCCCACCAGAGCAGAAGGAATTCTGAATTTGTGCTCGGGGGAACTATTGAAGAATTGAGCCCATCCAGGAAGTACCCCTCTGCACCCGGAGGCCAAGACCTGTGTCCTGACCCCTGTCATACAGGGGTCACACATAGGGCCATCATCTGGGCTGCTTGCAAACTCTTCAGGGCTCATTTGGGATGTACCTTTTCCCTGCTTAAAATGCCTTCTCTAGATCAAATCTAAATCCATTGTGTTGCGAATGAAATCCTTTTTTGAATTTTGTTTGTTTGTTTGATTTGGGTTTTTTTTTTTTTAGAGATGAGGTCTCACTCTGTCACCCAGGCTGGAGGGAAATAGTGCAGTCATAGCTCACTGCAGCCTTGATCGCCTGGGCTCAAGTGATCCTCCCGCCTCTGTCACCTGAGTAGCTGGGACTTCACTCATGTACCACCATGTAAGTCCAGGTGCTCACCGCTCAGAGGCTGAAAATATAAGACAGATCTGGTGAAAATAAAGCAACTTTATTAATCAAATGCCAGCAGATGGGAGATAACCAGGCTTCCACTTCAAGGAAGACATCTCAGTCTTTTGGACTGAGTGAAGGGATTTAACAAAGAAAAGGTGTGGGAAACACAGCAGAGTGGTACAAGAGGGTGCAGGTCTGCCTGTCTAGTTCCCGTGTGTTATCCTGAGGAATCCACCATCTGGGGATCTGGTTTCCATTATGCTGACTTCAACCCGGAAGTGGTGGGCTAACTGTAACTTCCCCTAAGAGGGAGAATTCTGCAGCTGGGTCTCTCTGCCTCCTTTGTTTCGAAATTGGCCCCTGGAATTTCTAAGCAAGCACATAATTAGATAAGCAAGCACTGTTCACGGAAGTGCTTGGTGGGAAAGGAAGAAACAAAGAGTTTCAAAGTATGTTTCAAGGCTGAAAGCAAAAAAGAAGAAAACAAAGTGTTTTAAAATATATTTTGAGGCTGAGATAGTCAGGGACAACCATGCACAGCTATTTTGTTTTTAGCTCTTTTGTAGAGACGGCTAGAATCCAGTTCTCTCTGGATCTCGGGAAGTCTAAACACAGCCTCCACTTGGTCATGCAGAGTAGACAGGGGGACATTGCAGGCCAGCATCCCAGCTTAGCTCTTCCAACTCACTTACTCAGTCTGCCAAGGACAGTTTGGAGGAGTGACCTCCCAGCTTGGCTGTCCAAGACCATGGGGAAGCATCTACATTGGAGTCAATCCTTTAAACCCAGTTTGGAGCATGCACCAGCAGTCACTGCTGCCTGGAGAGTGGAATTCCTGCGTGTAGACAGCAGCTTCCCCAGGCAGAATCAGGGTTCCATTCTAGCTCTCAACCTGGTCCTCTTTTTTTGCAGTGCATTAGTTTGCCACGATTGCCATAACAAAATACGTCTAGACTGGCTGGCTTAACCAGGAGAAATTTACTTTCTCACAGCCCTGGATGCAAGAAGTCCTAGGCCAAGGAGCCAGCAGGTTTAGTTTCTTTTGAAGCCTGTCTCGTTGGCTGGCAGATGCCCACCTTCTCCATGTCTTCGCACGGCCTTTGCTGTGTGTGCACACATTAAGGGTGCCTCTGCATGTGTCCAAATCGCATCTTCTGACAAAGCCGTGAGTCAGGCTGCATTAAAGCCCACCCTAACTGCTTCATCTTCACTTAATCACCTCTTTAAAGACCTCCTCTCCAAACATAGTCACATTCTGAGGTACTGCAGTTAGGGCTTAAACATATACATTTTGTGGAAATGCAATTCAACCCATAACACTCTGCCCTCTGGACTCCCAAAATTCACATCCTTCTCATGTGTAAAATACATTCACCCTCATCCCCACACCCTGCAAGTCTTAACCTGTGCTGGCATGAACTCTAACTTCCAAATCTTATCTAAATCTCATCTAAATTGGGTGTGGCTGATACTTAAGGTGTGATTCATTCTGAGGCAGAACTCCTCTCAACTGTGAAGCTATTTTTTTTTTATTTTAGATCTGGGGATACACGTGGAGGTTTGTCACAAGGGTGTATTGCATGTTAAGGTTTGGGCTTCCAGTGATCCTGTCACCCAGACAGCATACTATCCAATAGTTTTGTTATGTTATTTTTTTGTTGTTGTTATTGTTTTTGAGACAGTCTTTCTCTGTCACCCAGGCTGGAGTGCAGTGGCATGATCTCAGCTCACTGCAACTTACACCTCCCAGGTTCGAGTGATTGTTGTGCCTCAGCCTCCTGAATAGCTGGGATTGCTGGTGTGAGCCACCATGCCCAGCACCAATAGGTAGTTTTTCAGCTCTTTCCCACTTTCTTCTTCCCTTTTTGGGGGGGTCCCTAGTGTCTATTGTTACCTAGCTTTATGTCCATGCGTAGCCAAGGTACAGCTCTCACTCATAAGTGAGAACTTAGGGTGTTCAGTTTTCTGTTACTGCATCAATTCACTAAGAATAATGACCTCCAGTTGCATTCATGTTGCTGAAAAGACACGCTGTTGTTCTTTTTATGGCTGTGTATCACTCCATGGTGTATATATAGCATGTTTTATTTATCCAACCCACCACTGATGGGAACCTAGGTTGATTTCATGTCTTTCTATTATGAATGGCCCAGCTGTGAACCTATTAAACCAAAAAAGTTATCTCCTTCCAAAATACAATGGTGACACAGGCATAGTATAGACATTCCAGTTCCAAAGGGGAAAAAGAAGAAAGGTTCATGGGTCCCAAGCAAGCTTGGCCCAATAAAACCAAAGAGGTAACCCCCCAGGTAACGACAAGAAAGTAGCCTTGCCTTTGTGGTCATTCTTTTCTTATCCTGAAGGATAACAACTGCTATTCTCTGGATAACTCTAATGTCCTGTCCTGTAGAATCCCAGAAGTCTGATGGCCTTTCTTCCTTCCTTCCTCCCTTCCTTCCTTTTTTCTTTTTCTTTCTTTCTTTCGCTCTCTCTTTCTCTTTCTCTCTGTCTCTCTCTCCTCTCTGTCTCTTTCTGTTTCCCTCTTTCTTTCTTGAATCAGAGTCCCACTCTGTCACCTAGACTAGAGTGCAGTGGTGCGATCTTGGCTCACTGCAACCTCCGATTCCCAGGTTCAATCGATTCTCCTGCCTCGGCCTCCCAAGTAGCTAGGATTGCAGGTGCCCACCACCACTCCCAGTTAAATTTTTTTGTATTTTTAGTAGAGACAAGTTTTCACCATGTTGTTCTGGCTAGTCTCAAACTCCTGACCTCATGATCTGCCTGCCTTGGTCTCCCAAAGTGCTGGGATTACAGGCATGAGCCACCATGCCCTGCCTGTCTGACAGCCTTTCTTTCATCTCTGAGCTTCAGTCCAAGCTGGCAGCATTTCTGTTTTTGCATTAATTCACTTAGAATATGGCCTCCAGCCGCATTCATGTTGCTGAAAAATACATGATTTTGCTCTTTTACATGGCTGTATAGTATTCCATGGGGCATATGTACACATTTTATTTATCCAGCCCATCATTGGTGGGCACCCAGGCTGAGATGGTTGGCAGATCCATGAGTGACACCCACAGTCTCTTTCTCATGTGACTGTCAGGTCACGCCCCTGGGATTCTCTCTAGAACAAGCTTTCTCACTTTCTGCAATATGGGTAGGCTGAGACATTTCCCAATCTTTGAGTTTTGGTTCTGTGTTGCTTAACACTTTCTTCTTCAATGTCTGTCTCTCCTGTTGCATTTTACCATAAGCAATCAGGAGAGAGCCGGCTGCACCTTTATTACTGTACTTCCACACTTTCCATTTCTGAAATCTCCTCTGCCAAATATCCAAGTGCTTCACTCACAAGTTCCACCTTCTGCAAAACACTAGAACACAATTCAGACAAGCTCTTTGCCACTTATAAGAAGGATCTCCTCCTCTCTACTGTCCAGTAGCATGTTCTTTATCTCCATGTGAGGCCGCAAAGAAGCAGCTTGAACATCCATATTTCTATCACGAGTCTCTCCACCACGATCTAGGCATTTTCTATAATACCACGTGCTTCACAGCTCTTCCAGCCTCTAGCTAATACTCAACACCAAAGGCATTTCCACATTTTTAGGTACTGGTTACATCAGCACCCCATTTCTCCGGACCAAAATCTGCATTCATTTTCTAGGGCTCCTAGAATACTATACAGCCATATAAAAGAACAAAATCATGTATTTTTCTAGGGCTCTAACAAAAAGCACGGGCTGGGTGGCTTCAACAGTGGGCATTTGTTTCCTCGCAGCTCTGGAATGTAGAAGTCCATGATCAAGGTATTGGCTGGTTTAGTTTCTCCAGAGGCCTCTCTCCTTAACTTGCAGACGGTCATCTTCTTGCTGCGCCCTGTGTGGTCTTTGCTCTGTGTCTGCATTCGTGGTGTCTCTGTGTGTCCAAATTTTCCCTTTTGATAAGGACACCAGTCAGATGGAGCCCACCTCAAACAGCTCATTTTAATTTAATCCCCTCTTTAAAGATGCTATCTGCAAATACAGTCACATTGTGAGGTGGTGGGAGTTAGGACTTCAACATATTAATTTCAGGTTGGGGGGAGAAGACACAATTAAGACCATAATTAGCAGAAGCAGCTATTGTCTCTCTCTCTCGCTCACTCAGGCTCACTCTCTTTCAACATCGTCTGTAAAACACGGGGATGTGGAGTTCTAAACTAAAGACTGTGCATGTCTCTATGATGCTGTAAGGAAACCTGTTTATCCTTACATTAAGGCCAGCGTTGCAGCTCAGAACAGCCAAGAAGGAAGGCGTAGAATGGAACGAGAAAGCTGTGAAATTATCTTTAGTTCTCTGACCACATAATTCTTTCCTCCCCAGCCGCATTATTCTTTCTGTCATTTAATAAAGTGGCTCCAAGATTATGAGAGGAGGAAAATCACCACCTCATGTCCTTTGTGCTCCCTGAGGGATTATGGGATTTTGCATAATTAAATATGAGCCATGTAATTTCCCACCTGCTCACCTCCATTGTATGTTGCATTTTGCCCCCTCAGAAAGTCTCAGCTCCTATGTGAAGTGGAAAATGTGATTCACGGTGACAAAAATGCCTCCTCCTTTGCCACCCCCTGTGGCTCCCCCCACCCCCGTTCTCTGCCTGGCTCCTCCCGCTTCCTGAGCCCACATCTTGCTGCCAGTCTCTGCTTCTCAGCCCACATACTCCAAAACCTGCCTCGGAATGCAAGCTGGGGTAAAGAAGCCTCCCACACTGCTCAGAATGAGGCCTGGGCAGTGGGAGAGCAGGCCGCTCAGGCTACATGTCTGGCTCGGCCAAATAGCTCACTCTTCCAGGCTGACTCTTTCATTCATTAGCAAAAAGGGTTAAGCTTCAATTATTTCTTTGACTGCTTCACATGGAGGTGTAAAGAGCCGTGTTACTGTCCAGGCTCTAAAGTGCTTTACAAACTGTAAAGTTCTGTACAAGACGTATAAAGTGCTTTACAAACTATAAAGTGCTGTATAAATACCATTCTTGTCAATGTATAAAGTGTTTTACAAACTGTAAAGTGCTGTACAAGAGGCATAAAGTGCTTTACAAGCTATAAAGTGCTGTACAAATATCGTTATTGTCAATGTATAAAGTGCTTTACAAACTATACAGCTCTGTATGAGACATATAATGTACTTTACAAACTATCAAGTGCTGTACAAATATCATTCTTGTCAAGGTATAAAGTACAAACTATAAAGTGCTGTACAAATATTGTTTCTGCCAATGTATAAAGTGCTTTACAAACTATAGAGTGCTGTACAAATATCGTTCTTGTCAACTTATAAAGTGCCTTACTGGCTCTAAAGCAATATACAATATTGTTCTTATCAACGTGCTTTGGGAGAAGCTGGCTCCACAGTCACAGGCGGCAGTTCTAAGGAGCAACAGGGACATTGCTTGGTTGATGCCAAGGGGGTTGAGTCTATGTACTTTCAAAGACATTCTGTTCTGCTCCTAAGGATCGCTTAGGGCTACCAGAACATTCCCAAACAATAACCATCCTGATGCAGATGGTGTGAGAAGGGACATCACAGAGCATTTCATGTAGGGTCCTGCAGGGCGAGACCTTTGGGGTCCAGGCAAGAGGAGGAAATGAATGAAGCAGGCCAGATGTTTGCAAGAAAATAGAAAGTTGGAGAAATGTAGGAATTTGAGATTTTCTTTCATATTCTTTGTCTTAAAAAACAAACAAAAAAAACCTGAGCATGCTAAGGAACGTACCCTACAGGCAGAATCCAGCCCAGGGGAATTCAGTTAACACTCCGAATTCTGCTTCTATAGCAGATGCCTGTGCTCTGTTCACAGTCCCCCAGGCCTACTTGGGGGCCACAGCAGATGGTCCCCATATAGGGGAATGGTTTCCTATGTCTCTCTGCCTGAGGACTGTCTCTGTAGTATGGTTTGGATGTGTATCCCTTCCAAATCTCATGTTGAAATGTGACCTCCAGTGTTGGAGGTGGGTCCTGGTGGGATTCCTCATGAATAGCCTGGTGTCCTTCCCATCCATAGTAATGACTGAGGCATCGCTCTGTTAATTCACAAGACAGCTGGTTGTTTAAAAGAGCCTGGCATCTCCTCCTCTCTCTCTTGTTCCCTCTCTTAATATGTAACACGCTTACTCTCCCTTTGCCTTTCAGCATGACTAAAAGCTTCCTGAGGCCTCACCAGAAGTGGAGCAGATGCTGGTGCTATGCTTGTACAGCCTGCATAACAGTGAGCCAAATAAACCTCTTTTCCTTATAAATTACCCAGCCTTGAGTATTTCTTGATAATACCTTGGGTAATTGTTTTGCAAGCAATGCCAAACAGACCAACACACTCTGGCAGATCAAAATGCTCCTGTCATCCCTGGAGTAGACGGATGTGCCTGAGTGTTAATGTCCCTGGCGTGAACTCCAGCCACGAGGATCGAGGCTTAGTGGAAAAGCACTCCAGCTCCCTCGGCCTGAAAAGGGGCAGTACTTTCAGAGGGTCCACTGCAGTAGCAGGCTCACAAATGCATCCTTGACTGGCTTCCTCTCCTTTCCTGTCTCACTTCCCTCCTTCTCATCGTGTTTCCTGAGATCAGTCAAATGAGCTACAGTTGCCCATGGAACAACATGGGAGCTACAGGTGGTGAACCCCTGCAATGTCAAAGATTCACATATAACTTTTGACTCCCCAAATCTTAGCTACTAATGCCCTATAGTTTATTGGAAGCCTTAGCAATAACCTAAGCAGTTCATCAACACATATTCTGTGTTATATGTATGTTCTAGGTATTCCATACTTCATTCTTACAATAAAGTAATCTAAAGAAAAGAAAAGGCATTAAGAAAATCATAAGAGTCCAGGTACCGTGTCTCATGCCTATAATTCTGGAGCTTTGGGGGCTTGAGGCAGAAGGATCACTTGAGGCCAGGAGTTTGAGACCAGCCTAGGCAACAGAGTGAGATCCCATCTCTACAATATATTTAAAAATTAGTCAGGCATGGTGGCACGTGCCTATAGTCCCAGCTACAGGAGATGCTGAGGTAGGAAGATTGCTTGAGCCCAGAGTTCAAGGCAGCAGTGAGCTATGATCTGCCGCCAAACTCCAGCCTGGGCAACAGAGTAAGACCCTGTCTCCAAAGAAAAAAATAAAAACAAAAAAATAAAGAAAATCCTAAGGAAGAGAAAAATATATTTCCTATTCATTAAGTGGAAGTGGATCATCATAAAAGTCTTCCTCTTGGTCTTCATGTTGAGCAGGCTGATGGCGAGTTCTCCTTGCCATCCTCTTCTTTCTCAGAAGAGAGGTGGTTTTGCTGTCTCAGAAATGACAGTGGTAAAAGAGTAGGGGAGGTAGAAAGGGAAGCAGGAGAGGCAGGCAGGCACACTCAGTGTAATTTTTATTGAAAAAGAATCTCCGAATAAGTGGACCTGTGCAGTTCAAATCTGTGTTGTTCCAGGGTCAACCATACTTGCGTATAAATCCTTGATCAGAATTTGCTTCTGGGTCACCCGAACTAAGGCAGCCCATATTCAGTGTCCTGAAAATAGTTTCTTCAATACCCATGACAGCCAATTAGCCTGTTTCAACATCCATACCTTCAGTGATGAGAAGGCTACTACCTTGTAAGTTGGTTCACTCCATCCCTAGAGAACTTTGATCATGACAAATTAAATTTTAAAACTCTTCATTCTAACAAACAGTAAGCTATCTTTTATCTCTCTGGAGCCATTCATCTGCTCTCAAATGACATTACGTGAAGTCCTTTTACCATTTCAGTCCCTCTTGATGGTCAACAGCTGTTTTTCAGGATAATATTCAGAGCCAAATACAAAATGCAGGATGGCTTGCTGTCTCTTAACACAGACAGCCTGGCCACAATGTGGGTATCTTTGAATGTGGAGCCCATCAAAGGTTGACAGAACCAGACTAGCTCTGAATGCCCATGATACTCTCAGTGGAGAGAAAAAAAAGTTAGTGAAGATCTTGGATAAAGACAAGATGTAACACCAGGACATAGTATTTGGCCTTGGGGAAGACCAGTAGGCCAAAGTGAGAGATATTCATCAAATTGTTTCAATTGGATGTCAAGCCCATCTCAAGGAGACTTGAGGAATATATAGGGCAAAGCAGCTCCTGACTGTGAAAAGTCCATGGTTAGATCAAGTTGCAGGTGCTATGGATCCCAGGTGCTACTATTATGTCATGGAGAATACACATGTCCTCGTCACACTATCTGATTCCCCATGTAGATTTTATTCTCAGACAAGCTCTCATCTGCTGGTTGCATAGATGGTCTCCAGAAGATGCAGGCTTACATCCTCCCAGTTTAGCAATGCCAGGGTATGTAAGAAGCTTCTTTCCCAAGTGAAGCAGCAAAATGTTGTTTGTTTCATTCTTATTTCACAAGCCCGGGTCACTTACACAGCTAGGAGCTCCCAACTTGGGGCACTTGCTCTGAGATGCTCCAAGCTAAGAGCTCCCAACTGTAAGTGACCTTACCTGCCCTAGGGAGGTTGGGTTCAATTGAACCTGCCTTCAATATCAGAAACTAAAAACACAGACACTTACGTTTCCAACCTCTCTTGCAGCTGCAATCTTGCCATGTGATTCCATTCTAGCCAAGGAGAGATTACAGGAAATGGGCAAAATATGGGGGCTAAGAGTAGAGGAAAGACAGTTTCCCCAAAGGGAGACTGGAATTCCGTTACCAAAGGGAGGGAGGAAATATCCAAGACGTCTATTCTGGAAAGCCTAGAATTTTTACAAGGCAGACAATGACAAGTGTCCAACATGTCTGGTTTCCCAAGGTGGATCAGAACAGCAGGGATCTCAGGAGTGGCTGAGACAATGGGTTATCCATGGTTGTGGAGTCCACTCACCTTGGTAAGTGTTAGCAGGACAGTGACTTTGGTGATGCTGATGGTAAAGCATCATTTTGCATTTACTATGGGAAAGGCATCACGCTTTATATGAACTATCCCAGTTGCCTTCATAATACTCCCACAGTTGTCATTAGCCCCATTTTACATATGAGGACATGCAGCCTTAAAAGGTTAATGAACTTGTGCCCAAGATTGCACAACCAGTGACAGAATCAGGATTTGAAGGCGGGCAGTAACCTAGGGCTGCAGTGCTCAACATTCTCTGTACATTAGAATTACCTGGAGAAACTGTTAACAATAGCCGTGGCAGGGCTGGGCGTGGTGGCACATGCCTGTAATCCCAGCCCTTTGGGAGGCCGAGGTGGGTAGATCACTTGAGGCCACTTGTGAGGCACAATGAAACCCCATCTCTAGTAAAAATACAAAAATTAGCCAGGCATGGTGACACATGCCTGTAATCCCAGCTACTTGAGAGACTGAGGCAGGAGAATTGCTTGAATCGGGGAGGCAGAGGTTGCAGTGAGCTGAGATTGCGCCACTGCACTCAAGCCTGGGTGACAGAATGAGACCCTGTCTCAAAAAAAAAACAACAAAAAATAAAACCTGGGAGGCATAAAATAGTCATGGCAGGTTGCAAGCTAGATTAGAATCTTTGGGAGTGCGACTCAGGCATCGATATTTTTTACAGCCCACCCACTCACTACCATCCAGCTACCAACAATGGTTTCAATGTGCAGCCACAACCAAGAACTTCTGGTTTGGAAGCTGCACTTGTAATCACCCTGCAAGGAAGGGTTCTCACTGGGAAACCCTAGGCAGGCTCGAAGGCTGGTGACTCTAGGCCTGAACCAAGAATTGAAGTAATTTATTGCCCTGTGTAACAGACTTCCGGATAGACTTCTGTACCCAGAAGTCATTTACACAGGGCAATAAATTTCCATACTTTTTAAGTCAGTTCAAGTCAATGTTTCTGTTGCCTACTAACAAAAGCATCTTATCTGACATAGATGGTCTCTGACATGGTGCTGCCTCCATATCCAACCTCACAGAACAATAGAAGTCAGAGAGCCAATCTTGTTGTCATTACATAAAGGCAAAGATGCAGGCCCAGAGACAGAAAGCAACTTGCCCCAGGACACACAGCTAGCAGGGTGCAAAGTCATAATGCCCATTCATGTTTTGTTTGACTCTTAAAACCTTCTTTCCTTGAACCCCATTCTCAACACCCAGGCATAAGTAAAGTTTCCACCTCAATGACCTTCATTTCTCTCTCTTAAGCCATCTAGTTGCCAATCTAATCTCTTGTCCCAGGGAACACTTCTGACTGCATGCCCCAGCAGTCTTTAGTAGAACTGCTTTTCATCTGCTCTGACATCTCAGAGCAGGTCCTCCAAGTTGGGAGTGCCCTGCGTGGTTGGGTCCAAGTCACACTGTTCTGAGTGTCCCTAAACCCACAACCAAGAAGAAATGCTGGAGCTTTGTAACAGACAAGCTGTATTTCATACTTACCCATATCACAGAGAAGAAAACTGAGTTTCCTTTGCTTCTCTGTCTGCTTGCATTTTCTCACTGCACAGCTCACTGGCCAGAAGTCAAAATGATTAATAGGCAAGAGCAGGGATGTCAGCGAAAAGATCATTAGATGATCCATAATTTCATCTTTTTATCCATGGCCACTGTTCCAAAATTCCCGAGAGAGTTCCAAACTTTCTAAATCATCCCATTATTTGAATAAGCATTTATTGAAAACCTGTGTGCTCCACTAGGCTATCAGAATACAAAGAATAGAGATATAGACCATATCTTGGAAGACCTTGGGAGTTTGTGATTGACACAATGGGTTGTCATTCTAAGGTCTATTTTTTTTCCCTCTTCTAAACCACTGAACCTGCCATCAACCGCAGAAACCAAAAACACAAACATTTACCTTCTCAACCTCTCTTGCAGCTAGGATCTGGTCACATGATTCCATTGTGGCCAATGGCATATAAGGGTAATCCGGTCATGAACATCAGGAAACAATTTTTCTTCCTAATGAAAAGAGAGAAGTACACTAGAAGAGCTTCATTCACTGACCTGCCCTTGCCCCTTCCTGCTTTAGAACAAGTTTGAATGAAGACCAGGAGGCTGGGCCACCGTAAGAAGAGACATTAACACACTGCAGACGGTACCACAGAAATACAGAAAGACCTTGGGTCTTCGATTTCATTGTTGAGCGATTGAACCACTTCTAAAGTGCTTCACTTATCTTCTGGTACTAATAGAAAATAAAATCGCCTATTGTTTAGGACACCTTTCATTGGATGTTCTGTTCTTTATAGACAAAAGCATTCTTTTTCTGAAACAGTCATCTCATATGGACTTAGGTCTCTGTGTCTTGCTGGTTATGAAATTCTTGGCAAGCTAAATACCCTCTCTGAGACTTAATTTCACAAAATATAAAGCACAAAGAATAATGACTGCATAGTTGGTGTTTTGTGACGATTAAATTAGATAGCAAATGTGTGTGTACGTGAGCCATAACTGGTGTTTTATGACCCACAGATGACCCACTTTCTTCCTTTTTCTCTCTAAATACAGTGTAGCATAGGAATTAAAACCTTGGGCTTTGAATCACCCAAAGGCTTAAATCTGCACTCCGACACTTACCTTGTGACCTTGAGCAAGTCATCTTACTGGAACCTCATCTTCCTTATCTGTAGAATGGACATGCTATTGGTATCTACATTCCCAGCCTGTTGTAAAGACTAAAGGAGAAATTGCTTGTAAAAATCCTGACACAGAGGCCGCATATAGTAAACACTCAATATATGTCAACTATTGCTTTTGAGGTTGAGTTAATAATCTAAAGAGAAAGTGATGAAGTCACTGAGACACAAAAGCTATGGTTCTCCCGTCCCGTCACCCTTCCTCCTTTCAATCAGAACCCTGATTTTGTTTCCGGTACACCTTGGGCATACCACATCCCCAGCTGAGCTCATCTCAGACTCTGTGGAAGGACCTGTTTGCTCTAAGGTAATCCCACCCCTTGCCAGTAACTGCAATGTCAATGTGCGTGTGACCCGCCATGATGGGCAGCTTTCAGTCAAGTTGTCTGTCTCTCAGGATAGCCCCACTGAAGCAATGCTCTCTATTCCTGGTCTGGATGTTTTCACGGCTCATTGATCATTGAAACAGCTATAGGCATCTTGCTACAGCTTGAAGAGGAAGCCAGCCTCAAGGATTACCGAGAAAAAAAGAAGAAATCTGTGTCTTTGAAGACTTCCCGGAGCCATTAGGCAACAAATCCTAAAACCCACCCTACTTAGAAGTCTGTTATATAGGGTGATAAATTTCTGTCCTTTTTTTTTTAAAGGGTGGACTTTAATGTTTACTTACAGAATGCTGCAAGATATGCAGTTCCACATAGAAATAAGAAACCTAGTCAGAGGACAAGCTTCATACAGTATGTACAGTTGTAACTGTTCAAGTATACTTTCAGTGTATGCAGTTCTGCTCTTGTTGCCCAGGCTGGAGTGCAATGGCACCATCTTGACTCACCACAACCTCTGCCTCCTGGGTCCAAGCAATTCTCCTGTCTCAGCCTCCCAAGTAGCTGGGATTACAGGCTTGCACCACCATGCCCGGCCAGTTTCTGTACTTTTAAAGCCAGTTCTAGTTCATATTTCTGTTGCCTATTAATAAAAGCATCTTATCTGATACAGATGGTCTCTATTATGGTTGATAGTCCCTCAGTATCCAAGCTCTGGGTCTGGTTCAGAATTCTATGAGTCACAGAATCATAGAACAATAGAAGTCAGAGAGCCAATTTTGTTCCCATTACATCAAGGCTAAGGCCTTAGCCACAAAATCGGCTGAAGGGTAATCCTTGAGGCTGGCTTCCTCTTCAAGCTGTCCTGAGATGCAGGCCCAGAGATGGGAAGCAACTTGTCCCAGGACACACAGCTAGTAGGGTACAAAGCCATAATGCCCATCCATGTTTTGTTTGACTCTTAAAAACTTTATTTCCTTGTATCCCACTGTCAGCATCTGGGGAAAAAAGGCTGATATTATATGGAAGATGAAAAAAGGAATAAAAATCAAGAAGCAAAACTTCTTTGCAGATTCTTCGGGAGATCTGGTGACTCTCAGGGCCCTGTGGCCTTCACCCAGCCTCTAGTTCTCCAAGGCTCAGATCTATTTAGTGTTTTCCACACCATGATATATGTGGCATAAACAGCCAGATCAGGGCCTGATAAACTCTTCTGGGACTGATGGCCCTCAGGACACACTGTAGATCAAGGTGATGAGAGGGCACTGATGAAATGTCACAGTGTGGCCAGCCCAAGCTTTTGCTCAAACGCACCCTTCACGGCATTGAGCAATAAGGCAGTGGCTCTCAGACACACAGCATAACTGGCATCAAACACCAGTGGGCACCTCAGCTTCAAGCAGGCCCAGGAGATGTCGATGCATCTGAAATGGGCTGCCTTTTCTTCCTCTGATCAGGCCAGAGGCTGAGGACTTATAACATGTACACGTGCTGGGGCCGACCTTGAATCCAGGCCCACTAACCTCCAAGAGAGTAAGCAATCTTATACAGATTGAGCACCCCTTATCCAAAACTCCGAACTTCTTAATGCTCCAAAATCTGAAAATTCTGAGCGTCAACATGAGATAGTGACTCCTTTTTTTTTTTTTTGAGACGGAGTTTTGCTCTTGTTACCCAGGCTGGAGTGCAGTGGCGCAATCTTGGCTCACCACAACCTCTGCCTCCTGGGTTCAGGCAATTCTCCTGCCTCAGCCCCCCGAGTAGCTGGGATTACAGGCACGCGCCACCACGCCCGGCTAATTTTTTTGTATTTTTAGTGGAGACGGGGTTTCACCATGTTGACCAGGATGGTCTCGATCTCTTGACCTCGTGATCCACCCGCCTCGGCCTCTCAAAGTGCTGGGATTACAGGCTTGAGCCACTGCTCCCGGCCGTGACTCCTTTTTTTCTGGTGATTCAATGTACACAAACTTTGTTTCATGCACAAATTAGGGAAAATATTGTATGTATGTGTATTACGTGTATAGAAAACATAAATGAATTTTGTGTTTAGACTTGAGTCATCTCTCAAAGATATCTCACATATATGTAAATATTCCAAAATCTGAAAAAAAAAAAACCCAAACCTGAAACACTTCTGGTTCTAAGCATTTTGGAAAAGGTATGTGCAACCTACTCAGTTAGCTCAGAAGTAATCTGGACTTGGTAGCTCATGCCTGTAATCCCAGCACTTCAGGAGGCCAAGGCATGTGGATCACCTGAAATCAGGAGTTCGAGACCAGCCTGGCCAACATGGCAAAACCCTGTCTCTACTAAACATAAAAATTAGCTGGGCATGGTGGCGGGCACCTGTAATCCTGGCTACTCAGGAGGCTGAGGCAGGAGAATTGCTTGAACCCAGGAGGCAGACATTGCAATCAGCCAAGATTGTACCACTCTACTCCAGCCTGGGTGACAGAGCAAGACTCTGTCTCAAAAAAAAAAAAAAATGCAGCTTTGCCATTACTTTCAATGGCATAACTATAATTACTTTTGCACCAACCTAATAGAATAGATTGTACCATGGAAGAGACTCCTTGTGTTCATCTGTATTCGGATCTCTTCTTTTGAGTACATGGGAGGGTTACATTTTTTCATACCCACACCCTTTGAAGGTGGGGGTCATGCAATTACTTCTAGCCCATTGGCAGTGAGCACAGTGGATCACATTTATTCTGGATCAAAGCATTTCATCGCCAGTGAGACATCATCCAGTTTCTCTTCCTCTGCCTTGGCAATCATGGAAACATGTGCAAAGGAAATGCTATAAGATGGAAAACACCTGGAGCTCTAAATTGTGTGGTGATTGGGAATTGAGCTGTCCCAGAGAGTGGATTCAACCTGCAGTAAAGAACAGACTTGTTGTGTTAAGTCACAAGATTTCACTGCTGTTTGTTATTGAAGCATAACCTATCCTGACTGACAAGTCTAATTCACATCAGTAATAGCTACCATCGTTCTATAAGCACTGTTTCAGGAACTGTGTTAAAAGTTTTATGGACTTGAAGTCATTGACACTCCACACTAACCCTGCAAGACCAGATTTGGGATTTTCTCAGGGACAAATATGTAAGACATAGCAGCTGCGGATTCTCATATGTAGGCTGATCTAACTCCAAGATCTCATATGCTTTATTGTTAAACATTAAAAAAATAACCTGTCTGGGTGCAGTGGCTCAGTCCTGTAATCCCAGCACTTTGGCAGGCCAAAGTGGGTGGATCACCAGATCAGGAGTTCGAGACCAGCCTGGCCAACATGGTGAAACCCTGTCTCTACTAAAGACACAAAAAATTAGGCTGGCGTGGTGGCACCAGCCTATAATCCCAGCTACTCAGGAGGCTGAGACATGAGAATCAATTGAACCTGGGAAGCAGAAGTTGCAGTGAGCCAAGATCACACCATTGCATTCCATTCTGGGTGACAGAGAGAGACTCGGTCTCAAAAATAAATAAAAAATCAATAAAGAAAAATAATCTACACGGAGAAAAAATTATATTTCAAAAATAAGATAGAAAAATCTGTACATAAGATGACCCCAACTATTTTTACATATTCAGAGAGAGAACAGAAGTGGACCATGTTACAGAATATATACAGTTGATACCTTTCATGGTTTTATGGAAGATTTTTATTTTTGTATGGATCCATAATCTTTTAGATCTTCCTCAATAAGTAAACATCATTAAGTCTTCTATAAGAACCACACATTATTCAATCATTAGAAAACTATGCATCTTTAGACATAAGATAGTACTTAAAATAGAATGTGAATTTCTGATATCTGAAACTTCCACCACTCAACTCAGGAAGTGATGGAGACCAAATATTCATTAAGCCACTACTATGTGCCTATCATTTTTAATACGTTTTGGCATTTATTCCTCCCACCTATCCTGAGAAGTAAGGATTTATCTTCCCAACGTTCAGGTAAGAAACCCAGGATTCTGAGAAGTTAAGCGACTTGCCTAAGGTCATGCAGCTACGACAAATCAGAACAAGGTTTTTGGACCCCAAGCTCATGTTCTTCCCACTACGTGGTGCTTGCTTTGATTAACCCCACTGGGTAGTAATTTACAGTTGGCCTTACTCCTATATTTCTTCATACCTACAAATGTACGATGCCTGAATTTTACCCCAAACCATAGTCAACACCTCTCCATAAGATTAACCCCAAAAAAATGGAAATGGAAATCAAGGTGTTTATTTATCGCTTATGTGCGTTTCTAATCTTATTCCCCAAAGAATAACTCCCTTAGCTGGTGCACATGACAATAATCTTTTGTATATTTCAAATCAGCTACGTATTTGGATTGTCTTAGAGGGACAGGGGAGTTTATTAAGTATTAACTTACATGATGGCTAGGTCCTACAATAGGACCTAGCAAGGTGAGGAGTAAGGAAAGCCAGTCCAAGTCCCAAAACTGAAAAACCTGGAGTCTGATGTTCAAGGCCAGGAAGCATCCAGCATGAGAGAAAGACGTAGGCTGGGAGGCTAGGCCTGTCTCACCTTTTCATTTTTCTGCCAGCTTTGTATTCGCTGGTGACTGATTAGATGGTGTCCACCCAGATTAAGGGTGGATCTGCCTTCCCCACTGACTCAAATGTTAATCTCCTTTGGCGACACCCTCACAGACACACCCAGGACCAATATTGCATCCTTCAATCCAATCAAGTTGACACTCAGTGTTAACCATCACAAGCTAGAAGGTAGGATCTGGAATGTTCCTAACACAAAGAAATGATAAATGTTCGAGGTGGTGAATCTTCTAATTACCCTGATTTGATCATTACGCATTGTATGCTGGTATCAAAATATCATGTGCACTCCATTCAATAGCACATGCAACCCAGGATACATAATAGCTATTATGTATCAATAAAATATTTGAAGACCTATGGACAAATTACCTCCTTCATGTCCCAGTCTGACCTCTAGCCAGATATGTGAGACCAGTCCAAAATAAGAAGAGGAGCAAAAAGAAAGCTAAATGTTTGTGTCACCCCCGAATAACCAAAGCCGCATGCCAGGCACTGCTTTCAAACTTTTTACTATGACAATTGTCAAATATATATAAAGGAAGAAAATATGTGTAACAAACCCCTGCATATCCATCACCAGCTTCAACAACCATCAACATTTTGCTGTAAACTATTTCATCTATATCTTAATTTTTGCTGAATTGTCTTTAAGTAAATCCCAGAGATCTAGCCATTGCACCTAATATTTTGGTAACATCTTATAAAAAATGATATTTTTATAACTATGCTGCTATTTTCACACCTCACGAAATTATAATTTCATCTAATAACAGTTCATATTCAAATTACCCAGTTGTCTAAAAACATATATATTTCAGAGTTTGTTTTCCCAAATAAGAATTCATGCATGATTAATTCGCTGTGGTTGGTTGTTCGGTCTCTCAAGCTTACTGTAAAGGGAGAACGATATAACTTGTCATTTAAATTCTAATGCTTTCAAGAGTGAAAGAGAGTACTATTAATAATATATCAGGGCCAGGCACAGTAGCTCACGCCTGTAATCCCAGCACTTTGGGAGGCCGAGTCAGGTGGATCATTTGAGGTCAGGAGTTCGAGACCAGCTGGCCAACATAGAGAAACACTCTCTCTACTAAAAACACAAAAATTAGCTGGGCGTGGTGATGGATGCCTGTAATCCCAACTACCCGGGTGGCTAAGGCAAAAGAACCACTTGAGCCTGGGAGGCGGAGTTTGCAGTGAGCCGAGATGACACCACTGCACTCCAGCCTGGGCGACAGAGTGAGACTCTGTTTCAAAATAAATTAAACAAATGTATTAAAATAATAATATATATTAGGACAAAAAACATAAACGAAGATTGCCCAGGGAAAACAATATGGTGACCCTACCTTTAAACTCTCTCCCACCTTCTTCTTTTTTTTTTTTTTTTGGAGATGGAGTCTCACCCTGTCACCCAGTTTGCAGTGCAGTGACATGATCTTGGCTCACTGCAACCTCTGCATCCCAGGTTCCAGCAATTCTCCTGTGTCAGCCTCCCGAGTAGCTGGGATTATAGGCACCTGCCACCACATTTGGCTATTTTTTGTATTTTTAGTAGAGACGGAGTTTCACCATATCGGCCAGGCTGGTTTGAATTCCTGACCTCAGGTGATCCACCCGCCTTGGCCTCCCAAAGTGCTGGGATTACAGGGTGGGCCACTGAGCCCTGCCTCTCCCATCTTCTGTATATTTTAATAAAGCACTGCTCCAGCTCTCCTGCAGAAAGACCTTATTTCTGTTTTGGTTCATTGCTTCTTTGTGAAGTTGTTTCACATGTTCCTCTCTCCCGAATTCTTCTTGTAGATGAGAAATGTGCAACTTGAAGGTCTGAGTAGATTCAATATGTGCATGATTTTTAAATGTATCTACTGTTTGAGTTTCCCATTGCTGCTAAAACAAATTACCACAAACTTAGGGGCTGAGAACACAAATTCTTACTCTAACAGTTCTGGATGCCAGAAGTCTGAAATAGGCGTCACGGGGCTAAAATAAAGATGCCATCGGGGCTTCGTTCCTTTCTCGAGGATCTGATGGACTCTGTTGTCTTGCGTTTTTTGGCTTCTAGAGTCTATTACATCACTTTGTTCATAAACCTCTTCCTTCATCTTTAAAAGCAGCAATGACAGATTGAGGGTCTTGATGTCATCTCACTTGTTCTCATTCTCTGTCTCCTCTGCCCCATTTAAAAGCCCTTGTGATGACACTGCCAGGATAATTTAGAATCATCTCCTTATTTTATTTTATTTTTAATTTTGAAACAGAGTCTTGCTCTTATTGCCCAGGCTAGAGTGCAATGGCACAATCTCGGCTCACTGCAACCTCCACCTCCTGGATTCAAGTGATTCTCCTGCCTCAGCCTCCCGAGTAGCTGGGATTACAGGTGCTCACCACCAGGCCTGGCTAATTTTTGTATTTTTAGTAGAGACAGGGTTTCACCATGTTGGCCAGGCTGTTCTGGAATTCCTGACCTCAGGCGATCCACCCGCCTCAGCCTCCTGAAGTGCTGGGATTGCAGGCATGAGCCATTGTGCCCAGCCTCATCTCCTTATTTGGTCATCTGCTTAGCAATCAAAGTTCCATCTGCAATCCGAATGCCCCCTTCCATGCAAGCTAACATACCCACATTTCCTGGGATTAGGACATGGCCATCATTCTGCCTACGTGTACTTGTGGCTGACTTGCATCCAAAAATCAGTTGAACTTTCCTTCCTCTTTGGTAGAAGTGAGAAGTGGGTAATAATTATATTGGCCACAAGAAAAAGGCTGGACTCTCAGCCTCCTCAGACCCTCTTCCCACTTTCTTCTTCTCTGGCCATGTTCTGCGTGACCTCCAGCCTTCCCTTGGGCACCATGAAAGGGAGACAGCAGAAGGTCAGCACAGTTAAGGGCACACATTTTGCATTCACACTTGCTGGCTGTGTGGCTGGGGGACGGCATTTAACCTTGCTGGCTCTCGAGGTCCTTATGAGTGAAATGAAGAGAATTAACAATTCAGGACAAGTCAGATGATGCCTCACACTGCTTAAAGCAGTGTCGGGCACCCAGAACATGCTCGGTCGCTGGTAGCTGTTACTAACAATGATAACAGTGCTTCTCACCGGCCTGCTGCTCTGGTCTCACCTCACACCTGCTTCCCTTGCTCTCTTTGGAGCCTGATTTTGTTGATACCGTGAGGTTTGGCTCCCAAAACCCCCTATGGCTGCCAGTATGGAATTTGTTGTTTAAGTAGCTGATGTTGCTGGTCTCATCCTTCCCATCTCAGTAAAAGCAGTTCTGACTAAAGCAAGACAGAGTCCTTGCCCTGGTATTCCTAAGTCCTTAATTAGGGTACTTAAAAAGAACAGGTGTTTCTCTCTGTAAGCCTCCAGATCCACAGAGTGGAATTCAAAGTATCAACCCAAACCAAAGCCTCCTGCTGCAGAGAACTGGAGCACACAGGGGGCCCAGGGGTCAGAACTGGGACAGTGACCCAGTTGGGGGACAGTGGTGCTGTCAGGAAGCAAGACTTGGGAGCTGTCTTTGCAGTCCAGCCACCCTCAGTAGGTCACCTTTTCTGGGCCCCATGATCTGGCTAACTTCTAGCACCTTAGCCAACCAGGAAGTATAACAATCCCATTCTTTCAGTTTCACCAAACAGCACAGAGAAGGAAGAATGTAGAACAGGAAGCCACTGTCTCCCGTATTCCAAGACAGAGAAAGGGTCTGGGTTTGAGTAGGGAGATCTGAATGCAATGGCAAAATATCAGAGCTGTGTGCAATGGTTTTCTTACTTCAAGTTGTCCTGAAGACTCAAGACCTTTGAAAGCCCTGCATTAACTTCCATATACTTCAAGAAGTTTAAAAGACAAGAAAGTGAAGATATCAATGCAGTCATAGACACACACATGCACACATATAAACACACACACACACACACACACACACACGCACACATGCACACACACACATATCCAATGTAGAACTGGGAGAGCCATCTAGGGTTAGATTAGGAAGCAACTTCTAAGAGGTCACATATTTTTTTTGACATATACTAAGCACTGTGCTGGTTACTTCACTCACATTGTCTCATGTAAACCCCAGCAGTGTTGCAAGTAGGTGCTCATATCCCCGTTTCACGGATGGGGAAACTGACATGCAGTGTAGTGCCAGGAGGTTGGCCAAGGACACACAGGTGTTGTGCTGACACTGCAAATTACAGACTCGAAAACGAAATCACTCACCTCCTGCCAAGAAAGTCAATGAGCTTGCCACTATACCAACAGAGCAGCTGAATGTCCTGAGGAAGCTGTTTAATATTTGCATATCCTTAAATCTTGCTCTAAATGGTATCATTTCTTTTAAATAGACTAAGCGACTATGAATAATTAGCAGTTAATAATTATTATGCCTCATTAACTTAATAAAGGATTATGTCTTGATAGAAAATGCAGAACTAATTGGAAAAGAAAGTTAACCCGTGCTTCCTCGGCTTCCAAGGGGACGAGCTGTCCAGTTGGACGAGAAACCCGGAGCCTGGAAGACTCTGCTCCCCTGGGACCGGTTCCCAAGCTGCTAACCTCAGACCAAGTGGGACCTAGAAAGCCGGCCTGGTGAACTCAAAACTAGAAAGAGCACAGTCACTAACCACACAGAAATCCCAGAAAACAAAGCACAGTAAGAAGCATGGTTAGCAGCAGCTTACCAGGGTCCCATGCCTATGACCCAGAACACAGTGAGCTCAGGAAGGTGTGTATGGCTGAAATTTCACTCAGAGAGCTACAATTTATGGAACTACCACTCTGGAAAGATAAATATAGATTAGGCAGCCCTTTTGGCTGGGGGGAAGAAGGACAGGATAAAATGTCACCAGAGCACTAATCCAGGGTCACAAGTTCAGGAAGCACAGATCCACCCCCAGCTCTCCATCCCAGACCCCTGGTGCCTTTCCCTCAGTGTGATTGCCATGGCCTCCCAAATGCTGTCCCTGACCTCAGTCTTGCTTCCCTGCCATCTAAATGGCAGCCAGAGTGAGTTTTTGAAAAGAAAAAGATCTGACCCTATTGCTTCTGTGTGTGAAGCCCTTTCATTGGTTTCCTACTGCCCTTGGGATGAATCCCGGAGGGAGGGAGCTCCACTGCTTAATACCCCAGTATCTCCTGCGTTCTGCTCCCCAAGGGATGCTCCGGTCCACGGATACCCCTATGTGCTTCCAGATTAATGCACATGCTTCTTCTTCTTCCTGAAAGTACTTTCTGCCTCCACTTCCTTCATCAGGGTGCTTCCTCCATGACACTGCGTCCCCAGCATGATGTCACCTTGAAGGGTAAGGTCCTTTGGGCCAATATAACCACTGGGTTTCTTCTTAAGAGCTGATACAGCACCAGCTTAGGTGTCTCTTCTGCAAGACAGTCAGATCTGAAAGCCAGTGAATGGCATGTTCAGGGTCTCAATGCAGACTGTATTTGCCACTGTATGCAGAGCACAAATGCAGAACCTGCCCCTGAACAGAAACCCAGTAAATGTCGGCTCAGAAACCCAGAAAGATTTCCACTATCTCATTGGCCAGTTACATTTCAGGATTCACCCTACCAGTTTCTCTCCTGCCTGGTTCTCTGACAAGGAGCAGCCCAACCCCTCTTTATTTTATGCCAGGTCAAGAATTTTAGCAAAGCCTCCTTGGAGTGGCACCACTGAATGTGGCAGAAATGGCATGAACCTTTTAAGTGCATAAGCACAGAAGCAGAAGATGGTCTCACAATCACCAACATGGACACTGAAGTGAGACCCCATGTCTGAATTTTACCTCTTCCACTTTGCAGCTGGGTGGCTTTGGAGGAGTCATGCACAGTCTGAGCTCCTGTTTTCTCATTAATGAAACGGGTATAATGGTTACACTAACATGCTATGGGTTTGCAACACATGCAAAGCACTTAGAGTCAGGTGCATGCTAAATGCCACATATGTGTTAGCTACCACTGTTATCATACTGGTGTTTGGCAGAGGTCATGGCAAAACTGGGCCCAGTGGCCAGTGCATCTGCAATTACATCTACCAGCACTGCTTAAATGAGCATTTATAAGCAGACATCAGGCACGGGCAGTGTAGGTGCTATGTTGCTTATTGTGCAATGAGGAATCTGATACCAAATATGTATATCAGCAACTTCTTCCCAGGCTTAGGGATGTAGAAAGCAGCAGAGCCGAGAGTCAGATCCACACTGTGTGACCCACAAAGCCCATGCTCCTAACTACATTTTAACTATATCGTCTTAAGCTTCATTTGGGGTTCCCTCTTTGTGTTGATGACTTGAGAGAGATTTTACTCTCCCCTGATCTCCAAAACGCCTGCTCCCTCCCCTTTGTTGGCTAATTCTCAGTTGCCCAAAGATGGCGCCTCTATTGGAAGCTTTCCTGGCTTCCTCAGGCTGAGTCACATGTTCCATTTCTGTACTTATCCCTGACATGGTCACATTTAAGTCAGGATAGGCTAGACCATGCTTCAGTAACAAACAATCCCGAGATGTCAGAGGCTTAAACTATGAGATTTTATCTCTCTCTCCATTACTCATTCACTTTGAGTCACAATCCTTACTCAAGGCCCAGAGAGATACAGTGGCCTCAATGCTGAACACTCCCAGACACTGTGGCGAATGGTCACATGGCAAGGATCACTGTGGCAGGGGATGCAGCAAACACTAGCTCATCAGATGCAATGTGTCCTCCCAGTTCACATTTTATTGCCCAAAGCAAGCCACATGGCCAAACCAGACCCTGAGGGGACAGGGAAGCCTAGCCTTCCTGTATAACTATTCTATTACAACATTGATTGTCCTGGCACCTGTCACATTATAACATAATGAATTGTCAGCCTCTCTGTCTTCCACACTGTGAATTTCTCTGGGCTTTGGTCTTTACTTCACAATATTGCCTTGCATTGTATCTGTATCGTATAGGTGTCTATCATTTGCACATTGAACAGATGAATAAATAAACACATGCCCGAATGAAGTTCCAACCAGAGCCCTTTCTTTATCCCGTTCCCTCATTTTGCAAACAGACAGCTCACACATATGACCACCCCAGCCACACAGGCCTTCTTCCCTTCCACAAACATGCCAGGCTCATTCTCTCCCCCAGGGTCTTTGTACACACTGTTCCTTTTCATCAGAACACTTTCCCTGACATCCGTGTATACCAGAGATCCCTTCCTTAACTGACTCATTCAAAAGAGCTCTCCAGTTGCAGCCCTCTCTATCCTCATTTCCTGCCTCATTTTCTCCATAGACACAATCACTACAGTTAAGTCCTCACTTAACACCAGCAATAGGTTCTTGGAAACTGCAACTTTAAGTGAAATGATGTATGGCAGGTCCTCAGATGATGTCATTTCCTTCAATGTCATTTCATTACAATGGTAATGAGAAAAAGTTGTTTCTCATATATTGTTTTGCTTAAAGTCACAGTTTCCAAGAACCTACCAATGGTGAGTGAGGATTTCCTGTGCATTAAACTATATTGTTGATTTTCTTACTTATTCTGTGTTTGTCTTCCTTTGCCTCTCAGTGTTTACCACTGTATCCCTAGAACTGGAAGAGTGTTTGGAATTAGTAGACATTAAACATATATGTGTATGTGTTGGATGAAATGAATGAATAAGTGAATGAATAAACATAAATAAACAATGTAGTCCCCCAGCAGGAAGAGTAAACTATCAAAAACTACTCTGCTTACTACAGAAAACTTCATCTAGAGAAAAAGATTAAATGTATGAGTTCAAATTTCCTTGGAATTTTCTAAGATCCTCAAAGCCGTCAGGCACAGTGGCTCATTTCTGAAATCTCAGCACTTTGGGAGGCCAAGGAGGGTGGATCACCTAGGGTTGGGAGTTCGAGAGCAACCTGACCAACATGGAAAAAACCCTGTCTCTCCTAAAAATACAAAAATTAGCCAGACGTGGTGGCGCATGCCTATAATCCTAGCTACACAGGAAGCTGAGACAGGAGAATTGCTTGAACCTGGGAGGCTGAGGTTGCAGTGAGCCGAGCTCAAGCCATTGACTCCAGCCTGAGCAACAAGAGCGAGACTCTGTCTCAAAAAAAAAGAGAGAGAGATCCTCAATGCATCAAAATCACCCCCTGATGCCCTTTTAAAATATATTATGACAAGTAAAATGATGGTGAAATAAATGTTTAATCAATGTTTATTATTGCTAGCATATTAGTTTGCAGTCAAAAATTTATGACCCCATAAATTTGCCATCTTTATGAGGGACAGGCTGATGTCACAGTACCAAGGTCTTTTGCATAGCAGGGAGCTCTGTGCATTTCTGCCATCCTTTTGCTTCTCAGGAAGGAGGCAGTGCTGCATGATGAGAGAGGTGTGAGAACACACACTCATTCCCTCAGTGAGCCCTGATTAAAAGCACCCTGCACACTAGACTATGCCAGGCTCCACAGTGAGCCTGCCGGGAGTGAGTGAGTGGAGGAATGCATTCACTTGCATACGTACGTTCACCCCAGAAACACTTACTTTTATCTCTATCGTATACAAAAGAGAGTGTTTGGTGGTAAATAAAACAGAAACAGGAAAAGAAAACTTGGGTCTGGTTCAGACACTAGAGTCACATACGTTTCCCCATTGGTAAGCAATGGTGGCAGCTGGGACCCTGGGCCAACCTAAGTCCAGGTTCACCACTCTTGCTCAAATAGAGGCTGCTCATCGCCTTGGCTTTCATCTGCTTGTTCCTCACTTCCACATTTGATCTTTCAGCAGGTCCTGGTGGACTTGCCTCCAAAATACACCCAGAACCCAGACAAGTGGATGCACTTGTCTCCCCTCTACCTCCACTGCCATCATCTCTCATCTAAACATCTGCAACTGTCTCCTGATGGTCATCTTGGCTTCTACTCTTATCCACCACCAAATAAGGTGTAAAATGGTAAATTAGACCCTGTCACTCTCTTCATTAACCTTTCCAGAAGTTTCTCTCTGGTCTTAGAAAAGAACACTACCTTTCTTTCCACAGGCCACAGGCTCTCGCCAAGCTCAGCAACCTCATCCTCCTCTCTCTGCAGTCCTGATTAGGCATCCTTTTCCTCCCCATTAGAAAGTCTGCTTTTGTTTTACTCATTAAGAAGTGCATCAGTGAGAATGCTTTAAGCTGCAAATAGCAGAAAATATCATCAAGGAAAGTTGGTTATCTCACATAAAAGGCAGTCTGGTCTGGTCATAAAGTCATTCCAGAAGCAAGAAGAATCCAAGTTTTTCTGCATTTTAGTTTTCCAGTCTCAAATATTGCTTTCCTTGGGCTGGTTACCTCAGAGCATAAGATAGCTACCATGGTTCATACAGCATAAGATAGCTGCCAGACATCATACTTTTCCCCATGTGTCTCTGTCTAGACATATTCAAGATGGTGTAATTTAATGGACTCACAGTTCCACATGTGGATGGGGAAGCCTCACAATCATGGCAGAAGGTGAAAGGCACATCTTACATGGTGGCAGGCAAGGAGAGAATGAGAATCAAGTGAAAAGGGGAAACCCCTGATGAAACCTTCAGATCTTGTGAGACTTATTCACTACCATGAGAATAGATAGGGGGAAATCGCCCCCAAGAGTCAATTATCTCTCACTGGGTCCCTCCCACAACATGTGAGAATGATGGAAGCTACAATTAAAGATGAGATTTGAGTGGGAACACAGTCAAGCAATATCATTCTGCCCATGGCCCCTCCAAAATCTCATGTCCTTACATTTCAAAACCAGTCATGCCTTCCCAACAGTCCCCTAAAGTCTTAACTCATTTTAACACTAACGCAAAAGTCCATAATCCAAAGTCTCATCTGAGATAAGGCAAGTTCCTTCTGCCTATGAGCCTATAAAATCAAAAGCAAGCTAGTTACTTTTTAGATGCAATTGGGGTATCTTCCTAGATACATTTGGCATTGGATAAATAAACTCCTTCTAAATTGGAGAAATTGGACAAAACAAAGGGGCTAAAGGCCCCATGCAAGTCCAGACTCCAGCTGAGCAGTCAAATTAAAGCTCCAAAATGATCTCCTTTGACTCCATGTCTCATATCCAGGTTATGCTTAAGAAAAAGGTGGGTTCCCATGGTCTTAGGCAGCTCTGCCTCTGTGGCTTTGCAATGTACAGCCTCCCTCCCAGGTGCTTTTATGGACTGGCATTGAGTATCTGTGGCTTTTCCAAGCACATGCTGCAAAGTGTCAGAGGATCTACAATTCTGGGGTCTGGAGTATGGTGGCCCTCTTCTCACAGCTCCACTGGGCAGCACCCCAGTGGATATTCTGTATAGGGGCTTCAACTCCACATTTCTCTTCTGCACTGCCCTAGCAGAGATTCTCCATGAGGGTCCTGACCCTACAGCAAACTTCTGTCTGGACATCCAGGCATTTCCATACATCTTCTGAAATCTAGGCAGAGGTTCCTAAATCTCAGTTCTTGACTTCTGTGCCCCCACAAGCTGAAGACCATGTGAAAGCTGCCAAGGCTTGGCCTCAAGCCCTCTGAAGCCATGGCCTGAGCTGTACCTTGGCCCCTTTTGGCCATGGCCAGATCAGCTGGGACGCAGGGCACCAAGTCCCTAGGCTGCACAGAGCAGGGAGGCCCTGGTCCCAGCCCATGAAACCATCTTTTTGTCCTGTGACTCCTGGACTGTAATGGAAGGGGCTGCCACATAGGTCTCTGACATGCCCTGGAGACATTTTCCCCACTGTTTTGAACTTGGTTAACACTTATTACTTATGCAAATTTCTGCAGCTGGCTTGAATTTCTCCTCAGAGAGTGGGTTTTTCCTTTCTATTGCATTGTCAGGCTGCAAATTTTCCAAACTTTTATGCTCTGTTTCCCTTTTAAAACTGAATGCTTTTAACACACAGAAGTCACCTCTTGAATGCTTTGCTGCTTAGAAATTTCTTCTGTCAGCCAGGCGTGGTGGCTCAAGCCTGTAATCCCAGCACTTTGGGAGGCTGAGATGGGTGGATCACGAGGTCAAGAGATCGAGACCATTCTGGTCAACATGGTGAAACCCTGTCTCTATTAAAAATACAAAAAATTAGCTGGGCATGGTGGCGCGTGCCTGTAATCCCAGCTGCTCGGGAGGCTAAGGCAGGAGAATTGCCTGAACCCAGGAGGCAGAGGTTGCAGTGAGCCGAGATTGCGCCATTGCACTCCAGCCTGGGCAACAAGAGTGAAACTCTGTCTCAAAAAAAAAAAAGAAAGAAATTTCTTCTGCCAAACACCCTAAATCATCTCCCTCAAATTCAAAGTTCCACAGACTCTAGGGCAGGGGCAAAATGCTACCAGTCTCTTTGCTAAAACATAACAAGAGTCACCTTTACTCCAGTTCTCAACAAGTTCTTCATTTCCATCCAAGACCACCTCAACCTAGACTTTATTGACTGTACTGCCATCAGCATTTTTGGCAAAGCCATTCAAAAATTCCCTAGGAAGTTCCCAAGTTTCCCACATTTTCCTGCCTTCTTCTCAGCCCTCCAAACTGTTCTAACCCCTGCCTGTTACCCAATCCCAAAGTCACTTCCTCATTTTTGGGTATCTTTCCAGCAGCACCCCACTCTACTGGTACGTATTAGGCTGTTCTCATGCTGCTAATAAAGACATACCTCAGACTGTGTAATTTATAAGGAAAAAGAGATTTAATGGATTCACAGTTCTATGTGGCTGGGGAAGCCTCACAATCATGGTGGAACGTGAAAGGTACATCTTACATGGTGGCAAGCAAGAAGAGAATGAGAATCCAGTGAAAAGGGGAAACTGCTTATTAAACTGTCAGATCTCATGAGACTTATTCACCACCATGAGAACAGTATGGGGAAAACCACCCCCATGATTCAATTATCTCCCACCAGGTCTCTCCCACAGCACATGGGAATTATAGGAGCTACAATTCAAGATGAGATTTGGGCAGGGACACAGTCAAACTGTACCATCCTTGATTACCTTAGACATTAAAATTTAACACTAAGTCATGGCGGGGATGGATTGATACTTAATCAAAGCCATGGGTCTGCCAAAATAGAAGATGAGGAGATAGCTGTTTGGGGAGGCAACCAACCTATCTACCCCAACCAAGCAGCTGGCCTGTAGAGAATGATGGCTGTCAGACCTGGCTCTCCCACTGACAAGCCTTGTCATATTTGATGAGTCACTTTGCCTCTCTATGTCTCAGTGTTCTTATCTATGAAAGGAGGTTCACTATAGCATCTATTTTTTAGGGTTGTTGTTAATATTAATTTAAAATTAATTAATGTAAATTAGAATTGTGTCTGGCAGGTGATAAATATTAGTTGTTATTCTGTGTGAGTACCCATTCTGTTAAAAGGAAAAGACCTGACCAGACATGGTGGCTCACACCTGTAATCCCAGAATTATGGGAAGCCAAGGTGGGAGGATCACTTGAGGCCAGGAGTTCAAGACCAGCCTGGGCAACATAGCAAGATGCCCATCTCAACAAAAAGTAAAAACATTAGCCGAGTTTTGTGGTGAGCACCTATAGACCCAGCTGCTCAGAAGGCTGAGTCAGGAGTGGGAGGATCAGTGGAGCCCAGTGACTCCATTCAAGACTGCAATGAGCTATGATCCCACCATTGCAGTCTAACCTAGATAACAGAGCAAGACCCTGGGGGGGCAGGGAAAGCAACAAACGTGTTCTTAGTTTGATCGTTGGAAATAAGAAACTTGTCTTAAACTAGTTTTAGGTAAGTATACCTTCATAACAATTCTATAAATTGGGGAAAGTAACTGCTATTAAATATGGAAAAACAGAAGCCCAGAGAGTTATAAAAGCAGAAATGCTCACTTCTAGCCTTTTTTTAAAATTTTTGAGACAGGGTCTTGCTCTGTTGCCCAAGCTGGAGTGCAGTGGTATGATCATGGCTCACTGCAGCCTCAATCCCCCAGGCTCAAGTGAGCCTTCCATCTCAGCCTCCCAAGTAACAGGGACTAAAGGCATGCACCATCACATCCAGCTAATTTTGTTTATTTTTTATAGGGATGGGGTTTCACTATGTTGCCCAGGCTGGTCTTGAACTCCTGGGCTCAAGTGATCCTCCCACCTCTGCCTCCCAGAGTGCTAGGATTACAGGTATGAGCAACGATCCCACCACTGCACTTCAGCCTAAACGACAGAGTGAGGCCCTGGGGAAAAACGACAGAGTGAGACCCTGACCTCTACTCTTGTGCTTGCTCTAAATGATGCTTCTAACTCAAGAGAAGTGAGATGTGCATCCTAGGAGGGCTGAGAAGGAAGAGACATCCCTGACCTGACCTGGCCAGGCCATGGGAACCAAAAATCATCCATTAGAGCTAGACCCTCCAAAGCCAGAGAAGTGAAAAAGCTTGCCCAGTGGGACAAAGTGTTGAAGAAGCAGAAAGGCATGGGCAGGCTAAGGGAAGAGAATTCTTAGCTGGAGAAGAATTCTTCTGGAGAAGAGAATTCTCTTTGCAGACTAGAGGGAGATAAGGCTACACAGGTCTGTTGAGGTTTTAATGCTGGACAGAGGGGTATAGATAGGAAAAGCAGCCATCACCTTCTGACAGAGTCTCTTACTGCCAAGCACCCAGCCAAGTGTCTCCCTATATTATTTGATCCTATTCTCTTAGTGGATGTGGCCACCAGGGATTGTCATTCCAATCATGAACATGGCTGAGTGACATCACCAAGACACCCAGCTTAAATTCCAACACAGAGCCACCTCATTCCATGCCTGCTTTCAAAATAATCAGGAAGCCTGGAGAGCCTCCAGCCCTCCACAATCTGCAGCAACGGCATGAGATTCCCAGTTGACATGTGAGTCACTTTAGGGGCTCTCAAATTAACTTTCGGTCAGAAGCATACAGTGGGACTTCTCGAATCATGGCATAAAATGATCAGCGAATGCTCTTCCTAGTAAAATGGGTGGAAACTGTTTTAAAATATCATTCAATGCCTCTAGAAACTATCCTAAGGGTATTTGGCAATGGAGAAACTTTCACAGAGCTTCATAGGTCTGTCTCACCGAATTGACTTTATGTGAAATAGAGAATGGGGAACGCCATGCCTAAGGCCATTGTCAAAAGCAATGGAGATTTTGGTGGAGAGCAACTAGGAGGAAGTTGGTAGAGCTGATACAAGAAAATGGCATTGTAGCCAGAAGCTTAATACAGGGAAGTAGGAAAGAATCCACTAAACCTTCCTGAGAACAGTGAGAGTCTGTTTAAGGCCTGACCTACTCCACTACTCCCTCGTCCCCAGCTCTGCTTTACTCTACCTCTGATGTGTACAACCAAGAAGACAAAGGTTCCCACTCCTCCCAACTTCCAGTTTAGGCTGTGGTTCCACATCAGGAGGAGCAGGTTGCTGGCATTTGTCATCTTCCCCAACCCCATATTGAAGAAGCTCCAGGCATAGTAGTTGAAGAGTACTAGGGCCTCAATGCCCTCTGCCTCAGCTAGCTCATAAGGCAGAGGTTCCACCTTAGAAGTGACAAGCCACAAAGCCCAGATACTGCCATCTCTCCTAGTTTCCACTCAGAACACGAGGATGTCACTCTATGGAAAGGCAGGAAAAACAGGTCTCCAGCTTCAGTGCCCTGGCACATGGGTTAGGCCTAGGGAGAAATTCAGGCCATAAGAACAAAAAAGCTTCATACCTCTGTCTCACCGAATTGACTTTATGTGAAATAGAAAATGGGGAACACCATGCCTAAGGCCATTGTCAAAAACAATGGAGATTTTGGTGGAGAGCAACTAGGAGGAAGTTGGTAGAGCTGATACAAGAAAATGGCATTGCAGCCAGAAGCTTAATACAGGGAAGTAGGAAAGAGGCAGAAAACCGCAGCCATCTGCAGTCACACAGAACTTTGTAAAGAACGCTGTGTGCATGCACCAGGCTGTCCCTATTCAAGGGCAAACAAAGTGGATGTGGGCAGACTTGGAAGCATTCTCCAAGCCGCACAAAGACCATCAACACAGAGCAGAAGTCTTACTTGAGAAAGAAATTTAACAACCTCTGACCAAACACAGAGTGAGCAATAAGCTACTCTGATCCAGGGTGAATCCTAGGAAGCCAGGCTTTACGGAAGTTAGTTACCACTGGCAGTCAGGAAGCCTGAGTGCATGCCCAAGGCTGTATGCTCTCGAGAGCAACCGGAGAGGGAACCTCTAACTGCCACACTCCGGCTAAATGTAGGGAAAAAAAAAAACCAGTAAATTCCTTGACTTGTGATGGAAGCCTCAGGCCACACACATAGATATTGGTAAAGGTAGAAATTTAGCTGGCTAAGGAGATGTTAGCAGAACCACTGACTAATTAGTGGCTATGCCAACCCAGAGGCAAGCCCTAGGTAGCCAGGCTAAAACAAGAATAAGGAAGATCTGAGCAGGGACATCAAAGCTACATACTGTGAGGAAAATAGACTTTGCAGAAGAAGTTCGGCCAAGCCACTATACAAATATGCAAATGGCCAAGCAAAGAACATCAGTATCCAGTGTTGCTACAATATGTTAATTAAGATTCCCAGTTTTACACAAAAATTATGAAGCATGCAAAAAAGAGGGAACTGTGCTTTATACATGGGTATAAAGGTAGGCAATAGAAAATGCCTTTGAAGGGTTACAGATGGTGAAATTAGCAGATACCAAAGAAGCTGTTATGAATATGCTCAAAGAACTAAAGGAAACTATGCTTAAAGAATTAAAAATATGATAAAAATGTTCACCCAGCAGAAATAGAAACATTTAAAGGAACCAAAAAGAAATTCTAGAGTTAAAAAAAATACAATAACTGAAATTCTAAAAACATTCACTAGAGGGGCTCAACAACAGATTTGAACAGGCCAAGAGTCAGCAGACTTGAAGATAGATCAATGGAAATTGTGCATACCAAAGAACAGAGAGAAAAAGGATGAAGAGGGGAGAGAGGAAGATGGCGCTGTAGAAGCAACTCACCACTGCAGCTCTCAGTCAAGATGCAGAGGGTAAGCAAACACCGCATTTTCAGACGGATCCTTATAGCCCACAGAGCGGGGGAAAAAGCCCAGGTGTAAAAGGCACGCAGGACTCAAGCGCAGCGCTCTCCGCTGTCGCGGCCAGGCAACCAGTGCCGCCGCTGCGGCCGGTGCACAAAACACGCGGGGCTGGGTGCCCTGTTAAACCGGCAATTTGAGACTTGGGAGGGCAGATTGCTATGCTCATCTGATTGAACGGGTTTTGGATGGTGATCTAGACCAGGAGATTTCTGGGAGGTCGACGGGTCTCACCCCCACAGGGACAAGCAATAAGGCTATTCGGAGTGCCGGGGGTTGAGAGTTCCACTGCGGGAAGAGCTGAACACATGACTGTGCAGCTCGGTCGGGGAGGGGTGTCCACCATTGCTGAGAGCTTCGGCCCCTACTGAGGTACCCGCCCACTGCTGACGCAGTCAGCCGTTGCCAAGGCAACCTGCAACAACAGAGAGACTCCACCTACAGGGCAGAGCCCACATCAGCAGGGCAGAGCCTACGTCAGTAGGG
>CM052660.1:87833654-87876226 GCA_028533165.1 Leontopithecus rosalia | reverse complement strand
AAAAACGATGAGTTCGTGTCCTTTGTAGGGACATGGATGAATCTGGAGAACATCATTCTCAGCAAAGTGACACAAGAACAGAAAAGGAAACACCGTATATACTCACTCATAGGCGGGTGATGAACAATGAAAACACATGGACACAGGGAAGGGAGCACCACACACTGAGATCTATTGGGGGAAATAGGGGAGGGACAGTGGGGGGGGGAGTGGGTGAGGGATGGCATGGGGAGAAATGCCAAATATGGGTGAGGGGGCAGAAGGCAGCAAAACACATTGCCACGTGTGTACCTATGCAACTATCTTGCATGTTCTGCACATGTACTCCAAAACCTAAAATGCAATAAAAATTTAAAAAAAATAAAAAAAAATAAGCATAAAAAAAAAAGAAAAAGGATGAAGAAAAATGAATAAAGTTTCAATGTAACGTATGATACCATAAGTACACCAATAAATGCATAATGAGAGGATATGGCCCTCTCTAGAGAGTAAGGGAAAGAAATATTTGAAAAACAATGTCGAATCGCTTTCTGAATTTGATTTTAAAAACACTAATCTGCACTAGCAAGAAGTTTAATGAACTCTAAGTAGAATAAATGCGAAGACATCTACAACCATACACATCATAGTTAAAATGTTGAGACACACCTTGAAAAAAGAAATGCAAAGAAAATTTTGAAAGCAACAAGAGGAAAATAACATGTACAAAAGAACCACAATAAGATTAGCAGCTGACTTCTTAACTGAACACTAAAGACAAGAAAGCAGTGGGCAACATATTCAAAGTGCTGAAAATTATACACACACACACACAAACACACACACACACACACCAACCAAGATTCCTATGTCCTGTAAAACTATCTTTCAAAAATGAAGGTGAAATAACAATATTTTTGGATAAACAAAAATGAAGAATTTGTTGCTAGCACATCTGCCTTACAAGAAATACTAAAGTCCTTCAGGTTGAGAGCAGAGAGTATCTTAAATCCACATAATAAGACAAATAATGCACATCAAGGTAATTATGTAGATAATTAAAAAAATGCTTTCTTTTTTTTTGAGATAGCATCTCAATCTGTTGTAATGCTGGAGTGCAGTGCTGCAATCTCAGCTAACTGCAACCTCCACCTCCCAGGTTCAAGCGATTCTCCTGCCTCAGTCTCCTGAGTAGCTGGGACTACAGGTGCATGCCACCATGCCCAGCTAATTTTTGTGTTTTTGATAGAGATGGGGTTTCACCATGTTGGCCAGGATGGTCTCGATCTCTTGACCTCGTGATCTGCCTTCCTCAGCCTCCCAAAGTGCTGGTATTACAGGCGTGAACCATGGTGGCTGCACTTGCATTTTTATTCTTTCTTCTATTGAATGATTTAAATAGTATTGCATAAGATTATACATATTATATAGATTATAGAGAGAGATTTTATATAGATCTATATAGAGATTATATATATACATATATATATGTGTATATATATATGTATATATATATATTGTGTGTGTGTGTGTGTATGGTTTACATACATGCAGTCATTCCTTATTTTCCATGGGGGATTTGTTTCAGGGCTTCTCAAGGAAACAAAAATTCACAGATGTTCAAGTCCCTGATATAAAATGGTATAGTATTTGCAGAAAACCTGTGCACATCTTTCTGCATACTTTAAATCATCTATAGATTACTTATAATAACTAATACAATGTGAATGTTATGTAAATAGTTGTCATATTGTACTATGTAGGAAATAATAACCAAAAAGTCTGTACATCTTCATACAGATGTAATTTTTTTCAAATGATATTAATCCACAGTTAGTTGAAACAAAGCCCACGCAACATAGAGAGGGTCATGTGTGTATGTGTGTGTGCAGAAGTGCATTATATATATGTATTTTATGTATACATACTTAATGTATAGCTAGGCTGAAACATACAGAAAGATAATATATTTTACAATAATAGCACAAAGGAGGCAGGTAGAAATAAGATGTGTCGGGAAATGATACCAGATGGTACCACAAAACTACAAGAGAAATAAAGAGAACCAGAAATTGCAAATAAAAAGACTAATACAACAATCTCTATAAATATATGACTGCTCTTTTTTCTTCTCTCATTTCCTTTAAAAGGCAGATGTTATAAAATAATCATAATTATAATTATTGGATGTATAACATACAGAGATGTAAAGTATGTAATAGTGATAGCAGCAGGAGGCAGCCAAATGCCTTGACAAATAGGGGCAGGTCCCTGGTGAAACCCCACCTCCAAGCAGAAGATAGTTTAAAGCCTGAAGGCTCAACTACAAGTTAAATCCTTGGACTGGATTGAGAGCTTATCCTCCTGTTTGGTGTGCTTTCCTATGACTGATCCCCAGCCTTCACCTGTTTCACATATACCTACTCTTTCCTGGTCGGTTTTCTATACTGTCATGTCTACCTTTCAGTGGTGTCTTTGCTTTAACCTTTACCATACTCACAAACCGATCATCATGCACTCTCCAACCTGTGCCTATAAAGGCCCTAGAGTCCGCTGGTGGAGGGAGAGATGGCCTGATTTCTGGAAAAGACAACCTGACTTCAGGGAAGACAACCTGCCCATCCCATTTCCTCACCAGTTTCCCTCTTTAGCTCCCCTCTCTGCTGAGAGCTGTTTCAATGGCTCAGTGAAATTATCTGCCGTCACCATCCTTCAATCATCACATGACCTCATTCTTCTTGGACACTGGACAAAAGCTTAGGATCCACAGAGTGTGGGTACCCAGAAAATATTGTCACACTGGCCCTTGGCCCTTGCAGGCAGAGGGTAGCTGCCCCACATCATGAGGCAAAAGACCAACTGAGCTGCTAACACACCACCATCCACTGGACTGTGGATGGCGGAACTGAAAGAACACTGTAACATCCCTTCTGGGGCTTTGGGGTTACAGGTACCCTAACCTGGGTGTTGCCATGTCCCCCTCAAAGTGACACACGTGGTCTGGCCATGGGTTCCCCACTCACTCACTTCTATGCTCCCTCCTGCAAGGGGCTGAGTGTGGTGGGTCAAGTAGATGGGGCAATGAAGAAGAAATAGAGAAGAGAAAAAAAAGAGAGAGAGTAAAAAACAAAATGACAGATATAAATCCAACTATATCAATAATAACATATAAAAATATTACACAATATAATCAAAAGCCAAAGAATGTCATCCCAGATCAGCTGTATGTGGTTCACTGGAGACTCATCTTAGATTCGAAAGCACAAATAGATGAAAGGTAAAATAATGGAAAAGATACGCCATGCAAGCAGTAACCACCAAAGACTGGAGTTCTTTGTACAGCTAGACCAGTGCTGTGCAGAAAAGACTTCAAGACAAGAATTGTTACTAGAGACAGAAGGATATTTAATAATACTAAAAAAAATCAGTCATCAGTTTACCAAGAAGATAGCACATTTACAAACATACGTGCACCTTAATGAAAGCTCCAAAACACATGAAGCAAAAACTGACAGAATCAGAGGAAGAAATGAACAATTCAATAATAAAAGTTAGAGGCTTCAATAGCCAACTTTCCTGAACAGATAATTCAAATATCTGTAGTATGAAAAAAAAATTTAGGAAGAGGTGGACATCCCAGTTACCCTGATTTGATTATATGAATGTAGCAAATCATCACGTATACTCTGAAAATATATACATCAAATATGCATTAATTTAAAACATTAAAAATGATGAATTTAATATATATATATTTTTTAAAGAACAGCAAGGCAAAAGATCAACAAGGACATATACAATCTGAAGGAAACTGTAAGCCAACTCAACCTAACAAATATAATTAGATTTTATAGACCTACATCTAAATAGAACACTCCCAGTCACCAACAGCAACAACACATTCTCCTCAAAATCACAGAAAATATTTTCTGAGAGAGACAATATAAAAGGTCATAAAAAGAAAGCCTTAATAAATTTAAAAAGATTGAAATCCTACAAAGTATTTTTCTCAAACACAATAAATGAAATTAGAAATCAATAACGAGGAAATTTTGAAAAATTGTAGATGTGGAAATTTAAAAACATCCTCCTAAACAATAAATGGATCAAATAAGAAACTACAGGGACATTAGAATATATTTTGAGATGAATGAAATAAAAAATACAATATCCTAAAGCTCTTGGGACACAGCTAACACAGTGTTCAGAGGAAATTTATAGTTGTAAACACATGTATTGAAAATGGCGAAAACACTAAAATCTAACCTGACCTCTTACCATAAGAAGGTAGAAAAAAAAAAGTCTAAAAGGTAAGCAGAAGGAAGAAAATAATAAAGATTGGAGTGTAAGTAAACTAGAGAGTAGAAAAACAATGGAGAACATCAATAAAACAAAAATTTTATTCTCTGAAAAAATGAACAAATTGACACAAGTTTAATTTTTTTATTGGTACACAATACTTGTGTACTTATTTATGGGGTACATGTGACATTTTGTTATAGACATAGAATCTTTAATGATCAGGGAATTTGTGGTATTATAAAACATTTTTAGATAGACTAACCTAGAAAATAAGAGTGAAGACTCAAATAACTAACATCAAGAATAAAAGAGGGTCTATCACTACTTGGCTTACAGAAATAGGAAAGATCATAAGGAAATACTGTGAACACATACTATATCAAAAAATAGATAACTTAGGTGAAATGGACAAATTCTTAGAAAGACACAAACTATTCCTAATAGCCAAAAGATGGAAAAAAACAGAATGTTCATCAACTAATGATGGTTAAATGAAATGACAGGTTAATGCATGTTACAACATTGATGCCCCTTGGAAGTGCTATGCTAAGTGAAGGAAGCCAATCAATATTGTGTATGATTTCATTTATATGAATGTCCAGAATGGGAAGATTTAGAGACACATAAACCAGAATAATGGTTGCTTAGGGCTAGCGGAAAGGTGGGTAGGAGTGGCGTGGGGATTCATTGCTAACGGGCATGGGGTATCATTTAAGGGAGGTGTAAATGTTCTAAACTTGGATTGTCATGATGGTTACACAAACCTGTGACTATACTAATAAACACTGAATCACTCACTTTAAGTAGGTGAATTACATATTTTGTGAATCATATCTTAATAAAATGTTTTTTAATTAAAAAAATATATCAGAAGCTGTAATTGTTATAAAAACACCAGGGGTTTTGTCTAGGTTCTGCTGCTCACTGCACTGAAACAACGAATAGTGCCCCAGAGAGGAAGGTACTGCAGCCAAGGAGATGGGAGACAAGTCTCAAATCCATCTCCCTGACCCACTAAAACTAGGCATTCATATAGCAGGGAAGAAATGCAACTGTGTGTGGGAAAACAGACATGAGGGAGGGTTAAGGAAGACAAACTTGTCAACAGGAACAGGTGGTCACTTAGACAATCACAATGGGTAAGGGGTCTGTTGTCTCATTGTGAAGATGCAGTGGTCTTGTGAGTTTCAGTTCCTTGATACTACCTGGAAGTCCCTGAAAAAGGAACTCAGATAAGACAAATGTAACCTTCTAAAATTCCAGCACTGGGAGGATCAGTTTCTATATTCATTCATAAGACACCAAAAGGCTAGGCATGGTGGCTCACACCTGTAATCCCAGAACTTTGGGAGGCTGAGGCAGGCACATTAACTGAGGTCAGGAGTTGGAGACCAGCCTGGCCAACATGGTGAAACCCCATATCTACCAAAAATGCAAAGATTAGCCAGTGTGGGGGCACACACCTCTAATTCCAGCTACTCAGAGGCTGAGGTGGGAGAATTGCTTGATCCTGGGGAACAGAGGCTGCAGTGAGCCAAGATCACACCACTACATTCTAGCCTGGGTGACAGAATGAGACTCTGTCTCAAAGGGAAAAAAAGAGAGAAAGAAACCATAAATAGCAGTTCTATGGGACAACTGGGTAGGTTTCATAATCCTAAGCCCAATAAAGTCCCTGGTGGCTTGAAGGTAGGAATCTTGGTCCTCTGAGCTCTGTAACAAAGTCCTTGCTGAATAAGATGAAAAGATGGAGTGGAAACAGCAAGAATCTTGTATTTAGACCACAGAAACATGAGTCCTCATTTCCTGGTTGAGAAATCTTGCACTAGCCTCAGTTTCCTCACCTGTAAAAGGGAATGATGTTATCTACCTTGCCGGATTCTTGGAACAATTCATGGCTGCATATAAAATGCTTTTGCCACATGTAGCACAGAGCACACCCTTAATAGATAATCTGTGTTGTTATTATCAATGCAGCCAAAGTATTGTATAGATTAAAGAAAGTTGCTAAAGATAGTTTCCAGCTCCTGATAACCAATACAGCGCTTAAGATATGTTTTCTGAATGAATGAATGAATGACTAGGATGCCATTCTGTGAGGCATGATTGCTCCTGAAAACAGATCTGATGTGTAAAAATGCTGAACAGCATGAGAAACATCACTTGAAATAGAAATCCTAGAGAAATGGACATTTTAAGTTTTTTTCTTGTAAAAATGAACTACGAAGAAGACAGATGGAAAAAAAGTCTGGCTTCAACTGGACTTTTCAAACATAAATTAAGTGTGACAATAAAGGCAATGTACAGCCATGAATATTTAGGGGGATAATGCCAGAGGAACAGATAGACCTAAGCTGATAAGCTTTACACTGGGGCCTTGGCACTGGGAGGATGGGAGGATGGGAGGGTAATCTTGGGGCTATCACACCCAAGGCAAAGTTATGCCTGAATTTCTGTTTTGTGAATGTGAAAAACAAAAGCCAAATGGGATCAGTGGTGCTGTTTTGGAGGAAGAGGATATATTTATTTGGCATCTACCCTGTGAAGCCCTGGAAATAGGTTATCTTATTTAATTAACACAATGAGCCTGAGAAGCTGATATTATTACTCCCATTTTGCAGGTGAAATAACTGAGTTTCCAAGGGGTATGTACCATATCTTAGAGTATGTTTCCAGTTGTGCTAGGATTAACTCTTCTAGTGCTTTACAACTCATCTGTTCCTCACAGTGACACTGTGACATGGGGATCACTATTTTGCTCTGTGAACAGATGAAGAAACCCAGAGAGGTGGGGTTACATGCCCAAGGTTACTCTGATATTCACCTGAACCCAGCTGTCTGGCTGTAGAGTCCATATTCTTTCTTTTTTTTTTTTTTTTTCTGAGACAGAGTTTCGCTCTTGTTACCCAGGCTGGAGTGCAATGGCCCCATCTCGGCTCACTGCAAACTCTGCCTCCTGGATTCAGGCAATTCTCCTGCCTCAGCCTCCTGAGTAGCTGGGATTACAGGCACGCGCCACCATGCCCAGCTAATTTTTTGTATCTTTAGTAGAGACGGGGTTTCACCATGTTGACCAGGATGGTGTCGATCTGTTGACCTCGTGATCCACCCGCCTCGGCCTCCCAAAGTGCTGGGATTACAGGCTTGAGCCACCGCGCCTGGCCTTAGAGTCCATATTCTTAAGCACAATATTATGTAGACTCTAGTTAGCAGCAAATCTAGATTCCAGCTCATGTCTATTTCCTTTGCTCAGCTCTACCACGCTCCCTTCCCATAGGAAACAATGTAGCTATTAGAAGAGTTGGGTGGTGGCTCATGCCTACAATCTCAGCACTTTGGGAGACAGAGGCAGGAGGATCGCTTGAGCTCAGGAGTGCAAGACCAGTCTGGGAAACACAGTGATATATCATCTCTAGTAAAGAAGAAAAGAAGAAATGTCACCTCTGGAAAAGAAATTGACCAGAATTTAAAAATCTTAAATGCCTACAGGGGTGGAGCTAAGGCAGCCCAATCAGGTGAGCCAGAGAAGTCAGAACTGGTGCCAGCTGGGCCAGGGGGACCTCATGCAAAGGGGGAAGCCATCATAAGCTGTCATAAACCACTTGTTCTCATAAGAGATTGAGGACTCAGTATGGCTAGATCTTAATGTGGATTCTTCCACATTATAAAATATTGAATCATCAATAGAATGCACCTACACAAAAGGGAAGGGAAGGGGGAGGGAAAGGAAGGGGAGGGGAGGGAAGAGGGAGGGGAGGGGAGGGGAGAGAAGGAAAGGGAAGGGAATGGGGAGAGAAGGAAAGGGAAGGGGGTGGGAAGGGAAGGGAAAGGGGAGGGAAGGAGAGGGAGGGGGAAGAGGAGGAGGGAAGGAGCGGGGAGAGGGGAAAGAAAGAGGAAGGAAGGGTGTTAGGTGGAGAGGAGAATGATGAAGGCAGTCAGGGGGTTCTGCTTTCATCTCCTAGGGGGCCATTTTAGTCTAGGTGGAGTGAAGGTAGTACATGAGCCGTGATGTTTCAGCTGAGACAGGAATGAGGATATGAATTAGCCAGACAACAGGAGTAGGGATTGTCTGGGGGAGGGAGGCAGAGGTCAATGAGGAAAGGAGGAAAGGTCAAACAAGCTGAAATACAGACAATGCAGAGAGCAGTTGTGGTCTTAGAATCTCATTATGTCTTTATTTCCAGGATTCTAGGAATGGAAAATTGTATGATCCTGTAATTTTGAGCATCTATGATTCAATAGCTCTCTATTATTAAGATTCTCTGAATTTAGTTTTCCCAGAGATGATGAATGCATCTTTCTAAGTCCCCGGCTTTCAGGTGCAATGAATCTGCATCTGCCTTCGATGATTCCTTTGCTAGTGTAGACAGGGTTAAAGAGACGTATTTGGGGGGAAAAAAAGCCCATACACATTTGCTCTGCAGTCTGCCTCCCAATTAGACTCTGTTCTTCTCTGCTCTGGGAAAAGAGACAAAAGAAAATACAGACAGGGGCCTTGCTTATACTAATGAGTGATCTCTGTGGACAGCGTTAATGCCCAGCTCCGGTCAGCCACCAGGCCATCCCCAGCACAGGGTGAGCACACAGACTAATTTATGCAGAATAAAAACGCATTTTTACATGGTGCCCTGACACCAAGACAGGCGTTTCCTCCCCACAAAACAAGCCCAATTATCATGGCATGCTCTGTGGCCTCTGCTGCTCTGTGAAAAGAGTTGCAAATGCTCTTAACCCTTTATGCCACAGAGAGCAGGGACAAAGGGGAAGAGGAAGTTGATTCTGAACACGTGCGCCATGCAGCCTCACACCAAGAATTCAAATGTTTGACTCCAGGAAATTGCTCAGCCATTTGGCACCTCAGTGTCCTGCCCCAGATACAGGACTGTTGTGCCAATTATATAAGTTAATGCAGGTGAAACTCTTAGAACACTAACTGACATGTAGCATATGCTCAATAAAACTTACCTGTTACCTGTTTTTATTAAAGAGAAGCCAGAGACAACCATGCAATATATGCCATATTAAGGGATGGGTTAAACAGAGATCAGCCTTGTTGATGTTGTGAAGAATAAATTGGGCAGGACAGGAAGTGTGAAAGGGCACAGGATGCTGAGGAAATGGCAAGCTGTTAACTACACAAAAAACTAAGGTCCATGGTGCCTGGAGTAGAGCGAAGAACAGCAGGAGAGGAAAACGGAAATGTGGGTTATGGATGCCTTGGTCAGTCCAGGCTGCTGTAACAGAGTACCATTGGCTGGGTGGCTTATAAATAACAGAATTGTATTTCTCACACTTCTGGAGGCTGGAAGTCCCGGGTCAGATGCCTGCATGGTCAGGTTCTGGGGAGGGCCCTCTTTGAGGTTATAATTGGAGTACTTCTCACTGTGTCATCACGTGGTAGAAAGAAGGTGAGAGGGCTCTCTTGAGTCCCTTTTAGAAAGACATTAATCCCATTCATGAGGCTCCACCCTCATGACCTAACCATCTCCCAAAGGCCCCACCTCCCAATACCATCACCTTGGGGATCAGGATTTCAATATATTAATTTGGGGGTGGGGGTACACAAACATTTAGTCCATTGCATGGGAGATCACTAAAGGTTTTGAGATCATGAATTATCCTTTTGTCCCGAGTGCCAGAAACACAACTCAGACTGGTTTAAGCCAAAAAGAATAGGTTCATGTAATTGGAACTTCCTGTAGTAAAGCTGGCTCTGGGCTAGAGTAGACTAGATTAGCTCTAGGTGAGCTGGACTAGATTCAGATACTTCAATGATTTCTTCAGGGCACCACTCCCTCCATCTCTGAACTCTGCATTTCTCAGTGTTGGCTCCATTCAGCAGCAAGTGCTCCCCAACTGGTGACAGAGGCAACCATCAACAGTTCCAGGCTGACTATCAGTGAAGCCATCCTGGGGGAAAGAATATTACAGATCTGAACTTCCTTGGTTTGGTTTAAGTGTGCATCTCTGAACCAATCAGTGCCCCAGAGAATGGGTGATGTAATCTCTGACTGGTAAGACCTGGTCACATGTTGTGTGCTTATTACTGGAGATGGGGGTGACATCTTGGCTGAAAAGCAAGAAAGGGATTTTTTACACACAAGCGGTGTGTGTGTGTGTGTGTGTGTGTGTGTGTGTGTGTGTGTGTGTGTGAGACAGAGTTTTACTCTGTCACCCAGGATGAAGTGCAATTGCATGATCTCGGCTCACTGCAATCTCTGCCTCCTGGGTTTGAGCAATCCTCCTGCCTCAGCCTCTTGAGTAGCTGGGATTACAAACATCCACCACCACACCTAAACAACTTTTTGTATTTTTAGTAGAGATGGGGTTTCACCATGTCGGCCAGGATGGTCTCAACCTCCTGCTCTCGTGATCCGCCCACCTCTGCCTCCCAAAGTGCTGGGATTACAGGCATGAGTCACTGCACCTGGCCCGTCTGATATATTTCAACCAGAAGGTGACAGCTGAAGAAAAAATGGGACTGACTATCTTTCTCATCACCTTGAAAAAAAAAAAAAAGAAGGAATGTGTCCAATGTTACAAGAGCTGGAGTATCTCAAATGCAAGCCAGGAGCACTTTCTCCCAGCAGCAATAGCCCAGGAATCAGAGTGGTTGGTGTCCAAATCCCAGCTTGCCTGCAGACTAACTCTGTGGCCTTTGGTCAATCATTTTTCCTCTGTAGAAGTGTTTCTTCATCTGTAAAGCAGAAATAACAACAAATCCCTCCAGGGTCACTGTGAAGACAGAAGAGATGATGCAGGCAGTGTTTGGCCAGACACATACTTAACACTCAAAAAGCAAAGGCTGTGTTTGAAGCCATCATTAATACGTCTTCTTGCTATTTCCAGCTTCTGGGCTCTTACTGTATTTTTGTTTGTTGTTTCTTTAAATTCAGTTGAGGAAGCAAGAAAATTAAGATAATCAAGTGGTTTCATGACGTTATGTAAAACCATCTCCCCGTGGATCCTTCCAGCTAAATAGAGAACAGAATTTGAATTTCCAAAAGTAACTCGGTAAACTCTCTTATCATTGGGGAATGTGGAGCCTGGTTAATCAAATATAGAGAAATCGGAGTTAATCAAATAAGGAGTTACTGTTTTGCCCATTTTGGAATTACCCTTAGTAAAAGAATTAGGATGCGGTAGAAACAGGCGAAAACGTCTCAAGGGCTCTGCATTGCCCAGAAGACCACACAACTCAGAACATGGCCCCAGACTATAGTTGTGGCCCCACTGGGGACCCATGCAGCCTCATCTCAGGACCACATTCCTGGGCTCCAGGCACACACCTGACATCTCCATGGCTTTGCTTGCGTTGTGCCACTCTCCCCATTAGAAGGCCTTCATTATGTCACGGGACCTTTCCACGTCACCGAATCATCGTCTATAAACAGGCACAATGGTGCTTCCTCACTGGAAGCTTGGGAGACTCTTGAGGGGCTGTGTGTGTCTGTGTGTCTGGAGGAATGCCTGCTGGGCTGTTAAGGTGCCTACAAAGCCTCAGCTAAGCCTGGATGCCAAGGTCTGGAAATTCCTGTCATCCAACAATCCAAGAAGAGAGACGGCCTCAAGTTCAGGTAAGGCCTGGAGAGGCTTTGCAGTCATAGCAGAAAACCACAGGAATTCTGCTTCATTAAAGACCCTTCTCTGGGCCCCACGCCTGACAATTACAGGCAACATAGGTTATAAAAGATAAATCCAGGCCGGGTGCAGTGGCTCCTACCTATAATCCCAGTGCTTAGGGAGGCCAAGGTGGGTGGCTCACTTGAGGTCAGGAGTTCAAGACCAGCCTGGCCAACATGGTGAAACCTCGTCTCTATTAAAAATACAAAAATTAGCTGGGCATGGTGGTGCGCAACAGTAGTTCTGGCTACTCAGGAGGTTGAGGCAGGAGAATTTCTTGAACCCAGGAGGCAGAATTTGCAGTGAGCCGAGATTGTGCCACTGTACTCCATCCTGAGCAACAGAACAAAACTCTGCCTCAAAAAAGAAAAAAAGGATCAGTCCTGATCATTGTAACTTAGAAGATTTTATTACTCATAAGAAGTGAGGAAACTGATCTGCCTCAAGCATCTCATCAAGGAATACCTTTGAATGCAGGACTTCATAAAAAGCAACAGCAGCGATCATAATGACATCTACTGAGAACTTGTCATATATTAGGCACTAAGTGTCTTTTATGTATTCAGTCATATAATCCTCCCACCCTATTTTACAGAGAAGGCAATGAAGGCACAGAGAGGTTAAGCACCTTTCCCAAGGTCACACAGCTAGTAAATAGCAGAGCTTAGGAACCTAACCACTCTGTAGTAGATGATAAAATCTACTTCCACTCACATTCCATAGAAGTGAGACATTGCGATGCTCTTTTTTATTCCAGTCCATAATGTATCTTAAGCCAAATCTCAAACTGTTTTGTTCATAGTACATAAAATACTAACAAATGCTCTACAAATCAGCACCTTTCTTTATTGTATGCAAGATACTTCGATATTTTCCATAATACCCCATTTTATTTTATATTATTTTTGATTTTAAGGTGTGCTAATCACTCATGTTCCACAGTTTGAAAGATATCATACTAGAATCTGAGTTACTTAAAAAGAGTCACCACTGTAAGGCTCGTGCCCATTGTGGTGCTGGCTCAGAGAAGACCCGCTGGTCAGGTTAATCCAGTGGAATGTTTAAACATGAATACCCAGAGCAGAGATATCTGACTGATGGCCCAGAGCTGAAGTTTAACCCATAGAATTGTTTTATTTTGCCTGCATAGAGTTTACATCTTTGTTGAAAGATTGCTAACATTTCAAAAGGAAATTTAGGAGAAATAAGTTCTGCTGATTTATTGTACAACAAGGTGACTATAGTTAATAGTTAATAATTATGTATTATATATTTTAAAAGAGCTAAAAGAGAGGATTTTAAATATTCTTACCACAAACAAATGCTAAGTATTGGAGGTATTTATGGGGTATGATAGACTGATTGGATCATTCCACAATGTATATGTGGATCAACACATCACATCATACCCCATAAATACATACAACTATTATTTGCCAATAAAAGTAAAACAAAACTTTAAAAAATAGACCACCTGGGTGTGGTGGTTCAAGCCTGTAATCCCAGCACTTTGGCAGGCCAAGGCAGGTGGATCACTAGGTCAGGAGTTCAAGACAAGCCTGGCCAAGAAGGTGAAACCCCATCTCTACTAAAAATACAAAAGTTAGCCATGTGTGATGGTGGGCACCTGTACCCCCAGCTACTCAGGAGGCTGAGGCAGAGAAATGCTTGAACCTGGTAGGCAGAAGTTACAGTAAGCCAAGATCATGGCACTGCACTCCTGCCTGGGCAACAAAGTGAGACTTTGTCTCCAAAAAACAAACAAAAAAAAACACAACAAAACAGGAAAGTTCAAAAATATAAAGTCAAATTAAAATCAGATTTTTAAAAAGTACCCAGATCCCCAGCTTCTGAAACAACCAGATTTGGCAAATCTGGGGGACTGCAGGGGGAAGAGGGGTCTGTGTGACAAAAGCTCCATGCCCCCTTCCCCACCCTCCATCCACTCACTCAGCCTCTATTCCATCTGACTTTGGACTTTTACCCCATCTTATTTTACCCCAGCAAATGTTATGCATTTGTCCCCTACCTGGTCCCTGTCAGCATCATGATTAGAGTCTGGCTGAGGACACCTTAATATTAAAAAAGAACAGGAGATCCAAGATGGCCCTTTAGGAGCAGCTCAGATTGCAGCTCCCAGTGAAAGTGCAGAGGGTGAGTGGACACCACATTTCCAGTCGGATCTTTATTGCCCACAGACCAGGAGATTGCCAGGCGGAGGATCCCCACAGGTCTCCAGTGTGGCTGTTTTGGCCAGCACAGCTGTTTCGGCTGGCGCAGCTGTTTTGGCCGACGCGGCTGTTCTGCCAGTGCCCCAGTACAGAGGCTCTCCGTACAAAATACACTGGTCTGGTTGCCCTTTTAAGCTGGCAATTGGAGCTCCAAGAAGGCAGATTCGCCCATTCATCTGATTAAATTGGTCTAAAACAAGGACACAGGCCAGTAGATTCCCAGGCAGTGCCATTGTTTCAGCTGGCACAGTGGGTCACTGCACGGGAAATCACACAGATCCCAGTGCCCTTTCAGCAGGTGACTGGAACACCTGGGAGAGAGTGAACCATTCAACTTAAAAAAAAAAAAAGGCTCTAAGACAGGGAGCCAGACACTGATCAGGCTCGGTAGGTCCCACCCCCACAAAAAAAAAAAAACAAAAAACCAGCAATTGGAAACGTCCGGGGTTGAGAGTTTCATGGCAAGCACAGCTGAACCCAGGATGGTGTAGCTCAGTAAGGGAGGGGCGTCCACCATTACCGAGGCACTCCACCCCTACGGAGGTAGTCTGCCATTGCTGAGGCAGGCTGCTGTTGACGAGGCAACCCACCATTGCCGAGGCAACCTGCCATAACAGACAGAGTCCACCATTACAGAGGAGGGCTACCATTGCCCAGGCAGTTCTAACCACACCCATATAAACAGGACTGCAGGGAAGTTCACACAGCAGCAGGGCGGAGCCCACAGCAGCTCAGCAAAGCCTCTGCAGGCAGACAGTGACTAGGCTGCCTCCTTGCTGGGCAGGGCAGCCCTGAAAAAAAAAGACAGCAGCACAATGGATACTCATAAATAAAGCCCTAACTCCCCGGGACAGAGCACCTGGGAAAAAAAAGCGGGTTTATGAGTTCAGCCGCAGCATACTTAAACGTACCTGCCTAACAGCTCTGAATGAACGACGGAGCTCACAGCTCAGCACTTGAGCTCCTATAAAGAACAGACTGTCTCCTCAAGCAGCTCCCTGACCCCTGTATGTCCGAAGAGTCACCTCACAAAGGTGTGATCAGACTGACATTTGGTGAGCATCATTCTGGGACAGATAGCAGAAGAAGAAACTGGTAACAACCCTTACTGTTCTACAGCTGCTGCAGGTGATCCCCAGGCAAGCAGGGCCTAGAGTGGACCTCAGCAATCACAGAGCAGAGGGGACAGACTATTAGATGAAAAACTAAGAAACAGAAATAACTTCATCATCAACAATCTGGATGTCCACACAGAGACCCAATCTGAAAATCAGCAACTACACAGATAACAGGTGGATAAATCCACAAAGATGGGAAGAAAACAGTGCAAAAAGGAGGAAAACACCTGAAATTAGAACACCTCTCCCCCTACAAGGGATCACAACTCCTCACCAGGAAGGAAACAAAGCTGGATGGAGAATGAGTGTGATGAAATGACAGAATCATCAGAAGGTGGGTAATGAGAAATTTCCATGAGCTAAAAGAACATGTTCTAACTCAATGCAAAGAAACTAAGAACCTTGAAAAAAGATTTGATGAAATGATAATAAGAATGGACAACTTAGAGAGTGAATTGATGGAGCTGAAAAACACAACACGAGAACTTCGTGAAGCATGTACAAGCTTCAACAGCTGAATTGACCAAGGAGAAGAAAGGATATCAGAGGTCAAAGATCAACTCAATGAAATAAAATGAGAAGCCAAGATTAGAGAAAAAAAGCGCAAAAAGGAATGAACAAAGTCTCCAAGAAATGTGGGACTACGGGAAGAGCCCTCACCTACGTTTGATAGGTGTACCTGAATGTGATGAAGAGAATGAATCCAAGATGGAAAATACTCTTCAGAATATTATTTAGGAAAACTTCCCCAACCTAGCAAGGCAGGGCAATATTCAAGTCCAGGAAATACAGAGAACATCACAAAGATATTCCTCAAGAAGAACAACCCCAAGGCACATAATCCTCAGATTCACCAGGCTGAAATGAAGAAGAAAATGCTAAAGGCAACCAGAGAGAATGCTCGGGTTACCAACAAAGGGAAGCCCATCAGACTCACAGTAGATCTCTCAGCAGAAACTCTACAAGCCAGAAGAGAGTAGGGGCCAATATTCAACATCCTTAAAGAAAACAACTTTCAACCCAGAATTTCATATCCAGCTAAACTAAGCTTCATAAGTGAAGGAAAAATAAAATCCTTTGCAAACAAGAAAGTACTCAGAGATTTTGTCACCACCAGGCCTGCTTTACGAAAGCTCCTGAAAGAGGCACTACACAGGGAAAGGAACAACCAGTACCAGCCACTTCAAAAACATACCAAATGCTAAAGAGCACCAACAAAATGAAGAATCTGCATCAACTAATGGGCAAATCAGACAGCTAGTATCAAAATGGCGGGATCAAATTCACACATAACAATATTAATCCTAAATGTAAATGGGCTAAAGGCACCAATCAAAAGACACAGACTGGCAAATTGGATAAAAAGCCAAAACCTGTCAGTGTGCTGTATCCAGGAAACCCATCTCACATGCAAGGATACACAAAGGCTGAAAATAAAGCGATGGAGGAAGATTTACCAAAAAAATAGAGAGCAAAAAAAAAGTAGGAGTTGTAATTCTCATCTCTGAAAAGAAAAGAAAAGAATGGGAAAAAATTTTTGCAGTTTACCCATCTGACAAAGGGCTGATACCCAGAATTTACAAAGAACTCAAACAGATTTACAAGAATAAAACAAGCCCATTCGAAAGTGGGCAAAGGATATGAACTGACACTTTACAAAAGAAGATATACATAAGGCCAACAAGCATATGAAAAAATGCTCACATCACTGGTCATTAGAGAAATGCAAATCAAAACTACATTGAGATACCATCTCACGCCAGTTAGAATGGTGATTGTTAAAAAATCTGGAGACAACAGATGCTGGAGAGGATGTGGAGAAATAGGAACACTTTTACACTGCTGGTGGGAGTGTAAGTTAGTTCAACCATTGTGGAAGACAGTGTGGAGATTCCTCAAGGACCTAGAAATAGAAATTCCATTTGACCCAGCAATCCCATTACTGGGTATATATCCAAAGAATTATAAATCATTCTACTATAAGGACACATGCACACGAATGTTCATTGCAGCACAGTTTACAATAGCAAAGACCTGGAATCAATCCAAATGCCCATCGATCATAGACTGGACTGGGAAAATGTGGCACATACACACTATGGAATATTATGCAGCAATCAAAAATGATGGGATATGGATGAATCTGGAGAACATCATTCTCAACAAACTGACACAAGAACAGAAAATGAAATACCTCATGTTCTCACTCATAGAGGGGTGTTAAACAATGAGAACACATGGACACAGGGAGGGGAGCACTACACACTGGGGTCTGATGCGGGGAATAGGTGAGGGACAGCGGGTGGTGGGGAGTTGGGGAGAGATAGCATGGGGAGAAATGCCAGATATAGGTGAAGGGGAGGAAGGCAGCAAATCACACTGCCACGTGTGTACCTATGCAACTATCTTGCATGTTCTTCACATGTACCCCCAAATCTAAAATGCAATAAAAAAGAAAGAAAAAAAAAAGAAACAGGAGAAATCTATAAGCAAACAATGACATTTACCACTGTCTGCCGCCCTCCATTCCCTGCCACGATTCCCACAGTGGCCTCAAGCCATGATTGCTTGAATGCCTAGAGATGTTTAAATTTGGATTTCCTTTTGTTCCCTGTGCTCATTTCACCAGACAGTTGTTTAAAGGCATCCCTGCCGATGCCCTGTATCTATCTTTTCTAAAGCTTTTTATGGCCTTTCCAGGTACCCATATTCCCTTCTGGGAATCTTCAGGAGCTGGGTACCCACAGATACCTGGAGATTCTGCTTGCTGTGACTTGCCATGAAGATCGTGGCTCTAGACAGGATGGGCTGTTTGGAAGCCGGACTGGCTTCCAAGTCCGGCTGGCTCTGAAGCTGGACTGCCACTTGCTAGCTGTGGGACATTGGAACAAGTTTTTTAGCTTCTGTGTGTCCCTGTGTCTTCACAAGAAAATAGAAATTATAGAAGTATATATATCATGCAGGGTTTGGGTAAGATTAAATAAGATAATTCACATAAAGTGCTTTACCACACTACCCAGTAAATATCAGTAGTTATGCTGCAAACATGCTGTTTTGTCAGCCTGGCTGTGCATGGGAATGGCCAAGTAGGGTTCCCTGGGCACATGAAGGTCTGTCAGAAACTGTCACCAGCTCACGCTGAGGCTGAAGGGGAAGGGCCTGGTTGTGTTTCTAGCTCATCCTTTGTGTTCATCATTCCCCAGGGCCCTCCGGTAACCATGGCAACGCAGCTTACAGGTTGCCAAGTTCAAAACAATGTTTCTAAGCAAGAAGTTCTGCTGACATCACCCGTCTTGATGAGAAGGGAGTGAAGGCTGGTGGGTCCGCACTGCCATCAGGGACAGCCTGAAGAGTGGAGAGCCTCTGTTGTTGGGACTCTTTCTACATGTCTACCTGAGTAATGATGTCCAGGCAAAAACAGAAACAAACAAACCCCAGGCCATGATTGTTAAACAGCATGATCATCTTGAACAGCATTTACACCACTGCTTACAATGTAGTAAACTGAACCTAAGCTTTGGGGTCTGAAGAACTAAGAGCCACTTTTTTTGTTTTGTTTTGTTTTGTTTTTGAGATGGAGTCTTGTTCTGTCACCTAGCCTGGAGTGCAGTGGCGTGATCTCAGCTCACTGCAACCTCTGCCTCCCAGGTTCAAGCGATTCTCTTGCCTCAGCCTCCTGAGTAGGTGGGATTACAGGCACCCCCCATTACATCTGGTTAATTTTTGTATTTTTTCTAGAGACAGGGTTTTGCCATGTTGCCCAGGCTGGTCTTGAACTCCTGATCTCAAGTGATCCGCCCACCTCAGCCTCCCCAAAAACATAATTTTGATGGTAGTTCTCCAACATTTTATCAGGATCCACAGTACAAATGGTGGTGTAGTTCATAATACATGCATGCACATGGTCACAGAACCTCACTTCAATCACATTCTTATTCCAGCCACAGTGATCTTAGGCTCATGGCACTATGCCTAGCTTTTTGGGACCTGCAGTCCCAGCAACTTGGGAAGCTAAGATGGGAGGATGAATTGAGCCCAGGAGGTTGAGGCTGCAGTGAACTACTATCACATTACTGCACTTTCCAGGCTTCCTTTTCCCCCAGTTCCCTGGGTGGCTGGATTTTTTCCTGGCATTCAGGTCTCAGCTGAAATGCCACATTCCTTGTACTAAATCTAGAGTTCCCCAGACACTATCAATCTGTTCTGTTTATTTGCAATATTTATTGTAATCTGCTCTTTTCTCATTGATTTGCGTGTGGGCTTGTCTGTCTCCCTCCCTGAGCACCTCTCATGCATCCCCCTCTGGCACTTAGTAAGGACTTACGATCAGAGAACCATGCTGATAGAAGAGGCTTTTACTCCTCTGGCAGGCACAGAGGATGCTACCAAAATTCCATACTCTCCGTATATTTCCCAGTTTTACGTATGTTTAGGTTGGGATCCACAGGACCATTGCACTGTGAATAGAAACTATATATGGCCCTTCTGGCCTGTGGCCATCAAATACCAATGTGGTATTCCTTCAGCCTTCTCTTCCCATCCTGTTGCAATTTGAAGGCCCTGTTTCAGGTAGCGTGGTCATATGATATAAAGCAGCCTTATCCCTCCACTTTGGGAGGCCAAGGTGTGGATCGCTTGAGCCCAGGAGTTCAAGAGCAATCTAGGCAACATGGCAAAACCCCAACTCTACAAAAAACAGAAAAAACATAGCTACACAAAGTGGCATGTTTCTGTAGTCCCAGCTACTTGAAAGGCTGAGATGGGAGGGTGAATTGAGCCCAGGAGGTTGAGGCTGCAGTGAACTCTGATCACATCACTGCACTTTCCAGCCTATGCCACTGAGAGACACCCTGTCTTCAAAACACAAACAAACAAAAAACAAAAACCCAGCCTCCTGGTCACAACAGAACTCCACCTGATATATTTAATGACCTTCATTGTCTTAAGCCAGCTGAAATTTTAGGATCTGTTTGTTACTGCAGCAAAGTGTAGCCCAGCCCGACACACACAGCTCTTGAACTTTACCCAGGCCCTGCTCTCATTTAGTAACCTTCACAAAAAGGTGACTCTGCATTTTATAAGATTAAATATTTGGAGATCACTTATGGATTGATCATGGGCTATCCAGGCTTGAATAGAATAAATACATATTTGTGTATAAAAATGAAGAAAACAAAAGCATTTGCATCTGACTAGCCCAACAGCTGCCTCTAACAGGCAGAAAAGTCTGGTTCCTCATTAGGCATTTTTCCCTGTCCTTGAGCTTAGCAAGAGGGGATCCATCCAAACTGAATTCATCACCTTCCAATGATTTCCTCTCAAGTATGGACAACAGCATCAATTAGACCCCAGCATGAATGTGGGTAAAACTTTACTCCAACAAGTATTCAACCTGCCTTATTTCTAATTGGACATTTATTTCCCTCACAAACAATGTTGATAGCCCAAATGCCGCTTCTGCAGAGCAGCATGTGCTCCCCTGGGAAGGGGGCTGGAGGAGGCAGCCAGTGTGGTGTGAAGGTTTCCATGGTAATTACAAACTTACCTCCGGAAGGCGCTGCCCAGTGAAATCCCTCGTTAGCCACCAGCCAGCTAATTAGAAGAGGCCTTTGGCACTTGCTTGTATTCTGGAACATTTCTTCCTGGTGGGTTAGGAATGGGTGGTCAAGCCTTTGTCCAGACAAGGCCAAGTCTTTTTAGTCACAAGCCCCAGGGAAAGTCACAGGCATGAAGAAAGAGTAACTTATTCCACTGGCCCATGGAGAACAGATGCTTGACAGCCTTTGTTTCTGCATCTGGCAAACACGAAGGTCAGTTAGTGGCAATGAGATCAGGTCAGAGGTGTGAGGACCGTGAAGGGAAGGAGAGACCCAACCATTCACAGCAAAACCCAGGGAGTAACTGAGAGTTCGGGGGAGAAAGTCCTGCTTCTGGGAGAAAAATCTTAGCCAGAGGGGCAGAGAAGTGTAGGCCAGAAAAGATTATGGATCTAGGGAAGTATTTTGGGGTTCATTGGCATGCAACTGGGGCCCCATGCTCAGGAAGCTTGGGCCAAGTGCGGTGGCTCACACCTGTAATTCCTGCACTTTGGGAGGCCAAGGAAGGAGGATCACTTAAGGTCAGGAGTTTGAGACCAGCCTGGCCAATATGGTAAAAACCTGGTCTCTATTAAAAATACAAAAATTAGCTGGGCGTGCTGGCAGGGGCCTGTAATCCCAGCTACTTGGGAGGCTGAGGCACAAGAATCGCTTGAACCCAGGAGGCGGAGGTTGCAGTGAGCCGAGATTGCAACACTGCACTCCAGCCTGGGTGACAAAGCGAGACTCCATCCTAAATAAATAAATAAGGTTCAAGCTCGGTTGAACGCTGTGCTGTCATTATCTTAAACTTTTTAGTAATTTTTAAACAAGGAGTCTTGCTTTTTCACTTGTCACTGTGCCCCACAAAATTATGTAGCTTTTTGGTTCTGGGTGCTCAGGTGAAGAAGTGTGCTAAGCAGGTAAACCAAGGCAGCAGGCTATGGAGATGGAGAAAGCCCCGAGGCACACAAGCAACCAGGGCTCCTAGGCCACCAGGTACTGGATCCAGGCACTATCACAAGTCCCAGCCGAGGACTACGACTGACTGTGGCTCTGGAGTTGAAAGGACGTGGGCTGAGATCCAGCTTAGCCAATCACTTCTCATGTGATCTCGGGTAACTGGCCCAAGTCTTCTGCAAACCAGTATTCTTATCGATGATAAGAGGATTCCAATGGTTGTGATTTCATAGGGTGATGGTAAAGACTGACCCATAGGGTGGGGGGGTGGCTTATGCCTGTAATCCTGGCACTTTGGGAGACCGAGGTGAGCGAATCATGAAGTCAGGAGTTCAAGACCAGCCTGGCCAACGTGGTGAAACCCTGTCTCTATTAACAATACAAAAGTGAGCTGGGCATGGTGGTGCATGTCTGTAGTCCCAGCTACTCAGGAGGCTGAGGCAGGAGAATCACCTTAGCCGGGGAGGTGGAAGTTGCAGTGAGCAGAGAACACGCCACTGCACTCCAGCCTAGTGACAGAGCAAAACTCCATCTCAAAAAAAATAAAAAATACTGGGACATAATTTTTTGCTTCATAAATGTTACCTAATACCCTCATGACTCTCACTAATATTGTATGATTCTTATTATACTTCCATCCTCATATTGTCACACAGTCACCTGCTGGGGCTCCTGAGCCATCCAAGTGACCCACAGACCTTTTCTGTCCTGCCAACAGCATCCTAAAGACCAGGAAAGTCAACACGTTGCTCCTTTCCTCTGAATTCTCTCCTCCCAGAATCTTCCTTTTGTGCACAATTTACCTCCATGACAGATTCTTAGCTCCACCTTTCAACGTTGAGAACCTATTCTCACCATCTAATTTTACTAAGGAAGCTAACTTTGAGGTGACTGTCTTGCCCAAGGCCATCCAGTGGTCAGTAACGGAGCCACAGCCCCACCTGGGTCTTCCTCACCTTCTGTCCACACTGTGGTAGGAGACTGGGTAATGGTCCTCCATCCCTGCCAGCCTCAGAAAAGGACTTCATCATGCTTCAAGTTTTTAGGATCTGCTCTCTCCTCATAAATTTATTCTATTCCCCAGCACATAGTTATCACCAGGAAAATCCAGCACCTCCTAATTGGGGGCTGGTCAGAGCGAGACTCTGGGTGAAAGGCATCAGTGAGCGGGAGGATCCGCGTCTTGGAAGCAGCAGTGAGCTGCATGGGATGCTAATTGGCAAACGAAAGGGCTGTTCAAGCCTGAGCTGAACTTGGCTCATCCTGCCAGGGAAGGGCAACCCTGTCTGCAGGTTGTAAAAAGGAGAGACAGAGAGGGGACAACTGGTTCCTTATGATCCTGAAAAAAAGAAAGCTGAAGTGTCCAGCTCTCCAAGTTTTCAGAATAGCACAGGCTTTGGCATCAAATGGAACTGTGTTAAATTCCTCCTCTGTCGTTTACTAGCTGTGTGACAATGAGCAGGTTACTCTCCCTCTCTGAATATTTTTCTGACATGTAACATAAAGCTAATAATGTGTACTATTCAGGGTCATTGTGATAGTTAAATAAAATAATCTATTTCATTCATAAAGTAGTTAGCACTGGCACCAGATACATGCCACCACCAGGAAAATCGCCATCATCAATATTAGCAAAGAGCAGTGAGAGTCTTTGGATCTGCCCTTAGTCCTTCCTAGTGATTGGGAACTACAAGGGCATCAAAGGATGACGATAATGCTTATCAGAGTAATAGAAGTAGTAATAAAAGAAGGAGAGAGATGGCCAGGCGCGATGGCGCATGTCTGTAATCCCAGCACTTTGGGAGGCCAAAATGGGAGGATCACTTGAGCCCAGGAGTTCTACACCAGCCTGGGCAACGTAGTGAGATCCCTTCTTTACCAAAATTCAGAAATCAACCAGAGCATGGTGGTGCACATCTGTAGCCCCAGCTACTTGGGAAGCTGAGGTGGGAGATTATTTGGATCCAGAAGGTCAAGGCTGCAGTGAGCCATGATCTCCCCCACTGCACTCCAGCCTGGGTGGGAAAGTGTGACCCTGTCTCCTCTTTAGACAAAAAAAAAAAAAAGGTAAAATAGAAGGGGAAAGACATTAACATTCAGGCAGCCTCACTCTGGCCCAGAAAGCGTGTGTGGTTAATCCCTCCAGGGCCGGTGGCAGCAAAAGCAGTTAGGAAGGACCTTTCAGTGTTTCCTGGAAGCCCTGGTTCCCTTGGACAGGGACGGAGAGGACACTGCAAGGGAAAGTGAGTGAACAGTGGCAGGAAAATGAATCGGGGAGTGGGGAGGAGCTGCCTGCCATTAATCATCATGAAGAATAGGGCCTGGAGAGCTGCCGTTGGCTCCACGGTGATTAATGACCTTTTTAATTTCTCTGCGCATTGTCCCAATTATGCACGGGCACCGAGGGAGGCCCCACTCTCCCTGGGGAAGCAGGGAGGTCTATGCAGTGCATAGTGAGACAGAGAGAATGGCTATGGGGAGACCCGGCATTGTTTTCCAAAAAGCCTGGACCCAGAGGGAAGGGCTGGGAGGACTGGCAGCCCAGATTTCAGAACTTTGCCAGCGAGAGACAGCCAGGTCTGTAGGGAAGGCGGGTGATGGATGCCACTCTTACCCCAAAACTCCGTGCAAAACAATAGAATCATTTTCTTACAAGCTCAACTAAATATTCAGTTTCAGTTCCACTTCTTCTCTAGCGGCAGAATCTTACTCTTGATCCTGAGCTATGTCTAAGTTCTGGGTGTCAAGCATGGGCTGAGAGTCTGGAGCAAAGGCCTACTTAAGATTCTTGACCAGGCAACTACATTCCGGTTCATCCATCATCCGGTCAGACCCTCGGTTGTCAGGCCACAGAGGCTGCTGCTACAAACCCTGGCATGTCTGTTCACATCCAGTGACTCTCTCTTTGTCGTTAGCGTGCACCAAGGAGCAATGGGAATCTTGAAATCGCTACGTACGGTCCTAACACAGAGACAGACTGTCAGACATGTCCAAGGTCTCCGGCCCTCCAAAGTGATGTTTTATTGAGAGTCAAGGTGTTACAGCTACCTCTGACCTGTGCCAATCTCTCTCTCATCATCACTGCTCTTCTCTCCTCAGCTCAGTCCAGGGCAGGGAATAGTGCATCGACCACCTTCTCCTGGTTCCACAGACGCTGGGCATAGAGCCAGTCCTCTAAGTTTCTACCTCCACCAAGAGTTCAGGCTTTCCCAGCAAAAAAGCTAGAGACTAACTAGCAGGTTGTTTTTGGTTATCACCCTGCAGAATTAAGCACAGTACTAAAGTGGGCATTCTCTCTCTTTCTCCCTGTCTCTCTCTGTCTGTCTCTCTCTTTCTCTGTCTCTCTGTCTCTCTCTCTCTCTTCCTGACCCTTTCTTAATTTTGAGAAGTAAGGTGGAGGAAGAAAGAGAAATAAAGAGAGAACCAATGGTTAATATCTTACCAATATAATCCTGCCACACACACAGAATGCCATGGAGAGGTTCAGAAGGAATGAGCACATCCCCTGGAAAAATCAATAAAATTGTTCATGCAGAGAGCAATACTTCTTCATTATTAAGAGCACAGGCTTTAGTGTCTGACAGCTCCTGGTTCAGTCCCGGGCCGCTATTTACTGCTGTGTCACCTTGAGCAAGTGGATTGCTTTCCCCAAACCTCAGTGCTCTTGTCTGTAGAGTGGGGATTACTGGGGGATGGCCAGGATGGTGCATGTCAGAAGGGCTTTGCAAGTTCCCATAGCTGTAGCTACGAAAAGGACAGAGCAATTTCATTTGTTGGAGATAGAAGGAGAGAGTGAGCAAGAGGGTGAGAGAAGGTCAGTAAAATTTAGAAAATAAAAACAAGGGAGGCCGGGTGTCGGTGGCTCACACCTGCAATCCCAATACTTTGGGAAGCTGTGGTACATAGAACACAGAACTCAGGAGTTCGAGACCTGCCTGACCAACATGGCAAAACCCTGTCTCTACTAAAAATACAAAAATTATCCAGGTGTGGTGGTGTATGCCTGTCATCCCAGCTACTCAGGAGGCTGAGGCAGGGAAATTGCTTGAACCCAGGAGTTTGCAGTGAGCTGAGACTGCACCACTGCACTCCAGCCTGGGTGACAGAGTGAGACTCCATCTCAAAAACCAAAATAAAATAAAATAAATAAAAACAAAAACATAGGGGAGTTTGAGAGTTTGAAGTCTCACCTGAAGCCAGCCAGAGAAGTCACAGAGACAGGAAAGAAATTACAAGACCTGGAAGAAGTATGGGAAGAGTAGCCACTGGATTTGAATGGTTTTGGACTATGCCTCGTGGACACAGTGGTGTCAGGGAGGAAGCAAAAAGGCAGCACAAGGCGGTAGAGAGGAAGAGAAAGACACCATGACTTTCTCTGGGAAAGGAAAGTATGACATAAGAGAGACACCATGACTAAGAAACATCTGAGGGAAAGAATGGTGACTATTCTCTCCCTCTTCCTTCCTCTTTCCCTCCCTCTCTCCTTCTTGCTCTCTCAAATACATACACACACACTCTTACAAATGCACATGTGGAGAGAACTTCTCAATGAGTCACAAACCCATTTCTCCTGAAAGTTTTGCAGCAACGAGGGAGACGAGGCTTGGGTTGGCTGAGTGGAGCCTAAAGACAGGAGGTGGTGAAGTAGTGCTTTGCAAATTCTGAAGTGCAGATGCAGAGCTGAGTCAGGAATTGTAGGGGGGACACAGCCTTTGCCTGTCCCACAGGCTCCACAAGGTGCTGACGCTGCTGTTGGCCAACTGCACTGTGTGGCAAAGAATGGACCAAGTGGCATTTAGATGAGATAGCATCACTCGGGGAACTCAAGGAGCCTGCTTCATTCTGTATTCTGGGAAACAAATTCTCATTCCTTCACCTCCAATAGTCCTCAATCATCTCTTGGTCACCTGGAAGTGGCAGGTCCCTTTGCCTTTTATTAACTGATTAAGTAGGAGAGAAATCAGGAAATCTAATCTGTCATTTAAGCTTCAGAGATTGTCTTGGCTTCAGTGAGCCAAAGTTTCCGCATCTTCAGAGGCTGTATTACCCTGGGAAAAGTCGTCTCCCCTTCATTCTTCTCAGGAGTCAGAGAATGAGGACTGTCCCTCTCTCCTTCATTTTCCCATTTTTGATCTTCCCCAGCCAATACACGACACACACACACACACACACACACACACACACACACACTGCACCAATGGAAATAACTACATTTATTCCACTGAATTAAATAAAAGTCAAGCTCCTCATAATGTCATCCAAAGCCCTGAATGATCTAGAATCCGCCTTTCCTTTGTCTATCTCTCCTTGTATCTCTTCTCCCTCACTAAGTTCCAGCCACAGTAGCCTCCCTTCTGCTCCTCTAAAGCAGCGGTCCCCAACTCTGGCTGCACCTAAGAGTCACCAGGGGAGTTCTTAAAATAGTTCAGTGCCCAGGTCAAGCCATAAACCAATGAGCTCACAGGCTTGGGGATGGAAAACAGGTATTCGTAAATCTTAAAGCTCTCTACGAAATTTCAATGTGCAGGCATTTGGAGACTCACAGCTCTGAAGTTCAATAGCTTCCTGCTCTCAGCACCTTGCCTCCCCCCCTCTGCCCCCATCCTTTGCAGCTGACTCCAGCTTATCTGTCAGCTCTCAACTTAAATGACTCCTCTTCATTGAAGCCTTCCAAGAACGTCTTTGTTTCCTTCTTAGAATTTGTCACACTCTGTATTTATATGTGTGTTTATTCTCTGTTTTCTACACCAAAATGTTAGTTCCATACTGCCAAAACCACATCTGGCATTGTTTGCTGCCATACCTGGCATATAACATAGTGTTCGATCCATAGTATGGGCTTATCAAATGGTTGGTGAATGATTGAAAGGCCGTGAACATTTTATAGAGAAGTTCAGCTTAAGATGCCCAGAATTTGTTACTTACTTTAAACCACCTGTTCATAGAATCATCCTAAGTAAGGAAGCCCCCAAGGATTGGCCCTTCAGAAAGACGGTGTTCTGCATGATTGTGTCTCTTTCCTTACTTTCCATGATGTCTCCTTGATGTGTACCACCCTCAATCTGGGGACCCCTTAGCTAAGCCTGCCGGCTCAGCATCCCCACCCAGCTCTCTTAAGAAGCCACACTACTCCAGAAGGGAGAAAAACATTTCTCCTCCAGTGTTACCTCCTTCTTGTACCACACACATTTTGGAGCCCAATCATGCGTTAAGGTCAATTCAAGGCTCCCAACTGCTAAATTTGCTGGCTCCAAATGAGAATCCAAATGAGAAATGGTGATACTGGATCCAAAGAGGTGCTGCAATCCTAATTATCTTCCCATTCTCAGCAGAATTCTCCACAATTCCCTGACAAGTATGCACCCTCGTCAAAATCAATATTCACTTCTACTAGAGCAATGCAGTCATAGCTTTATGGAAATAAATCTAATCTCTCTTGTTAGCATAACTTTGTCCCTTCCTTTACTAGGCAATAACCCCATCATTATCAACCTAAGGACCATTCACTGATATGGTTTTGATCCGTGTCCCCACCAAATCTCATGTTGAATTGGTTTTTGATTTGTTGCTGGTTTTTGTTTTGTTTTGAGACAGTCTCTCACTCTGTTACCCAGGCTGGAGTGCAGTGGCTCAATCTGAACTCGCTGCAACCTCCAACCCCCAGGTTCAAAAAATTCTCTTGCCTCAGCTTCCTGAGTAGCTGGTATTGTAGGCACCTACTACCATGCCCAGCTGATTTTTGTATTCTTAGTAGAAACAGGGTTTCACCATGCTGGCCAGGCTGGTCTCGAACTCCTGATCTCTAGTGATCTCCCACCTTGGCCTCCCAAAGTGCTGAGATTATAGGCATGAGCCACCACACCTGGCCTTATGTTGAATTGTAAGGAGGTGAGGCTGGGTGGGAGGTGATTGGAACATGGGAATGGGTTTCTCATGAATGGTTTAGCACCATCTTCTTGGTGCTGTTCTCGTGATAGTGAGTGAATTCTCACAAGATCTGATGGTTTAGAAGTGTGTGACACATCCCCCATCACTGTCTCTTGCACCTCCTTTGGCCATGCGACGTGTCTGCTCCACTTTTGCCTTCTGCCACAATTATGAGTTTCCTGAGGCCTCCCAAGAAGCACAGCAGATGTCAGCGTCATGCTTGCTGTACAGCCTGCAGAACCATGATCCAATAAAACCTCTTTTTAAAATGAATTACCCAATCTCAGATATCTCAGATGTTTCTTCCTTCCTTCCTTCCTTCTTTCCTTCCTTCCTTCCTTTCTCTCTCTCTCTCTCTCTCTCTCTCTCTCTCTCTCTCTCTCTCTCTTTCTTTCTTTCTTTTTCTTTTTTTTTAGACAGAGTCTCACTTTATTGCCCAGGCTGAAATGAAGTGGCTTGATCTCTCAGCTCACCTCTGCCTCCTGGGTTCAAGTGATTCTCCTGTCTCAGCCTCCTCAGTAGCTGGGATTATAGGAACCCCTATGCCCAGCTAATTTTCTGTATTTTTAGTAGAGACAAGGTTTTACCATGTTGACCAGGCTGGTCTCAAACTCCTGACCTCATGATTCGCCCACCTCAGCCTCTCAAAGTGCTGGGATTACACATGTGAGCCACCAAGCCCGGCCCAGATACTTCTTTATAACAATGCAAGTACTGCCTAATACACTCATGCTTCTCTAAGCTGGGCTTACATGACTGTAGACGTCATCAGCTGTGAATTCCTCTTTTTTAACCCATCAGGAAAAGGAGTGTCAGATCCCCAAATATCTCACCTATGGCTCCTCCATTTATCTAAACATCCAGAAGAGCAGTCCTTTCTGAACTTTTCATATCCTCCCTAGCCCAACTTGAAAAAAGTGAAAATCTCCTTTCTCCCCATGAGATATGCTCCCAGCAGAAATGACCGACTGTCAAAAAGATAAGGTTATCTGCAGATTATGAGCTAATAGCCATAAAGTTTACAGCAGGGGGCCTAGTCCATGGTAGGTGGTTAATTAAAAAAAAAAGTGGCAGCTATTTTTACTACTGCAGTTTCTGCTTCTAATTCTACTGTCACTATTACTTGTGTGCCCAGCACTTAGCAAAAGACTTAGTATACATTAGTCATTTGATGAATGCCTGGTGAATAAATAAGTGAATGAAGGAAAAAGCTGAAACACCTTTTAAAATTGTGTCACTCCCACATTCCACAGATAGAAAAGCTGAGTCATTGCTCTGATGCCAAGGCATTTACCTAGACTGTGCTCATGAGGTCAAAGCCCTGGCACTTGGCTGGTAATTCCCCTGCAATGTGCCTTCCCAGCCTTCTGAGGCTCAGGGACACAGGCATTCCACTCCTATTATCTGGGAGGATATTTACACAAGACACCACTGCATAGAGTCGTTAGAAGAGGGCTTCAAAATTTATTTGCAGAAATCAAATTGCTAGTGTGCATAACTAAATGCTGAATCAGAACTTGATATATCCCAAAAGGTTGATTCACTGAAGATGACATTTTTTATTTTAGAATAAAGGGAAGGTACACCTGCATTTAAAATTCTACTGAACCTGCTCAGGATGGAGAAGAATCATTTCAACGGAAGCCTGGTGAAAAAGAAATGGTATTTACACTGAATTGAGCTTATGGACAAAGATTTTTTTGTGATTGAACAAATAAGATAAAATAAATTTTTGGCACGCTCGTTGACCCACCTCACACATACACACACAAAAAGGGATGGGGGGAGTTGCCATCTTATTTTCTCTCTGACATTAGAAGGAAAGTGATGCAACACTGACAGGGAAAGCAATCATTGCTACTGTTAACTGAGTGGTTACTCTGCAGCAGGTACTGTGCCAAAAGCATCATGATAATTATCTTGACTGTATTAACTTTATTCTGTTCAGAGAAGCTGAATTGTCCAAACATTCCTCCAAAGGAAACTGAAAGCAGGGCTTGAAACTCAAGTCTGCTCAATTTAAGAAGCCATTCTCTAAACTGCTCCTTCCTAGGGCTTAGGGGAGATGAGCTTCTCCCTTACAGAGTAGAATTATTTATTCAAATCACTGTTATAGGAAGCTGATGGATACTGAGCTCTGGCACATCACATCAATTAGCCCATTTCATTAAATGAGTCTCATCCAGCAACAATGGGGAGGGGTGGGAGGGAAATAATAACAATGAAGAGAAACCACCTCCAATGTGGCCATTTTTTCTTAAATGGCTAAAGAACTGTGAATGAAACAAAGAACCTTTTGACTCCTCCCCCAAAGTGACCTGTTGTTGAACAAAACTGGAAAAAGTTTCCTAGAAGTAGAATAAAAATCAAGATTAAGTTAAGCAGTGATTTAAAAACTCATAAAGATCATTTAAAAAAAAAACTCAAATATCTACTAGGACTTTGCGTTTCTCGTTTACTCAACAAAGAACTGTTATTTCCCTACTCTGTGCTTACCTAGCTATTTGGGACTAATCTGTAAATAAAACAGACAAAAATCCCTATTCCTAGGAAGCTGACACCCTCAGCAGTGGGAAGTAGACAATAAAAATAAAAATAAATGAAAATTATTTAGGGTGATAAAAAGTGATAAGTATTACAGAAAAAAAAACAGTATGATAAAAGGGATACAACATTTTGGGAGAATAAGACAATATTTGAGCAAATATTTCAAGGAGGCAAGAGAACAAGCCAAGCAGATGTTTCAGGAAAGAGTGTTTCAATCAGAGGACAGGGCAAGTGCAAAGGTCCCATGGCAGAAATGTGGCTGGATGGGATGAGGAACAGCAAGGACACCATCACAGGTGGAGAGGAGTAAACAAGGTAAGAGGAATGGAAGAGGAGATTTATGATGGTTAAATTCATGTGTCAGCTTGATGGCTAAGGGATGCCCAGATAGTTGGTAAAACTCTTTTTGGATGTGTCTGGGAGGGTGTTTCTGGAAGAGATCAGCATTTGAATGTGTAAAGACCTAGTAAAGCAGATGGCCTTCACCAGTGCAGCTGGGCATCATCATGCAGTCTACTGAAGGTCTGTACAGAACAAAAAGGTGGAAAAAGGGTGAATTTACTTTTTTCTTGGGCTAAGAGCTCCATCTCCTTCCCTCAGATGCCAGGTCTGGGCTGGAACTACACCGCCAGCATTCCTGGGTCTCCATCTTACAGATGGCAGATTGTAAGACTTCTCAGTCTCTAAAATCAGGTGAGCCGATCCCTCATACAAATCTCTGTATAAATCTATAGGTCCTATTGCATCAGATTGGTGCAAAAATCATTGCAGTTTTTGTCGTTACTTTCAATGGTAAACTCTGCAATTACTTTTGCACTGACCTAATATCTATTTCTTTGGAGAACCCTGGTAAATACAGCAAAGTATTGAGGACAAAATTATGCTAGGTCTTAGAAGGCCCTTATAATCATTTTAACTTTTACTCTGAATGAAATGGGGCTCCATGGGCAGGTTTTGAGCAGAGGAGTGATCATGGTCTGATTTATGTTAGCAACTCAGGAGGGAGACCACTTAGGAGATTATACAGGGGAGAGAGGATGGACAGTGCTGTCAACAGAGGTGTGAAAAGTTGTCAGATTCTGGATAGATGTTGAAGGTAGAACCAGCAGGCTTCTCTGAGGGTTCACAGGTGGGGTGCAAGAGAAGTCAAGAATTTCTCAAGCTTTTGGCTTATGATACGGATAAATGGATTGCAGTGAACTGAGATGAGGATGATCATTGGTTAGGCATGGCGGGGGTAGAGTTAAGAAGGCTCTAGATGTGGTAAATTTAAGATTACCACTCAGCATCCAAGTGAATAATAGGTTGAGTATGCATTGAGATATATGAATCTAAGTTCAGGAGACAGGTCCAAACACACCAGAAATCCAGAGCTTTCCTCTCTTTTTTTCCTGTACTGTGGCTTTAAACAATACTTAGGTGCTAGTCATGCCAAAATCTGTAGCTCTAGCTGAGCCCTCGTGCCTGACTGTAGATTCATATACATGATGATGAGATTGGCCAATGGTGAGATGGTATCTGGAAAACATCTGAAATTCAGCATGGTCAGTGGAGAACTCTTGATTTTTCCCTCAAACATCTAACTTCCCTTTCCTGACTTCATGAAGTGACACCATAATCTCTCCAAGTTTCTTAACCCTAAAACTTCAGAATCATCTTCAATTCTCTTCTCTTACTCTTCACATACAATCCATCAGTAATTTCATCTCATTCTACCTCCAAAATATACATCAGCATTGTCCAATTTTCCCTACCTTTATGGCAAGCCCCCATTCCAAGTCACTATCTCTCACCTGGAATACTGACACTAATATCTGTCTTGTCTATTTCCTTCTCTACTGCATAACCTACTCTCTTTCCTTCAAACCACCACCACCATGCACCTCTGGAAGCACAAATCAAATCATGCACACTTACCTCATGCCTGAAATCTTACACTGGCTTACCAGTGACTTAGAATGCGGCCAGGCGCCGTGGCTCATGCTTGAAATCCCAGCACTTTGGGAGGCAGAGGTGGGCGGATCACGAGGTCAGGTGATCCAGACCATCCTGGTCAACATGGTGAAACCCCGTCTCTACTAAAAATATAAAAAATTTACCAGGCCTGGTGGCAGACACCTGTAGTCCCAGCTACTCAGGAGGCTGGGGCAGGAGAATCGCTTGAACCTGGGAGGTGGAGGTTGCAGCGAGTCGAGATCTTGCCACTGCACTCCAACCTCGGCAACAGGTCTTGTGTTTTCTCATTATTTAGGTCTTAGCTCAATGTCATCTCTTCAGAATGCCTCTATTTGATCCAATGATAACCTACCCCCTTCACAGTGATGTATCATATACCCTTTTTCTTTATAGAACATATCACTATTTGAAATGAGCCTATTTAATGTTAGCCTGCTTACATAGGATCAGTCCTTCCCTATGTGAATGTGACTTCCATGAGCACTGTCTTGTTCAGCACGGGATCTTCCTTTTTTTTTTTTTTTGAGACAGGGTCTCACTTTGTCACCAGGCTGGAGTGCAATGGAGTGATCTCAGCTCACTGAAATCTCCACCTCCCTGATTCAAGCAATTCTTCTGTCTTAGCCTTCCAAGCAGCTGGGATTAAAGGTGTACACCATCAGGTCTGGATAATTTTTGCATTTTAGTAGAGATGGGATTTCACTATATTGGACAGGCTGGTCTCGAACTTCTGACCTAAAGTGATCCACCTGCCTTGGCCTCACAAAGTGCTGGGATTACAGGCATGAGCCACTGTATCCAGCCTCCCATACCTGCCATTCTTAAACAGTGCTCGGCATATATTAGGCATGGTATAAATGCCTATTCTATGAGTAAACATTTCTTTAAATGGTGCTATATTGGGCGCATATTAAAAAAAAATCCAAACAGCTATTCGTATTATGCAGTTGTTGAAGAGGTCTTCTGGGAAGTGACAGTTCAAGTGACAGAACCGTATTCTAAGGTATATTCCCTTCATCTCTTGAACCAAAAAAGTCTAGATGGCTACTCCATAGGAACTATATCACCCACCATACAACAACTAACTAAAATGCCAGAGAGAAATTGGCCTTAAATAACCTCTCTAAATTTGTGTTAAAAGCATAGTCCTTAAAGTGGTGGCAAATATCACTAAAACAGAAAAAGCAGACTTATAGCATATTTTAAATTAAACTTTTTGCTTTCAGATCATTGTAGATTCACACGCTATTGTAAGAAGTCAAAGGGAGAGATCCTACGCGCCTTTCACTCAATTTCCTACATTGTTAACATCTTGCAAAACTATAGCACAATGTTACAACCAGGATATTGATGTTGATACAGTCCGAGTCCCTGACACATTTTGAAATAAGCAATCTTCTTATTCTTAATTCCTGTTGCATTTCTCCTCTTGTAAGGCCTCACTCTGAGCTCACAAGTAACCCAGGCATGAAGGCATTACCCCCTTTCTAGAGTAACTGCATGTTAACAGAGATTGCTGAGAGCAAAATGCAATTAAATATATGAAAATAGGCACAAATTCATTATTACTCAGATAAACGCATATCCAAACACTGAGAGGCAACTTTTCCTCAGTCAGAGTAACAGAAATCAGAAAAGACTGAAAACATCCAGTGCTGGTATATGTATGGTGAAACAGGCATTTCCGTATTTTTGTTGGAAGCCATAATATTTTGTTAGGAATTGAGATGGCAATAACTATTGTAATAAAAAGATACCCTTTGATGTATCTATCTCAAGTTAAGGTAATCTATTTTACAGAAACAAAAATAAGAGTACAGAAACACGAGCATGTTTATTGAAATATTGTTTTGTTTGAAGTGTCAAGCATACACTCGCAAACACCCTAACACACCCTGAATGTAAATCAGTAGAAGAATGGTTAAATTAATGATGTAAATCCAAACTGAAATATTATGCAGCTATTTAAAAAAGGTAGGTTGATCTAATTATATATTTGCAGGAATTTCTGGTGTGATAAATAGGGGAAGAAAGAGGAACTGGAAAGTAGAGTACATAATACAAATTTAGAAAAAGAATCTACAAATATGTATACATATTTGTGTATGTATAGGAGCATGAAAAAAGTTGTCACAAGAAAAACAGATAATTAGCATTGTTTTTCTCAGAGGCTGAAGGAAAAGTTAGAAGGAGTCAGGGTAAAAAAATTATTTACTTCTTTAAATGCCTTTGAATTGTTTGTCTAGTTACAAGAAGCATACCATGATGGCTGCGATGTAAAAGAAACCTAGTAAGTAAGAAAGAGGAGGGAGGAAAGAACGGAAGATCAAAGATGGTCTTCAAGTCCAAAAGAATGAATGAGTGATGGCTGAATTTCAGGTATGACAGGAGTCTCTGTACCTAGGGAGGGGACGAGAAAGGGAAGCAAGAGAGAGGAGATGCCCTTTAGTCTGGGTATGGGAACTTGCTTTGGTTTTCATTACTCCTGCTGGCTGCGTGGACCAAGGGAGAGCAGCAAGACGAACTGCATGTCTGCAGGAATTTATGCAGACCAAGCTGCCAACCACCACACTGTGAGGAGAGGCGAGAAGCTCATTAAATAGGTCCTGGTAATTGATTTCCATGGGAAGCAGGAACCTTTCTTGCAGGCAACAGTACAGGCATCCCGGCTGCTTCTGCAGCCCAGGCATTGCCATAGCAAGGAGCACTTTGATGTGTGGTTCCTCCTCAGACCAGAAATGAGGCATCAGGCAACAGATTTCATTCCCTGCTTCCGCTGAACCCACAAGAATCCCAGACCTAGATGTGCATGCTGAGCTGGGGCCACCGCCTCAGGGCCAGATGACACTCTTAGGAATTTCAGGGGCAAGACTCTCCAAGCAGTGCCTTGCATGAGAATGGAGAGCAAGAGACAGAAATCTCCACCTTGGTGCTTTAGATCAAAAGACTCCAGGGCAGTCCAGCTTCAAAATCACCAGCTGCACAGGTATGAATGTGCACAGAGAAACAGAGCCTCTTCTGAAACAGTCACACCCAAGGATTTGAGAAGCAGAAAGCCATACCGGAAATGCCTGCCTACACAAGCAATTAAATTGGATTTATGTCACACGGCAAGTCTGCCCCCAAGAACTGTGCTCCCAACCTAATTCTGCTAAAGCAAATGACATTCAAAGGTACTGTCTTGCCACCCATAAGGCTCCTGAAGGATTCATTTGTAAAAGGAGTTAGTTAACCTCTATATGCCTCAGTTTCCTCACTTATATAATGGGGATAATAATAGAATCCACCTCAGAAGGTTATTATAAGGATAAAATGGATTAATAAATGAAAATTACTTAGAATCTCATTCAGCATATAGTAAGCAGGCTGTAAACTGTTGATCTTTTTTTGAGGCGTGATTGCTAATTTCTCTTACAAAGCAGTCTGTTTAAAGTGAGACAGACACACCTTCAGCCCTTGCATCTGTGGTGTAACACTAGCAGCATGTGCTGTGTCACGAACTCTGCTCTGTGTTGTCCCTACCTTACCTCCTCTCTTCGTCCTCACATCACCCTGTGATGTAAGGGCTTTGATTGCTGCATTTTTTTTTCTGAGTATTGGAGAAGTGTGTGTTTGTGTGTGTGTTTAGAGTAAAGGTCTCACTCTGTCACCCAGGCTGGAGTGCAATGGCACAATCATAGCTCCCAGCAGCCTCAAACTCCTGGCCTCAAGCGATCCTCTCACCTCAGGCACCCAAAGTGCTGGGATTATACGTATGAGCCACTGCAACTGGTCTGAGCATCAGAGAATTTAAATATCTTTCTCCTAAAGGTTTTCTAGACAGTATCAGGCAAAGCTGAGATTCTCACTCAGCTCTAGCCAACTCCAGTTTCTCAGCTCTCATACGTGATCCGCACAGCTGGAGCAGGTGAGCAGGAGCCTGCATAGAGAGGTTCTCATACCTAGCTCCTTATACCCACAAGGAGAGGGAGAGCATTGGGACAAATACCTAACGCATGCAGGGCTTAAAACCTAGATGACAGGTTGATAAGTGCAGCAAACCACCATGGCACATGTGTACTTATGTAACAAACCTGCACATTCAGCACATGTATCTCAGACCTTAAAGTAAAATAAAATAAAAAATAAATACAGATTTCTGCCTCCTACCCAACACTCCTAATGAGTCAACCTTGAGAGTAGGCCCAGAACTGTTTACTTTTGACGGATTTCTCAAGTAATTCCTATGTAGTCAGCCTAGTGCTTGAATTCCAAAACAGAAATTGATTCCAAAACAGGGCTGGGTTTCTCTTTAACCTACTGGGAATCCTCTAAAGACACGAATCCTCTTACCTAGACTAGATCTGTTCATCTGACATTGGCTATCCTAAGTCGAGTACAAATCTCCATAAGAAAAAAAACTTGTGTGAATTCCAACCCTTACTTTTAATTAAGCTTTTTTATTCCAAACTTTCGAGATGCCTGGAATACCTTTTCTGTCTTTCTTTACTTCACACTTCAGTATTCTGTCTCTGCAGAAGCCTCAGCCTGTCTCATCTATTAAATGACCCACAGTTATGAACAATGGAAAGATAAATCTGTTTCATTCAATAGAAACGTTTGCTCAATGAGTCTGAGTCATCAAAGCGTCAGAAATTTTGACACATTCATTAATTTTGTTCAACCTTATTTGTTAACCATAAAAACCAGGGACTGTACAAGCTCCGAAGGCTTTACCTTTTACATGAAGATGTATTTGTTGGAAAGGAGTGCTGGAATGAACATTTCCTTCCACACAGGGATTCTTAAAGTAATTACACCAAAGTAAAAGAAGAGCTTGGATATATATTATTCCATTAAATTTGGATTTACTGAGCACCTGCCTTGTGAAAGGCACTCCCCAGGGTTGAGCAGGAGCTGCTGAAACAGATGCGGGTTCTGGTCTGAATAATCTTCTATCTGGGAAGGGAGATAAGCAAATAAAACTGTAACAAGAGGTGAGATGTGGAACGTGTCATGAGACAATGAGCACTGACTAGTTTTGCCCTTCTAGAACCTGTTTCTCCTTTGGGGAGCAGCACCTGAGTTTCACCTTTAGAACCATCCATTATCCACCATGACTCCATGTGACATGGAAGGCCCTGGCTACCACGCTCCAGCTTCACGGTGGGAGCCCAATACAGGTTTGGCCAATCAGAGTACCCCATTCCTCTGGCCACAGTGATTGGTTCAGAAATAAGCATGTGACTAACACAGTCCAATAGGATTCACTCCCAGGATCTTCTTAGAATCGTGTAATAGAAACTCTACTGAAGTTGTTGAGCTGGGGAGATGGCAGTGTGAAGCTGCCAGGGCAGGTCCACCCACAGAGAAGAGCTTTCCTGAAAGTGAAGGCAACAAAAGACAAAAGACAGGGCCCACATGGCAGTGTGTGTGCTCCTGGACCCAAGTTGCAACTGAAGAATAATCACTGTGTGTGTGAAGAATTCAGGGCTTAAAGGTTGCACCCAGGTAGAAGCATCAGGGAGGGTTTCCTGAGGCAGTAGCTGTCCAGCCGGGGAAGGATGGGGCTGGAATTGCCTCAAGGGCGGAACCACACTCTGCACACCTTCGCTGGAAGTTTTCCACCAACAAACCCCTTCCGGCAGCCGCACTCCAGAATCATTTTAAATCAGTCATGGTATGTCTTCAAAGAAAGTTTTTTTGTTTGTTTGTTTGTTTGTTTGTTTTTAACAAGGAGAATCATATATTTTCCCTTTCCTTGCTTTATTTATTTATTTATTTATTTAGTCATTTATTTATTTATTTATTTATTTTGAGACAGAGTCTCTTACTGTCATCCAGGCTGGAGTGCAGTGGCTCGATCTTGGTTCACTGCAACCTCCGCCTCCCGTTTTCAAGAGATCTTCCTGCCTCAGCCTCCCGAGTAGCTGGGATTACAGATGACTGCCACTATGCCCGGCTAATTTTTGTATTTGTAGTAGACACAGGGTTTCGCCATGTTAGTCAGGTTGGTCTCAAACTCCTGACCTTGTGATCCGCCTGCCTCTGCCTCTCAAACTGCTGGGTTACAGGCATGAGCCACTGCCCCTGGCCTCCCCTTCCTCTATTTTTATCACATAGTTATGTATACAGTAGGTGCTTAAGGAGTGCTTTCTGAATTACAATAACACATTCTTGAACAGTAGGCTAAACTCAATCTCAGAAGACAGGCATCCGAGGGTCACCGAACATAATATACATGAGGACAGAATCAAAGAAGATGTCATGTTTATCTCAAATTTGATCTAGGAAAGTGCAGAATTAGTTGTTTTTCATTATTCTAAAAATTCTTGCTTCAAAGTCCCCCAAATGATAGTGCCAACAGATTGCATTTCCTGAGCGGTCTTTTTTCCATAACCTCTCTTGTACCTTTATTAATATCACTACTACTGAAAGGCATGTTCAAAGGCTCCCTCATTCCATCTGCACCCGAGTCACCCTGAATAGGAAAGAATTTTATTCCGTGTGTCTACATGTATGGGTGTTTTCCGGTTTAATATACCGTTGTTCCATCCAAACATAAACTTCCCATGAACTCACATGAAAGAGTCTAGCAGAAGTTGGAGCGCAATAAATGGAAACTGGGCAGCGAGGCTGATAAAAAACCAATCCTGGGATTACTAAGCAATAAAACACACGTGTCAGTGGGGTTCATCAGAATCAGATTCTGAGCTTACCAAGCAATAAAATGCATGTGCCACATTGATCGGTCTGGAGCTGAGAGCCACTTTGCCAGCAAGGTTTCTCAGATCTAGACAGAGAGAACAAATGGGATGAGGAGGAGTTTGGGGTCTTATCCAAACTATTATTTTCCCTGGAAGGAAGCAAATCTATTTTCACCAAGGAAGAGCCACTGAGTTACATCCATGCTCATTTGTACCTAGCATCCTCTAAGTGGATTCCAGGAACACCTACCATCACCATCATGGCCATTCTTCCACAGAACATGTTCTGATTTTTCTTAGTTTAATATCCAAAACGATCTGGTTCCATTATTTATTGGCTGTGCTAAAAGTGCAGAAATCTTACCTGTGTGGTTTTTCTCTATATCCCAAACACCTAGACTGAGGTATGAGACTCAGGTCCAGGACATTGTAGGGGGCCCAATAAGTGTGCATTGAATGATTGATCAAATAAACGAGTGAATTATACTATGGAAAGACAACTGGGCTTGGAGTTAAATTTAAGCCAGGTTTCAACTATGACATTTAATTCCCATGGAACTTCAGGGAGTAAATTTACATATCTGGAACAATTTCATTACCCATGAGATGAAAGCGTTTGATCACATTTCAGTATCAGCGTGTGTTTCATTTGATAGCAACTTAACTCCCCTAATCAACTGCAATCTCATAGAGAATTTGCATGTTTATGACAGATAAATCGAAGCTGCTCTACTTGAAGTCTGGGAGTGAACAAAAAACAGATTTCCCCCACCTGGGCTCTAAACCACCTCTGATCTCTGTGGTGTTCCAGAACACAGTAAACCACCGGACAAGATGTGAGCATCTTTTTTAATGATCCAGTGATGCTCAAGGTGATGCCAAATGAATTACTCAGGGATAGAGATGGCATGTACAGCTCAGGGTTTTTCCCAGGCCTACCTGACTCAAAATCCCATGTGCTTTCCATCCATTCACCGACCCACCCGTTCACCATCTATCCACTTATTCATTCATTCTCCCATTTACCTTCTCATCTAAGTATCCATCCATCTTCTTATCCACTCATTCATTCTTCCACTCATCCATCCATGTGTCAATTCATTTACTGAGCAACTATTTTATTGATTCTCAGGAACTAGGAATAATGCACTGGAGAAGCAAAACCAGGTTTCTGAGTTTCTGTCGTCGCCAAGCTTCAGTTCTAGTGATGAAGTGAAGTAAGAAAGTTGGAAGACGGGGAAGAGATAAAATGTCAGCTAATAGGAAGAAAAATAAATCAGGATGAAAGACTAACAGGTGTGCTATTTTACATAAAGAGGTCAGGGACGGCTTCTCAGAGGAAGTGACTTTTGAACAAAATTCCAGAAGAATTGGGAATATATCCTATGAATGCCAGCAGGAAAAGCTTCACAAGCAGAAGAAGCTGCAAAGACCATGAATTATGAGTGCTCCATGACATCCATCTGCCCACAAAAAGAACTGGGTTTAATAACTTGAATGATGCTGAGACATTATCTGTGAAAAGTGTTTAAGAATGCTTACCTTGCAAGGTTTTCATGAGGATTACATGAGATAATCACTGCTTAGGTATGTGTAATGTATAAAAGGTGCTCACAGAACACCTGCTGAATAAGAAGAGATAAGGGATTCTGGGTTTTCAGATTCCCTAATCCACAAATAGCTGCTGAGAATCTATGATGTGGAGGTTCCTTGATCAGCTGTCCATGTCATTATCCCTTTTGGCTATCCAAATTATTATAAGAGATAAGTGCTATTATCGTGAAGTTCATATGGCATATGGGGAAACTGAGGCAGGAAGCATGTTCGGTAACCAGTCCAAGATCCCAGAAGCAGAGAGGAAAAGCCAGGATTTGACCTCAAGAATCTGATGCCAGGAAGCAGAGAGGAGAAGCCAGGCTTTGACCTCAAGAATCTGATGCCAGAGCCCTTGGGCTCAACCACAGGTCACCTTCTCTTCTGGAGTCACTTGGCCCAGAGCTGTGGTCATGGAGCTACAGGTCCCAGAGAACGGATTCTGCAAGAGGAATAATAGTAGCGATGAAAGTCAGGTAGGCACCTGTTTCCCAGAGGAGACTTATCCTCTTATGCCACATTAAGGGGTTGCCCTTTCTCTCTGCTGCCTCCATGTGATTTCTTTTTCAATCAGTTATTATTTTTGAGACAGAGAGACCCTTTGCACAAGAGAAGCAAAGTGAGGAAACCTGGGAGAGATAGGGATTCTGCCATCTCAGTGATTCCTGTAGATGCTCCCAAACTCTCATCAGACCCTCAGAGTTTCAGACCAACACTTCGATGCCATTTGTTCTGGAGCATGCTCCTTAATCACTCCCACTCCCATCTGTCCCCCTACCTCCAGCTCCCTCTCTCTATCTACCCCCCCACACTCTGTCTCTCCCTCTCTCTCTCTCTGTCCTCCCTCTCTTCCTTCCCATTCTCTCTCTTTCCCCTCTCTTTCTATTTCTCCCCCTCTCTCTTTCCCTCTCTCACCACTTCCTGCTCTCTCTCTCCCCTGTCTTTCCCAATCTCTCTCTCCCCCCTCACTCTTGCAGGTTCTCCATCTTCCCGCTTTCCCTCTCTCTCCCTCCCTGTCCCCCTCCTTCTTCCACTCTTTCTCTATCCCTCTCTCTCCCTTCCCCCTTCCCTCTC
>CM052660.1:87778870-87833554 GCA_028533165.1 Leontopithecus rosalia | reverse complement strand
CTCTCTCTCTCTCAGACACAAATGCACACATAACTAGAATAGGCCGCCCTCCTCTCCGCTCCCACATCCCCATATTTTTCCTCTCTCAGCCTCAGCACAGCATCCTCCCTGTTGTTAGCTTCCCAGCCTTAGCCCCACTCTCCTAAAATCATTAATGTTTATTAAGTGATCAGAGTCAGGCAGAGCTGGATTAAAGACTCAGCTCTATCATTATTAGTTCTGTAACCTGCAGCAAGTAACTTATCCCTTTCCTGGTCTTCTACTTTTTTTTAATAGACTTAGGGGTACAGGTGCAGTTTTCTTACAAGGATATATCACCTGGTGGTGAAACCTGAGCCTTTGGTGTAACCATCACCTGAATAGTGTACATCATTATGAAATTTACCATCCCTCAACCCCTCCCACCCTTCCCCCCTTTTGGAGTTTCCAGGGTCTGTAATTCCATCCTGTGCGTCCATGTGTACGGATTATTTAATTCCCACTTATAAAAAAGAACATGCAGCATTTGACTTCCTGTTTCTGAGCTGTTTTCCTTAGATAATAGTGTTTAGCTCCATCCATATTGCTGCAGAAGACATGATTTTATTGTTTTCATGGCTGAGTAGTATTCTATGTTGTATAAATCACAGTTTCTTTATCCTATCCTCCACTGAGGGGCACTCGGTTGGTTCCATGACTTTTCTATTGTAAACAGTGCTGTGATAAACATACAAGTACTGGTGTGTTTTTGATATAATGAATTATTCTCCTTTGGGTAGATGCTCAGTAGTGGGATTGCTGGATCAAATAGTAGTTTTATTTTTAGTTCTTTCAGTTCTGTGAGAACTCTCCATACTGTTTTCCATAGAGGTTGTAGTAATTTACACTCCCAGTGTGTAAACATTTTCTTTTCAATGCATCCTCACCAACATATGTTGTTTTTTGGCTTTTTAATAGTAGCCATTCTGACTGGTGTAAGGTAGTATCTCATCGTGGTTTTAATTCTCATTTATCTGGTCTTGTTTTTAAAAAATCTGTAAGTAAGGAAAATAATAGTAAATACTTTATAGGATGATTAAAAGTATTAAAGGGTTAATCTTATAAAGTCATAACCATAATGCCTGGCACACAATTAGCATTCAAGAAGGATTACTTGCACAGTTATGAACATTTCCCAGCGCTCAGGGAGTCTGCCCAGCTTGTTCACTATTGTATTCTCGGTGCCTGGCACAATGCCTGTTCCACAGTAGGAGCCTGATTATTATTTATTGAGTGATTTAATGAGTAAATGAAAATCAAGAAGGTAAAGGTGAAGAAGGAAAGGAGGCATAACTTGTGGCTGTACTCTGAGAATGTTCTTTTAGACACATCATTTCCTATAATTCTCACAACAGCCTCGTGAAATGGAACTCATCGTTTGTCATTTTACAAAACAAAGGGGAAATGACCTGTCCAAATCGCACAGCTAAATAATGGAGCCTTTTTTTTTTCAAATGACCACAGAATGGTGCCCAAAGTTATGATGGGGAACTCCAGCCCTGATAAATTATTCATACTATCATTGGCCCAACAGAAAATAGAACTGGGAGACAAACCAATCAGTGTGGAGGATGGAGACCTGTGATCCACCTATAGGGTGAAATTTGGTCAATGGATGAGATTATTTGGTTTTCTCAGCGTTTCAAAATGTATTAGGGCTACATATAAAATTTTAGAAATTTCTCATAAAATCTGAGCTACTGGCTTTTTTTTTTGGAAAATCCAGAAGCTCTCCAGACTCAAGGCCTGTGTTCCTGCATGGAATCAATGAGCTGGAGCCAGCTGGCCCCTTCTGCAATCTCACAGCCCCCCGCTCCAGCCCCTCACACAGTGCTTACTGGTGGACATACAACCAGCCTGCTTCATTGCTGTTATCTCTTTCTCACCTTTTGGCATCTAACATCCCAAGCCAGTTCAAAATTTTCCATCTAAAGATGGGACTACTGAAGCCAAGAGAAGTGGCTTGCCTAAGGCCACAGGCTTAGTGATAGAATTTGTAATTTTAATTCTTCTTCTCAGGTGATCTTTACATAAATGCATCATGAACATGTCTAGGAAGGCTTCTGGATTCAACATGCCATGCCTGAAAATACCCACAAATTAAAATGACTGCTACAGGGTCCATTTCCAAGAGGAATAGTCAGTGTCTCTTCTTAAGGGTGCAAGGTAAAAGGAAAAAGAATCTCCTGAGACAGGAGACCCTCAAAATCACTTTGCACCCCTTCCCCCTCCCAACTGATTCACTGTCATTCAGAAAGCTAACAGGATGCCTGGCGTGGTGTTCCAGCATTAGAGACCCTCCTGCTGTTACAGAACCAGAAATTGTTAGCCAGTATTTGTGTTTTCCTCTATAAACCTCAAGTTGTTCCTGGGACATGCCCAACTATGGGATCCTTCTGCCTGTGACGGCAGAGAATCAGGAGGCCAGAGATCGCATTCAATGGTGCAGTCCCTTTTGTGCTGTGTTGCACTTGTCAGACCTTCAAAGCCCAGCATCTTGAAGTTTAGTGACACAGCATCCTAGAAGTGCAGTTGTGGAAACACAGAAAATCTCAAATAATGAATGAGCCTTTTGGACAAGTTTAGTCAACCCTAGAAAGTGAGTGAGGGAAAAGTAGTGTAAGGCAAGCAAACTCTTTGGACTAACTAAGGAGCCAGGGTCTCTCCCGTGGTCTCAGATGTCGTCCCACTCTACGTGCCCTCTGCCAGAGTTGCACCGGAAGTGTCAGCTGGTGAGAAATTTCGTGTATTGGCAACCCCATAGGGTGTGTGTGTGTGTGTCAGTCCTGACACACAGTGTGATTCCTCATACACAATCGATCCTTCTCCTGCTACATAAACACCCTCACATCCAGTAGTGCTCCCATCTGTGAAAGGCCAATATATGGGAATGTGATTTATTTATGCTACTAAGGGTAAGCAGAAAACAATGTATATACTGTTGTCTTAGAGGAAAGGGAACAACAAATCAGATGTGTGCATTGAAAGTCAGTGATTACATTGGGCGATGTCCATAGTACAGTAAATACAAAGTCGATTATTTCAAGAGACTCATTTTCCCGGTGTTGTTTGTACTTAAACTGATACTGTGAGTGGATGGGGGCCCTCCCTCCATGATATTTATGCTTGCTTTCAAGGCTATTTGCTCGGGATGTTTCTGGGCCTGTGGATGAAGTCCAAGCTCTCCAGCAGAGTCTGGCCCCTGCTGTCTACTCTAGCCTCATCCAAAGGCAGTGCTTCTTCCAGCACCACCTGTAGCCTGTACAACAGCCATCCCAACCTCCTCACAGATCCCCACAAGCTCCGTACTCACTCATATCTCCCAACATGAGCACACGCTGTTTCTGCTGCCTGGAACGACCCTTTAACCACCCATGTGGAAAATAAATTTTTTTTTTGAGATGGAATGTCACTCTGTTGCCCAGACTGGAGTACACTGGCATGATCGTGGCTCACTGCAACCTCTGCCTCCTGGATTCAAGCGATTCTCCTTGCCTCAGCCTCCTGAGTAGCTGAGATTACAGGCGGCTGCCACCACACCCAGTTACTTCTTACACTTTTGGTAGAGATGAAGTATCACTGTGCTAGCTAGGCTAGTGTCAAACTCCTGACTTCAAGTGATCAACCACCTCAGCCTCCTAAAGTGCTGGGATTACAGGCATGAGCCAATGTGCCTGGCTGGAAAATGGATTTTTACTTGAGTACAGGTCAAATAATAACTCATAACCTCTTCTCCTGACTTCTAGGCAGAGTTCACCACCTTTCCTCTTTCTTCCTGGTGGTTTTGGGTATCTGCCTCATAGCACTTATCCTATCCTATTGGAATAATCTGTTTATGTGCCTGTCACCTGCACTCAGCTATAAGCATCTCTCCAGTGAGAAGAGCTTCTGCATTTCTCTATCCCCAGCACCTAATACACAGTAAAAGAAGCACACACATAAATGTTCAAAAATGTACATTGAATTGTGTTAATAAATAAATTAGCAAAAATCTTAGAACCTCATATTAGTTTGCTATTTTATTGATAAAAGATTCTAATGCAGATATCAATGTGGGCCGCTTTGATGTGCCTCTTCTAAAAATCACATGCCCCCACCTTTCTTTTAAAAGCTGGCCTTGGCCTTCCAGAGAAGTTGGGTTGGTGTGAAAGTAATTGTGTTTTTTTTGAATTGTTGAGATTTGGTGTTTGATACTGAAATGCATTCTTAATAAATGTGGTTATGTTATACATCATTAAATGCACACGTCTTGTTTTATGTTTCTTGCTAATGACGTTGCTTACTGTTTATTTTATATTTATTTTGGACTATGGAAATGATGTTAGACAAAAGGCAAATGTGAGCGGTTTTCTTATTCGAGTTCAAAATGGGTCATAAAGCAGCAGAGACAACTCGTCACATCAACAACACGTGAGGCCCAGGAGCTGCCAACAAACACACAGTGCAGCGGTGGCTGGAGAAGTTTCACCAAGGAGACAAGAACCTTAAAGATGAGGAGCATGGTGGCTGGCCATCGGAAGTTGACAATGACCAACTGAGCCATCATCGAAGCTAATCCTCTTACAACAACACAAGAAGTTGGCAAAGAACTCACCATCGGCCATTCTAAGGCCATTTGGCATTGAAAGCAAATTGGAAAGGTTTTCAATAAGTGGGTGCCTCAAGAGCTGAGCAAAAATAAGAACAAATCATCGTTTTGAAATGTCGCCTTCTCTTATTCTACGCAACAACAACGAACCATTTCTCAATCGGATTCTGACGTGCAATGAAAAGTGGAGATGACAAGCTGAGTGGCTGAACTGAGAAGAAGCTCCAGAGCTCTTCGCAAAGCCTAACTTACACCAAAGAAAAGTTATGGTCACTGTTTGCTGGTCTGATGCAGGTCTGGGCCACGACAGCGCTCTGAATCCTGGGGAAATGATTACATCTGAGGATTATGCTCAGCAAACCAATGAGTGCACTAAAAACTGCAACACCCTCAGTGGCATTGCTCAACAGATAGGGCCCAATTCTTCTCCACGACAACACCCGACCTCATGTCGCACAGCCAATGCCTCAAAGTTGGACGAATTTGGATATGAGGTTTTGCCTCATCTGCCATATTCACCTGACCTCTCGCCAACTGACTTCCACTTCTTCAAACATCTCAACAACTTTAGCAGGGAAAATGCTTCCACAACAAGCAGAATGCAGAAAGTGCTTTCTAAGAGTTTGACAAATCCCAAAGCATGGATTTTTACACTACAGGAATGAACAAACTTATTTCTCATTGGAAAAAAAATGTGTTGATCATTTTAATTTATTTTTATTTTGATTAATAAAGATGGTGTTTGAGTCTAGTTATAATGATTTAAAATTCACAGTCTGAAACTGCAATTACTTTTTCACCAACCTGCCATTAGGAGTGGAGTCCTACAGAGCTGAAATTTTAGAAGGCGAAAATTAGCCACCACACCCAGCTGATTTTTTTTTTTTTGTATTTTAGTAAAGACAGGCTTTCACCATGTTGGCCAAATGATCTCCATCTCCTGACCTAGTGATACACCTGCCTTGGCCTCCCAAAATGCTGGGATTACAGGCATGAGTCACTGCCCCCAGCCAGAAAGTAATATTTTAACCACAACGGGTAGTATGAGACAAATGCCCTAATGTAGGAAAGAGTTCAGGACCCAAATGAAGCCATCAGAATCAGCCCAGAGTCAGAAGAACCAGAGGCTTAAGCTCACAGGCTATGCAAAATAAGGGCAGGCTGGTGGTGGGCGTTGCTGTCCAAATCGGCATAGTGCTCACAGCAAGGTTGTGTGTCCTAAGAACCAGGCAGTTTTCTGGCTACTCTTTTCCCATACTCTGCTGGGAATTTGAACAGGATCCAATGAACAAGAAAAGAACAATCAGAAAAAGGACAGAGGTGATTAGGGAAACAAAACTTTTCAGATTTCCAGGGAGGAAAAAAGGGCAGGGGAGTGGGGGCCACTGGCATTACAATTACTGAGTAGATTGGTTGGGAATGCATTCAGCTGCAGGCAAAAGAAAACCTAACTCATGGTGGCTTCAGGAAGTAAGGGCTTTAGTTGCCTTAAATAACAAGAAGCCCCATGAGCACAGGAAGGCTTGTGCAGCCACTCCAGAATGGCATTGAGGTCCTTGTGTCTTCCCATTCTGACGTTTGTGGCACTTGGTTCTTCTCATCATGCCCACATGTGGCTGCTATACTTCATGAAATACCATCTGCATTACAGGCAGGAAGGATGATAGGTCAAGGACACATGATCAAGTCTGTTGCTTTTCTTCAAAAAGTGAATGGTTTTTCAGAAGCTCTGCTCGGGAGCATTCCACTGAAATGTCAGTGACCAGCAGTGCTTTCTATGACTATCCCTAGCTGGAGAATGACTAGGAAGTTTAAGATTTTTACTTACCAGCCACTTGAGTTGAGTAAGGCATGTGAGAAAGGGTTGAGAATGGGAATGAACCAACTAAGGGTATGTCCCACACCAAGCATCTCGAAGTTTGAGAGCTATGAGTCTCCCCATAGCTTATTATTTCCCTGTCATTATTGAACTTACAACCAAGTCAAAATCCCTTGATATGGGATTGGGTGGAGAGTTAAACATAAAATCATCAAGCAAATACCTACAATAAGTTTAAAGATTGGTATCAAGGTCATAAACTGGAAATAGGACAGCTTCCCCAGCTCTGGTCTGCCTCCTGAGTCTCCCCTTGAGGAAAGGAGTGAACCACACAGGATTATCTTTGTTGTTAGCTTAGCTAAAACTTTTGACTGGTTGCCACGAACCAGTCACCATGCTAAGACAAGGGGATGCACCAACCGATAAAACAGATCAAGTCCCCATCCTCACGGACCTTAAGATCCCAGTGCAGAGACCGGATCAACAAACTGGAACATGTGTCAACCTTCCCCACATCTGTTTTTGTAATAAAATTTTATGTGGAAAAAACCACACACATCATTTACACATCATCTATGGCTGCTTCTTCTCTACAGCAACAGAATTGAGTCATTGCGATAATGTTGTGTAGTCCACAAAGCCAAAAATCTTTGTCGATCTGGCCTGTTATAGAAAAAGTATCTTGGTTTCATGTCTTATGGAAAATGCACACAACAAATAATTAAACGCCGCAGGGCACAATGGCTCATGCCTGTAATCCCAGCACTTTGGGAGGCCGAGGCAGGTGAATCACCTGAGGTCAGGAGTTTGAGATCAGCCTGACCAACATGGTGAAACCCTGTCTCTACTAAAAATACAAAACTTAGCTGGACATGGTGGTGGGTGCCTGTAATCCCAACTATTCAGGATGCTGAGACAGGATAATCACTCTAACCTGGGAGGCGGAGGCTGCAGTGAGCCAAGATTGCACCATTGTACTCTAGCCTGGGCAACAAGAGCTAAACTCCTTCTCAAAATAAAATAAAATAAATAATTAAATACATTAATGACCCAGCTTATTCTTGAGTGTGATATTTCTAAAATACAATGTAATGTAGAGTAAAAAGGGGTAGAGCTGGTGACCTTAAGATGGTCAGGCAGGTCTCTCTTAGAAAGTGATGTTTTGACCGAAACAGGTAATAAAAGGAGGAAAGAGTTCAGGACCTAAATGAAGCTTGAGTAGCCAGCTAGATTCATGGGGAGAGGGCACCATCTGCCATATAAACAGGACCCCAGCTACGCAGGGCTTTGCAGGTCACAGGAACAGAGTTGGGATTTATTTTTATTGTAACAAGAAATCCTTGAAGTCAAGAACTGAACCGACCACTGTAGCTCCAGTGCACAGAATGGATTGTCTGGTGCAAAAATGCAAGTAATGCCATCAAGTGACCGCACTCAGTCCAGGTGTTGCAAAGATGGGCTATGCATGTGCCAGAACTTTTACCACTTTTGGGGGTGGGGAAAGTGGGAAGGTAGAGAATATAGTAAGGCAGTCTTTTCAGACCCACTCACAGTTAGGTTTGGCAACGTGGCTAAGTTTTTGTTTTTGTTTTGTTTTTTTGAGATGGAATTTCACTCTTGTTGCCCAGGCTGGAATGTAACAGTGTGATCTCTTAGCACACCACTACCTCCACCTCCCAGGTTCAAGCAATTCTCCTGCCTCAGCCTCCCAAGTAGCTGGGATTACAGGTGCGTGCCCCCATGTCATGCTAATTTTGTGTTTTAGTAGAGACAAGTTTTCACCATGTTGGTCAGGCTGGTCTTGAACCCCTGACCTCAGCTGATCCCCCTGCCTTGTCCTCCCAAAGTGCTGGGATTACAGACATAAGCCACCGCACCCAGCCTGGCTAAGTTTTAACAAATGAAATACGAGTATAAATCATATACCCCTTCCAACCTGATCCATAAAATCGCACTGCATTTTCCTCCTCCAGGCAGATGAGCAATCTTTAAAGCCATTTTCCAAAAATGGTGAGCTCATAGCTAGCAGAAGACCAGCACCATGGATTGCCATTTGAAGGAGAGTTTTGCACTCTTTGGGAGCAGCCATTTTGAAATTTACATGAGAGTAATATAAACATTTACAGTATTTGAGTCATTATACATTTTGGGGTTTGTTTGTCACAGCGTTATTTTGACTGTGGTCACTGATAGCTCAGGCTAGCGCCATGGTTGTGGAAACCTGATTATGCGGCAGCTGTGGGTGTGTCAAGCTGGCTTAGGATCCTGGGTAAAGGTTAACATCTCTTTTACTTTTTTCAACATTGCTCAGGAGCTAACCACTGTGCAGCACTTTGCTGGCCCTTTCTGGGCTCTGCTAGTCCTTCTGGATACCTGCTTACTCCAGTGCCTCTGGCTTTTCTGCCCTCCAGAACTTCCCTGCTCCCCAGGGACTGTCCTTTTGATTCCAGTTGCCTGAGCAGCTCTACCTCCTGCATAACGATGCTCTATACCCCATGTTTTATTTCTTGGGTTTTCAATCCTTTCATAAAAAATGCATGCTGGATGAAAGGTTTTACATACCAAACAGGCCAGAGATTTAGGGCGGACAGCTTAGTGATTCAAAAATGTTCCTTTTCTTTTTTTTAATTTTTATTACAATTGCTCTGAAAGAAGTCTCTATCGCTTGATATTAACAAATGTAGCCACTGAAGCAGATGCACATACCCACAAACACCAGGAGAATTAATTACCTACAGTTAGATCTGTTTCATCCTTTTTTTCCAAAGCAATGCTACAAAGATGAGAGCTTTATTGCTAGCCTCGAGCCTTCTATTTCTGCACCAGGGCCCACCAGGCAAGGGAGATGACAAGAAAACTTCATGGGGGAGACCCCTGGGCATACACTTCTGGCCAGATATGTCCTGGAGTGACAGTTATCAGCTAATTTAACTAGAATCCGAAATCTGAGAGGTGTAAATTCTAACAGTAAAAATAATAGCACCTCACATGTAGGTAAAGCTCTTTGCTTATAAAAGTGTTCACATATCTGTTAGCTCCAATGGCTTCTGCAAGGGAGGGAATAAGGGATCTGAAACTGCTGCCATACCTTGCTTGCAATAATATTAGCTATCATTTTGTGCTCTTCTTATATGCCAAGCACTGCTTTTAGCACCGTGCATATATTAACTCATTTAATGCTCATAACATCCCAATGGTCTCATTATCTTTACATTAAAGAAGAAGAGACTAAAGAATAGAGAGGCAAAACAGCTTGCCCAAGGAAACCAATCTAGTAAGTAGTGGAGCATTGATTTGAACTCAGGAAATTTAAATTTGGGGCCCATGGTCTTAGGCAACATGCTGTTTTGGAAAACTTTGGATTTGGAGTTAAGATGTTCAGATTTTAGCCAAAGTTATTCCATGAATGAAGTAAGTTGTTTTAACCTGGGGAAAAAAATGTCTGTTTCTTAAACATACAGGATCCTCCTTTTCTTATTATGGTAGACTCTTAAAGAAATCTACAGCTTTGTTCACGCCTCCTTGTATCCGTGCTCTTGGGTTGGCCCATCCCACCTTGGCACTGAGCTTGATCATGTGACTTGCTTTGGCCAATAGGACAAAAGCAGAGGTGACGCTGTCATAAACTTAAAAGCACTTGTGCAATGGGAATTGTTCCCTCTTGCTGCTCTTGGGAACCCCGTGTCTGGATAAGCTAAGAGCCACTAGACAATACGACACACACAGCCATCACTTCAGCTCAGGTAGAACCAACCTCCAGAAATGTGAATGAGATCATGCTAATTCATCCAGTCCTAGTAGAGCTACCAGTCTTCCAAGTTCAGAAGAACCCTCAAACGAACCCACAAAATAGTAAGAAAAAAAAGTTTGTTATTTAAAGTCACTAAGTTTTGGGGTTTTATATGGATGAATGGATGAATGGGTGTGTGAATGGATGTGTTAGTAGATGGATGGGTGGGTAAATGTGTGAGTGGATAAATGAATGGATGTGTAGGTTGAGTGGCTGAGTGAATAACTGGATGGATGGATGGATGGATATGTGGATAGATGTGTGAGTTGATAGGTGGTTAGATGAATAGATGTGTGGGTGGGTGGATGATATGTGGGTGGGTTGGTGGATGGATGGATGGATATGTGGATAGATGTGTGAGTTTATATGTGGTTAGATGAATAGATGTGTGGGTGGGTGGATGATATGTGGGTGGATTGGTGGATGGATGGATGGATGGATGTGTGTGAGGGTAGATGGATAAATAAATGCAAGGATGGATGGATGGATAAATGTGTGGATAGATGGATGGATAGATATGTGTATGGATATGTGGAGGGGAGTGAATGTATAGTTGATGAATGAATGAATGTGTGGGGGATGGGTGAATGGATGGATGAATGTGTGGATGGATGTGTGGAGGTGAGTGCATAGACGAATGGATGTGTGGGTGGATGGACAGATGGATGTGTGAGTGGAAGGATAGAGAGTTTCTATCTTATGGGGGGAGCAAATGGATGATGGATTGGTGAATGTGTGAAGGGAGTGGATGGATGATGAATGTGTGGGTAGATGGATGAATGGATGAATGCATGAATGAGTAGGTGAGTGGATAGGTGGATGAATGAATGGATGGGCAGATGGATGGATGTGTGGATGGATGTCTGAATGGACGGATGAATGGATACATGGATGGATGCATGGATGAATGTGTAGGAGGAAAGAGTAAATCATGGATGGATGGATGAATGTTCTGGGAAGTGGATGAATAGATGGATTGGTAGATGTGTAGGTGGATGGATAGATGGATGTGTGGTTGGATGCATAGCTGGCTGGCTAGCTGGATGTGTGAGTAGGTGGATGGATACACAGATAAATTGATGAAATGACCTATCAATTGGTCAACCAATTACTGAAATAAATATAAAGAAAAGATAGAAGAGAGAAAAGCTCCAGGCAAAAAGACCAATGCTAAGGCTATGGCAGTAGATATGGTGGTGAGAATCAGGTATTAGAGACATTCAGGGGCATTTACAACTGCACTTGGTAGCCAATTGAATATGGAGGAATAAAGAAACAAGTAAATGACTCCTAAATTTCTGGCTTTGGTGATGGGGGTAGGTGGAGTCATTTACTAAGAAAGGAAACTAAAATAAGGAGAATGTTTTATTGTACCCCTCATCCACATTCACATAGACTGCCATCTTGAACACAGTGCCATGATTTGTAACTGGGAGGACAGATCTACTGAATTTACAGGTGTCCTCCCTACTGTGATCCCTCTAGGAGTCTCCTCAACACCCAGCAAAGCACTAGGAATCAAGTGAGTTCTAGAGAATTCTTGTTGAATAAAACGTTAAGAGTATGTCTCATGACCAAGTTGTCACAACAGGGACATAGAATTCTCTTGGCTGAGTGAGGACAGAGTCCTATCAATAGGCCCCCAAAGGCAGAAGTGACCAACACATGTCCTGCCCAGCTTCAACCAGGAGCAAACCGTCCAGTTTTTTTTTAACAACCCAGTGCCCACTGTGAACAGAGAGATACCAAGTCCTCTATGTCATGAGCATCAATCTCATGTAAGGCAGTCCCTTTAGAGAGAGGCTCTGCAGTTTAGTGGTCCAGACAGAGAGAGAAATGCATAGACCACTGTGAAAATGCTTCCAATAGCTCTTCATAGTATCTTTTTTTAAATTAAGATAACAACTTTTCATAAAGTTGAAATCATTAAAAATGTAACAGAATGACCTTTTCTCTGAGATTATGCCTTTCCTCCTTTTTTATGTGAGGATGTCCTTTCTGTATGACTTGATGAAAATAAATGATAGTCCTTGTATCTTTCTAATGACCTATTCAACAAAATTAGAAATTGGTAACTTTATGTGAATTCTGGTTTTGTGCTTAATTTTAATGACAGTGGTATAGCAATAGTCAATAGATGCTGGTCACTAACCAGACAGTGTCCCAAATGCCAAACGTGTAATAACAAGTTTAATCTTCAGAACCACTCTAGGAAGTAGGTGCTTTTATTATTTCTACTTTCACATGAGCAAAATGAGACTAGAGATATTTAATGAGTTGCCTGAGGTCATATAAATGTAGGTTTCAGACTCTGCATTACATGTGCAACTTGGCAAGCCTGTTCCAGTTAATCCATTCATTCCCTCACATATTTATTCAACTAGTATTTACTGAACACCACCCATGTGCCTGGTGCTGTGCCAGGTATTGGAGATGGCACAGCAAACAAGACAGACAAGGTGTCTGCCTTCCTGTACTTAGAGTATACCAGGAAAGACACAAAGAATTGCTTTGGCTCATAGCTCCAATAGGGATCAAAGGTGCCACTGGGACCTGGTGGTATGAGGTGGTCCTCCTACTGGGAGGATCATATAAGTTAAAAGTTTTTTCTTTCAAAGGCCCACTTGAAAATTATCTCCTTTCATTTTTGTTCTCCTTATTGAAGCTCAGACTGCTAATAAAGATGTACCTGAGACTGGGTAATTTATAAAGGAAAAGAGATTTAATGGACTCATAGTTCCATGTGGCTGGAGAGACCTCACCGTCATGGCAGAAGGGAAGGGAGGAGCGAAGGCATATCTCACATGGCGGCAGGTAAGGGTATGTTCAGGGAAACTCCCCTTTAGAAAAACATTAGATCTCATGACACTTGCTATCATGAGAACAGCATGGAAAACACTCCATGATTCAATTATCTCCCAATTGGTCCCTCCCATGACATGTGGGAATTATGGGACGACCTACAATTCAAGATGACATTTGGGTAAGGACACAGCCAAACCTATATGTCAACATAAATTTGAAATTTGTGCAAGAACAGCCTTCACTAACTCAAAGAAAAAGCAGCAGTAGTAGTAGCAGTCAGACTGGGTGCAGTGGCTCACGCCTGTAATCCCAGCACTTTGGGAGACTGAGGTGGGCAGATCATCTGAGGTCAGGAGTTCAAGACCAGCCTGGCCAATATGGTGAAACTCCATTTCTACTAAAAATACAAATATTAGCCAGGCCTGGATGAGGCAGGAGAATCACTTGAACCCAGGAGGCAGAGGTTACAGTGAGCTGAGAATGTGCCATTGCACTTCAGCCTGGGTGACAAGAGCAACACTCAAAAATAGGAGACCAAGAATAAAAAGAGCAAAGGGCCAGGGAAGACTGTCATGTCTCCCTCTAACCTAGGAAAAAGGAGTTCTGACAAGTTATACCGGAAGAAGGTGGAGGAGACAACAATTTCTCCCCACCTTCCACCTCATGCCAATTGCATTGAATTCAATTATGGGACTGTGCACAAGGGAGCAAAGATCACAAGCAGACTTGCCAAACATCAACTGCTCTCAAACTCCACTCTGTATCAGAATCACCTGATGGAGGTGGATTTAAAATCATGGATTATAACTCAGCAATTCTAAACTGTCTCTCTGACATCTGCATTTTTAACACTCTCCCAAGCCAATTCTTATGCATTCCAAAGTTTGAGAACTAATAGTGTGTGTCTCTGCTCCTTCCCGCTTCATGCCTCTATGCCAGGGTCTCTCTCACTTCACCTTCCCCTGCGCACATGTGATGGTGCACTCATTTAAAGCATGGGGGCCAGCTGGTGACTGCATTGGGATTTGGGTTTAGGAGGAAGTAGAAACTCTCACAGTCCTTTAGAAGGTGCTACTTTCTCTATTATTCCGGCTCTTCCTGAGACCCTTCCATCAGATATGGCCATGGGGCCTTCTAATAGCAAGGTGATACCTTGTTTGCTGTTGAGATCAGTCCTCGCATAATAACCTCTCAGCATTCCACATAAGGAAGCAACGTGATTGTGAGTGCAAGAGTGAGACCGCCCTGGAATCTAGCTGAATTCGATCACAGCTCCTATTAATTCTGATAGCATTATCTTCCCCACTTCACCAGGTAACCAGCACATGGGCTCTGTGAAATGCAGACCATGTCCCCGCAGGAATTAGCAAGGGTGTCATTCGCAGGGAGCAGCAGACTAGAAGTGGTAATTCTAAATCTGTGCCAAGATCTGTCTCCAATCTACTGTGCTAACATTTGGTGTAGTTCAGCAGATGGGAGGGCTAGATTTGGGCACACAGCTGTGTCCTAGACAAAGTTGCTTGGAAAGAAAGCCTAGATCCAGATTGAGAGATCTTGTTCACTGTCTATGGTATGAGAATCTGTATTCCTTTCTAAGGCCAGCTGAGGTTCAATCCAGCCAGGGCTGCTTGGATGATGGGCCGGAGGTAGAAGTTTGGGATATGACATGGAATTTCCCATCTCTGGTTCTCCTCTTTCTTATCCTTTTCCTTGCTTCTATTTGTACCTGAGAAGTTAACACACTAAGAAGCTCTATTCAGGATGGTGTGGTTGGGTGACTACCACCAGAGAGTACGTTCAAGCACATAAGGTGGAATACTTTATAAATCAGTTAATAAATAGAAATGAGAGGGTATTATTATAGAAAGACTATCTTGATATACTGGATTGAACCTCAGTGTCTACATCTCTAAAGTAGAACCAACATGACCTAGTACAAAGTGCTTAACGCCATGCTTACGACAAGCCACAGGTGGCACCTTGATGTGGCGTGTCTGGTTGTTGTTAAAGTTGCAGCAGAATTCTCTCAAGCCTACGGACTGAAAACAAATTAAAAGGAAAGTTGTTGGCCAGGCACAATGGCTCATGCCTGTAATCCCAGTACTTTGGGAAGCTGAGGTGGGCACTTGAGGTCAGGAGTTCAAGACCAGCCTGGCCAACATGGTGAAACCCATCCCTACTAAAAACACAAAAATAAGCTGGCAGTGGTGGCGGGTGCCTATAATCCCAGCTACTCAGGAGGCTGAGACAGAAGAATTGCTTGAACCCGGGAGGCGGAGGTTGCAGTGAGCTGAGAATGGGTGAAAAGAGTGAAACTCCATTAAAAAAAAAAAGGCTAGTTCTTATACCACTATGGCTCTATAAAACAGGCTTTTCCTTTTTTTGTTTTGTTTTTTTGTTTCTGTTTTTAACCAGGGACCTGGAGAAAAAGAGTTAACAGAAAAGAAGGCTTCAGGGTTAGTAGTAAAACAGAAAACTATGGTTTGGGCTTTGAAATGGGAAACTCTAATGAATGGGAGAGACTTCTAAAAAAAAGGACTTTAGCTTGTACTTAGGACAGAAACAGTAGGAAAGAAATATAAAAGGAAAAGTAGATGAGGCAGAGCCTAATAGGCTCCTGTAAACAGGCTTAGCCCTGCATGGGGGAGAGAAAGTCTGAGGCTGATGTGAGAGGTGTCCTTTCATTTTGAAATCCTGACAGAGTCCACATGAAAGAAGAAGGGGAATGCCAGAGGGATATGGAAATGGAAGGCTAGAGGAATGTTCTAGTCCCTTTTGCATTGACAGAAATACCTGAGAGTGAGTAATTTTTAAAGATATATTTGCCTCATGTTTCTGCAGGCTGTACAAGAAGCATGGTGGCAGCATCTGCTTCCAGGGAGGCCTTAGGAAGCTTCCATTCAAGTAGGAGGGAAGGGGAGCCAGCATGCCACATGGCTAGAGAGGGAGCAAGAGAGACAGGAAGAGGTCACAGGCTCTTTAACAACCAGCTCTCTTGTGAACTCATAGATGAGAACCCACAATTTCTTTTCTTTTCTTTTTTTTTTAGAAGAAGTCTCACTCTTCTCCTCCAGGCTGGAATGCAATGGTGCTATCTCTGCTCACTGCAACCTCTACCTCCCGGGTTCAAGTGATTCTCTTGCCTCAGACTCCTGAGTAGCTGGGATTAAGGCACCTGCCAACATGCCCGGCTAATTTTTGTATTTTTAGTAGAGATGGGGTTTCACCATGTTGGCCAGGTTGGTCTTAAACTCCTGACCTGAGGTGATCTGTCCACCTTGGCCTCCCACAGTGCTGGGATTACAGGTGTGAGCCACTGCTCCCAGCCAAGAGAACCCACTCTTTACCACAGGGAGGGCACCAAGCCATTCAGGAGGGATCCACCTCCATGACCAAACTCCTCCCTCAAAGCCCCACCTCCCGCATTGGGGATCACATTTCAACATGGGATTTGGAAAGGACAAATAGCCAAACCATATTAAAGAAGTTGAGAAAGTCCCCACTGCAATAGAAAAAGTGATGGCAGCAAAAGGTATTTATGCTCACACCTAAGTAAGAAAGTTGCCTGAAGCCTGAGAAATTCAACAGCTAAGAGACACAAAGTTTCAGGTAGAAGCATGTAACAGAGAAAATTGGCTTTCGTGACATCAAAGGAGGTACACATGTGGGAAGTATCACCCAACAGGAGCCTCATTTCTGAAATCTGAGCAACTGGGGACCAGAACCTTGGACAGAGCTCACTGGAGCCCAGAGGATAGAGGGAAATAAAGGCATGTTAACTATGAAAATGTACTATATGCAAAATAGGGGCCATGCAAAATTGGAGGCATCCCCACTGCACATTTTCAAATTCAGCTAGAAAAATAACTACTTAAAGCTAATATTTACTGAGCGCTTACTGGATAGTAGGCACTCCTGTAAATACACATGGTTCATCTCATTTCATCTCTAAGAGTATACAAATTACACATTTCTATAGAAAAGGCAATCGGGTGGTGAAAATTCTCTCTGAGATTTGAGAGAAGCATGATGTCAAATCAAACTTTTGATTGGAGCTGTTTAATTGGGTTTTAGGTTTACAGGACTGAAGATGACTCTGGACAATTGACCTGAATGTACTAAAACTGAAATGTCATTCCCTTTTTACTTACTCTGCTTTCCCTATATGCTTGCTGCTCTGAAATAAAAATGAGCCTTTTTTATAGTCTAAGGCTGGTTGCAGCAACCAGATGGAGATTGTAAGAACCATTTGGACTCTGTCTGAAAATATCTCCTCTTTTTTTTTGAGATGAATACTATTTTACAGAAGAAACTTGTGTTCACCCTATGCTTCTGATAGCTCCAAATATTTGGAAAGATGGGATACATGAGAGACACTGGTTTTGAAGTGTCTAACTCTGAGAGACTAAAGGAACAATAGCAGCTTAAAGGGGAGATAGTATGAATTCCAGCTGCATAATAAGGCAATCAGAAGCTTATGAGATAACAGAGTGAGGCATCTTTGACTGTAACAAAGCAAAATAAGAAGGTTATGGAGTAAGAGAAAATAATTTTGAATTTTTTAATCTCCTGTGCTTCTCTGGATACATGAGTCTGATTTGGGAAAGGAGGAAACATATAGCGTTAGCTTTAATAAGAAATATTGAAAGCATTTTATATTGCTAATATCCTGTTATAATTGGACAATTTTATTATTTCAAGAACACCATATAATCCTCTCTGGAGAACTTGTGTAAACATATAGCTAAGCATGATTTTTACAAACAAACTAGGCCATTTGTTTTACCTTGAGATGCAATGTAGAATCCCGTGGAATTTTTCCCAAAATTAAAAAGAAAAAGTAAAAATCCAAATAAATTCTAGGGCTTTGTAATAGTCAGGGTTCTCTAGAGGGCCAGGACTAACAGGATAGACGCATATACGAAGAGTTTATTAAGGAATATTGACTCACATGATCACAAGGTGAAGTCCCACAATAGGCCATCTGCAAGCTGAGGAGCAAGGAAGTCAGTTCAAGTCCCAAAACCTCACAACAGTGCAGCCTTCAGTCTGTGGCTGAAGGCCCGAGAGACCCTGGCAAACCACTGGTGTAGGTCCAAGAGTCCAAAAGCTGAAGACCTTGGAGTCTAATGATGTACAAGGGCAGGAAGCATCCAGCATAGGAGAAAGCTGGAGGCCAGAAGGCCCAGCCAGCCTAGCCTTTCCACATCCCTCTGCCTGCTTTTATCCTAGCCTCGCTGGCGGCTGATTTTTGTAAGGATTAAATGAGATGTATGAATGAAGTAGAACGCTGCTTTGCATTCTATGCAGGCTGGATCTGCATCTCCCATTCCACTGTCTCAGATGTTAATGTTCTTGGGCATCACCCTGGCAGACACACCCAGGAACCTTACTTTACATCCTTCAATCCAATCAAGTTGACACTCAGTATTAACCACCACAGGCTCTATGTGGTCCAGTCTTGACATGAGGTCACATTTAGGGAATAACAGTTGTCATTTGCTGCATGCTTACATCTTGCAAGGCAGCATTCTGTATTCATTCATACATCATCTCATTTAATCTTTACAAAAGCTCTGTGAGATGAGCCCTGTTATTAGACCCTGTACAAGTCACCTGCTACCTGTTGTCTGAGTTACTTTAATGATCTCCTGACTGGTATCCTTGATTTTGCTCATGAATCCCTGCAATTTTTCTGATATGCCACATTCAGAGGGATCCATTTAAAATGCAAATTATATAAAGTTTCTCCTCTGCTTGAAACCCTCTCACGGCTCCCAAATGCACTCAGCATAAAAGCCAAATCTCACACTTTGGTGTACAAATTTCTATCTGACCAAATTCTGTTACCTATATGAACACCTCCCCACCGCCCGCCACTTGCAGCCATCCTCCTTGCTTACTTTACCCCAGCCATGCTGGCCTCATTGTTCCTTGGATATGCAGTCTCCTGAAGCCGAATTGGCTTTCATTTGCTCAAATGTCACCTTCTTAATGAAACCTTCTCTAATTACTCTATTTCAAATTGCATTCCCACCAGGTTTCCCAATCTCCTCTCCCCTGTTCAGTTTTGACACAACACTTAATTTGTTTATTTATTGTATTTGTTTCTCATCGTCTGTCTCCTCACATAAAAATGCAATTCCCAAGAGAAAACAGATTTGAGTGTGCTTTATTCACTAGTGTAGCCCAACCACTTAAAAAACAGTGCCTGGCGCATATAGACACCAATAATTATTTGTAGAAAAAAAATGTAATGATTCCAGTTTTAAAATGAGGAAACTATAAAACTGTGACATGGAATAATTAAAGAACTCACCCAAGGTCAAAGCCCAGATAGCCTGGCCAATAAAGCCAATGCATTTATGTCCTCCAAAAAAGGCAATTCATTAGCCAAAATGTTAGTGAAAGGTGACTTCTATCAGAAATTCCCTTCACTCAATAACTTTTCACCATAGACTCCTGTCTTTTCTCTCTCTCACACATAGATGAAGATCTATGTCTTACGGAAATAGAGAGATGTGTGATAGATAGATGATAGATAGATATGTAGAGATGGATAGATAGATAGATAGATAGATAGATAGATAGATAGATAGATAGAGATGACATTGTGACATTGACAGGGATAAGCCTGTGAGAGAAATCCTTGGCTCATTTATAATTACTCTAATTTACACAAAGTAATCCAGAATCTCCAGTGAGAGGGAGGTGGAGGCTGAGAATAACTGAGAAGTTATCAATGTCAGAATACTGACTGGGGCAAGGTTGAAATTATTAATACCAATATAAAGTGTGGGCCGGGCATGGTGGCTCACCCCTGCAATCCCAGCACTTTGAGAATCTGAGGTGGGCAGATCATGAGGTCAGAAGATCGAGACCATCCTGGCCAACATGGTGAAACCCTGTCTGTATTAAAAATATAAAAATTAGCTGGGCATGGTGGGGTGAGCCTGTAGTTCCAGCTACTCAGAAGGCTGAGGTAGGAGAATCACTTGAACCAGGGAGGCGGAGGTTGCAGTGAGCCGAGATCACTGCAAACCAAGTGAGAATGATGGTTTCCAGGTTCATCCAAGTGTGGTGCAGAGTGCCACCACACTCCAGTCTGGTGACAGAGTAAGAGTCCCTCTCAAAATAAATAAGTAAATAAATAATGTGTTCCTTTTGCATGTGTGCCCTGTTCCCATTCTGATTTAGTAGATCTGGGATGAATTCCACCAATTTTTTTTAAACTTCACAGGTGAGTCTGAAGTGCACCTCTTGTTAGGAAGCCCTGGAGAGAATGTGTCCTCTTATTCTGCCCTATAGTAACTGTGAAGTGGCCGTGGCTGAACTAATGGACCGGTGCCTTTGTAAAGACTTCTTCAGATGAGGTCACAAAAGTGACTGAACACTCATCTGATTGAAATGTTTTTAGAATCAGTTGTAAAGATTGGAGAAGAACCCTATAAAAAGAGGGCATGGCTTTTTTGGGACTACATCATCCTCCTCCTCTAAGGAAGCAGAAACACAGATAGCTCATCGCAGCCCTGGTTGATAAGAACATGTTGTTCATAAAAGAATTAAAAAAAAAACATGGGTAGAAATTTGCAGCCCTCTCCTCCTCTCAACTCCACACGCAGAAGAATGGAGGCTCCTTTGTGGATTAAAGATCCAACAGGATCATGGCCCAAGAATGCTAAGTCTTCAATTAAACATCTTGTTTCCTGTGTAGAATGTCCTACGGAGTCTAGTTTGCTTCTCTGTCATGTCAACATGTGCATCAGCTGCTGCTTCTAGCAGAAAAACGCTCACTTTCCTCCTCCACTTTTGAACGCCAACAGCAAGCAGATAAGCTTCAGAGTAATGGAAATCTGAGATCAGCCACCTAGATTCTCAAGATATTTTTCTGTCCCTACAACTTGAGATTTTATTCCTATGCTGGGCTGTCTCGGTTCTACACAGATCAGAATAATTAGGTGTTAACCATGTTGAGTGTGTTAATCTGTTCTCACACTGCTCATAAAGACACACCTGAGACTGGGTAATTTATAAAGGAAAGAGGCTTAATGGATTCACAGTTCCACATGACTGGGGAGGCCTCAAAATCACAGTGGAAGGCAAAGCAGGACAAAAGTCATGTCTTACATGGCGGCAGGCAAGAGAGCTCGTGCAGGGAACTCCTCTATAAAACCATCAGATAGCAGGAGACTTATTCACTACCATGAGAATAGTATGGGGAAAACCACACCCATGATTCAATTATCTCCACCTGGCTCCACCCTTGACATGTGGGGATTATTACAATTCAAGGTGAGATTTGGGTGGGGTCACAGTCCAACCATATCGTAGAGTCCCACTCATCCAAGTGACCTGCATGCTTCCCAGCCATGCTCAACAGCAGAGCTTGGGTGTCTACTGCAGGAGCTTTCCTGCCCTATTCTTATATCAACTATGACCAGAAAAGAGCTATGGAACCTCAGCCCAGCTCTGACTAAAAGTGAGACTTAGACCAACTTTGTGGTCTGAAGTCTGATACCTTTGTCCCTGGAGTGGATCCTGAGCAAGGCATAGCCTCTCTTAGCCACACAAATATCCAAACCTGGAAATCCCAAACCCATACTGACTGGTTAGAGCCTTCACTAGCATTTTCCTTCCTATGGGGGAGCAGCACCCCCACACACCTAAGCATCAGTGAAGGTTCAAATGCAAATTGGACTGAAACTCCTCCATTGGACAGGATGATTTCACCCAGGCTGCCACTGAGTAGCTCACCTTGTGGTCCTCACTACCAGGACCAAACATACTGAATAGTGACGCCTGCACACTCAACCCAGAACAGAAGAAACTCTTCACACATCCCTGCTGCTGACTTCCTCCACCTCTTCCACAGCCCTGCAGTTACAGCTGAGACCACTCAAGCAAAGACACCCACTCCTCTCAGATGGACCAATTCCCCCAGACCCCTCAATCCCCTACCCTTCCTTGTCCTCATCCCAGGAGCCAGCACCCTCCAGCCACCCAGATGGAAGCTTTCTCCCAGACGCGTCGTCCAGAGTGCAGCTGCACGTGGAGAAGCTGACACAATGTCTTCAAACATTTTTAATTGCCCTGTCAAACTGACAATTATAGAACTAATTATTGAGGAGACAATAACAGATACACTGACTGAATCAAGCGTCAACTGAGTTTTTATGTAATTATGCAATTTAATGAATTGAAGGCTACAGTAATGGAGTATTGCTGGTTAATTAGGGACTCCCTTTATGCTAATAATGCCATTTATTTTTGACTCGCGGTATTTATTTTCAGTGTTGAAAGCATTGAACACGTCTTCCTCTGACACTGGCATGTTGAGTGTTTTTCAGAGGGTTTGGCTGCCAATTGTGTTATTTATAGGCAGCAAGCTTATTCCATTCACTGTCTGAAGAGCTCCAAAAAGCGCCTATTATATTACAAGCATCTCATTTTAGACCCAGATTAGATTTTAATTATCCTGCTGACTGAGTGAGTTTTCCTGTCATCCTTCTCCTGAGATCTGGGGAAAACAAAATTAAGGGGTTGTGGTAGATGGTCCCCAAACTATACCCCATCAAGGTCAGTCCATGCAAAAAGGCAAAGACATCCTTTTGTTTTATTGCACTTTAGGTTCTGGGGTACATGTGCAGATCATGCAGGATTATTGCGTAAGTACATACATGGCAAGGTGGTTTGCTGCCTCCATCCCCCCATCACCTATATCTGGCATTTCTCCCCATGTTATCCCTCCTCAACCTCCTCACCCGCCGCTGTCCCTTCCCTAGCCCCCCACAACAGACCCCAGTGTGTGATGCTCCCCTTCCTTCCTTGTATGCACGTGTTCTCATTGTTCAACACCTGCCTATGAGTGAGAACACTGGGTGTTTGATTTTTTGTTCTTGTGTCAGTTTGCGGAGAATGGTTTTCAGGTTCATCCATGTCCCTACAAAGGACACGAACTCATCATTTTTTATGGCTGCATAATATTCCATGGTGTATATGTGCCACATTTTCCTTGTCCAGTCTATCATCGATGGGCATTTGCATTGGTTCCAGGTCTTTGCTATTGTAAACAGTTCAGCAATGAACATACATGTGCATGTGTCTTTATAATAGAATGACTTATAATCCTTTGGGTATATACCCAGTAATGGGATTGCTGGATCAAATGGAATTTCTATTTTTAGATCCTTGAGGAATTGCTGCACTGTCTTTCAAAACATTCTTTTATCCTTTATCCTTATTCCCCAGCCATTTCCTGTTCTCCCTGGATTCCTTTCCTAGCACATTACGTGATGAAAAACTCACGTGTAGAGCAGTGATTCTCAACCAGGGGCCAAGGGACACTTGCCAATGTCTGGAGGACTTCTTGGTTGTCACCACTGGGCCTCAAGTAAGCAGAGGTCAGGGATACTGCTGAGCTCTAGGCAAGGCACAGGGCAGCCCCATACACAAACAAAGGATTATCTTGCCCCAAATGTTGATAGGGCTGAGTTTGAGAAACCTTGGGATAGAGCATCAATAATCATGAAGCAAGTAGATTTTTGCCACTCTGGTTCTGCAGAGGAAAACAAATATTTCGCAGCATCTAAACCATGATAGAACTGTCAAAAGTATGTGAAGTCAGCTACATAAATTGTGAAACATGAGTCATAGTCATGTTTGTTCTGAAACAGTGTAAAATCTACAGGATTCTTTTTCATTTCATGAAAATAGAAAAATCATGAGCATTCTCTCCCAGGAAGAGCCAGGGCTCTTGCCTTTCTCTTTGGTCACCTAGCAGCAATCAATGCAAACTTGCCTGTCACTGTTGTTAATTATCTGGAGCAAAATGCAAAAGCAAAGGAGAATGTGATCAGGTTTTCATAATGCTAAACTCAGCCAATTCTTCATTTTCAGATTTCATTTTCTTCCTACTTTCTAAGGAGACATCTTGTGTTTTGCCTGCCCAGCTTTCTTTTTCTTCCTCACTTTTGAAAAGAATTTCCTCTCACTCATTTTCAGTCTGTTGGTTTGGATGGCATGAGATACACCATTAGGATTCATAGTGGCACGAGATTCAGGCCTGGCCAATCCTTGCAGACCATTCTCCGGGTGCCTCATCAATTTGTCAGGTGTGAGTGACCCAAGAGTAACCTCTGACTTTTGATAGAGCAAATGGATTGTATTCTTGTCAGCTAGACTGGAATCTGAAATGGTAAAAATCTGAATCTGACTGAGGCATGTTTGCCATACTCAGAGGAAAACATTCCTAAGATATGAAAGCCCAAGAAAAGTGAGGGAGGTGGAGGAGGGGAAGGAGGGGCAGGAGGAAAATGAGAAATAGAGGAGGTGAGAAAGGAGGAGGAAAAGGAGGTGGAAGAGAAGGAGTAGATGGATGAGGAGGGGAGGAAGAAAAGAAGGAGATGAAGAAAGGAGAAAAGGAGGCAGAGAAAGAGAAGGAAGAGGAGGAAGAGGAGGAGGTGGAGGTAGAAAAGGAGGGAAAGGAGAAAGAAGAAGAGGAGGAGGAGGTGGTGGAGGAGGAGACATAAAAGGAGGAGGAGAGAGATGAAGAAAGAGGAGCAGAGGGAAGAGGAGGAGGAGGTGAAAAGGAGAAGAAAGAAAAGGAAGAGGAGGAGAAGGGGAAGAGGAGATGGAGGAAGGAAGGGGGAGGGAGAGGAAAAGGGAGAGGGACAGGAAGGGGAGAAGGATAATAAAGGACAAAGTATAGATAGATAGACAGATACATAGATAGATAAATAGACAGATGATAGATATCTTGGTTCTAGCTGTTTCGACAGCCTGATAATTGCCCAACTTTTCAGTACCATGGGCAATAAATTATCTCCTGGTTTAAGAGTTATCTCATTCTTCTCTTCTGGCTTATCCTCCTCTGCCATGCCCCGTAAATGCCATTGCTTGGAGGACTCTCCCCAGGGACCTTTCCCTCTCCACTCTTCCCCATCTTCACAGAAGTCTTGTCCTCATTCCTTTTCTCGATTTCCATTCATGTGTTGAGGATTCTTAGTTTCATATTCCTAGGCTTCATCTCAGTCCAGATACCACCACTGCCTGCTGGAAATCTGCAATCAGAAGCCCCAGCAACACGGAAAACCCACCTGCTCATGGCTGCACTCCATCTTCCCTCCATCATTTCTTCCCCAACAATTCTTGTCTCATGGGAGGAACTGTCACTCACTAGGGACCCAAGTCAGAAATGGACACTATCCTCAAGTCCTCCCTTTCTCTTAACCTTGATATCTTCACTCTGCCACCACTTGGTCCTTATCTCTCCTGCCTCTACCCCTCCCCACTTCTTCACTCCTCCACATATTCTATTCTGCACACCAAACGCACACTCTCTTCTGCTCCTGGCTCTGCTTGGAAGGCCATCCCAGGCTCCTCAGAATGGACAAAATGCTCCTGCCTTGTACTCACAACCTACATCACTTTTCATTAAAATTGTTCACTTTGATAACAGCTACAGTAAATGAATTTGTTTGTTTTTTTGTTTTGAAATGGAGTCTTGCTCTCTCTCACTCAGGCTGGAGTGTAGTGGTGCGATCTTAGCTCACTGCAGCCTCTGCCTCTGGGTTCAAGTGATTCTCCTGTCACAGCATCCTGAGTAGCTGGGACTCCTCCCAAGTAGCTGGGACTACAGGCATGTGCCACCACAACTGGCTAATTTTGTATTTTTAATAGAAATGGGGTTTTACCATGTTTACCAGGCTTAAATCTCAAACTCCTGACCTCAGACAACCCACCCACCTCAGTCTTCCAAAGCGCTGGGATTACAGGCATGAGCACCCCCTCTGCGCCCCACCAGTGAGCTTTTAATGTACCAGGACTTTTACCCAAATTATCCGTAATGCTTCTTGCATATCCTTAAAGGAAGACGCTGTTATCTCCATTCTACAGATGAAGGAAATAAGAGTACAGAGAGCATCAGTAAGTTGCTCAAAGACGAACAGCCAGGAAAAAAGCAGAACTGGGTTCTGATCCAGGCAGGCTGGGCACAAGTCCTGTGTATTGACCACAGTGCCACACGGCCTGCTCAGCCTCTCAAGCTGGAAAGTCAGCTTTCTGGGGATGGCACAGCTGTCACCTGTGTGTCCTTCCCAGCCAGGAGTGCCACACACTGAGTGTCAATGAATGTTTGCCTGCTTTAATTAATGAAGTAAGAAATGAATAAAATCCCGTTCCTCTTTCTGGACATAGGAGTTTGTTTTGTTTTTTCTGCAAAAGGCAGGGTGAGTCACAGTCAACTTTCAGATTCTATAATTCTAACAAACTCTATCCAACTAATTAACTTGCAAACATAAGTGACTTATCGGTTTCTGTCCTTGTGTCAGTCATTTTCTATCTAAGAAGAGCTTGATCATGTGCAGTTTGTATTGTCCAAGGAGAGATGCCAAGTGAACCAAGCTTTTAGAAATCACTTTCTCTGCCTTCATTCCTTTCCACCTCAAAAGTCTCAATCGATGAAATAAATGATACTCGAAGTCGCAAATCACCTGGCCCTCCTCCTCCTGCTCAAAAAAAAAAAAAAAAGAAGCAGATGGGGTGAGGGGGGAAGCTCTATCTTCTGTAATAAAACCAGGAGAAAATGATGTTGGCTTGCTAGACTGGCACTCATCTTCTGTTCTAACTCTGGATTCAGAGCAGATCTAATTAGCTGGGCTGAGACCAGGAAAGAGAATTTTTGCATAGTCTGCACCTTCTCAGAATTCCATGGCAACAAAACCAGCTGGAATGAGAGTGACAGTTACAGAACACTTAATGTTGATAAGCTTACCAGATTCAGGTGCAAAGCGTGCTGGAATCTCAGTAGCATGGGCTGAAGAGACGTGGCAAGGCTGAGGTGGATAAGACGGGGAACTCCAGAGATAGATACAACCCTAGTGCTTTTCCCAAAGACATGGACTAATCCCATAATAAATACAACCCAAAGTATCCCACAGTCTTGGGCTCTTTTCTGGTCTTCATCGAGACCCAAAAGTGTCCAACGTGATTGGTGGATAAATAGAGAAGGAATCCAGGTAGCAGATGACACTTAAAGTCTAATGTGTGGGAAGATTATGATTTCTGCCCATTTATAGCAAGACTTCAGAAAATGACTGAGAGAACAGAAAATAAGGTTCTATACCCTCAAGAGAAGAAGCTGATGAAATCCAGAGAGAATATAGAAACTAAAGTCAAAAGGGTAGGAGGATAGATTAACAATCCAATTCCAATGGACAAGTAAAGATCAAGGCAAGGTAATCGAGGCAGATGCAACATGGCAGACGCCAAGGGAGAAGAGGCAGGGGTTGAAAACTCCAACGCCTGCAGAAGCCAGAGAAATAACGTAAGTCACTCAGGTGGTTCAGAAGAAACTGGTGACCTGAGGGGCACAGGTCCCATCTAAGGGGCAGCTGCTAGTCAACTCCAGCCCATTGAATGGTCCAAACATTGCTGAGTCTTCGAAGTTTTCAAGACAAGCCAGAAATCCAGTTTGTATGGAATCCTACACATTTTAAATGTTGACAATGAGTTTTTCATATTTTAAGATAAATCACAGCCCATACAGAATTTTCTGAAGGCTAAATATGTTTCTGCAGCCTCCCCATTTGAGACCATCTGCAGCAAGGGATCATGGAAGCACAGAGCTCCCTCCAGCACCCGGGATATTGGCTCCATAGTGACAGCACTCATTCCAGAGGCAACTCCTGCTGGTAGCTACAGATCCTGATGTTTGGTTTACGCTTGGAGAATTGGGAGGGGAGAGGGGCAGGGATCTCAGATGAAAGTCTTCATGACTTCAGAAATATAAGACTAAGGAGACTAAGGCTCACACCAATCCCAAAACCACAGTCCGAGTTAAAGAAAGAAATGTTGGGGAATTCATGCACTGTGTGCAGAATCAGAGCAGGAGAATTTGCTGATGATTGGCACTCAAATAAATAAATAGTCAATCAGCTGATTCTCTTTTTATTTTTCTTTAACAGAGTCTCACTCTGTCACCGAGACTAGAGTGCAGTGACATGATCTCAACTGCAACCTCCGCCTCTGGAAGCCTCACAAGTATCTGGGATTACAGGTGTGTGCCATGATGCCTGGCTATGTTATTTATATATTTTTAGTAGAGACAGGGTTTCACCATGTGGCCAGGCTAGTCTTGAGCTCCTGACCTCTCAGGTCATCTGCTCGCCTCAGCCTCTAAAATCCTGGGATTATAGGCATGAGCCACCGTGCCTGGCCTAATTATGGTATTTTTACTAGAGACAGGGTTTCACCTTGTTGGCCAGGCTATCACCAGCTGATTCTGAAGGGCTGCACTCAGATCCCTTCACCATGCACACTACTCACTACTTCTATGCACACATGAGGCATTAGTCCTCACGGGAACAGCCTTTAACCAATGGCTGCAGGGAAATATGAGTACTTTCTTGTTCACTGCCCTTGTGATGTGATTACTGTGAGGTGCCCCACACCTCATCCCGGTGTCCCCTGGTGGAATTGAATCCCAGTTTTCCACAGTCTGCTCAATGATGCAACCTTTATTGACTGACTTTGCTTCATCTCACCTCCCCAGGTCCATGGCACTACTTCTTAGAATCACTTCCCAAATAAACTACACAAACCTACATCCCTGCCCTAGGGTTGGCTCCTGGGGGACTCAAATAAAGGGCAATAGATTTTCTTTTTCTTTTCTTTTCTTTTACTTTTAGTTCTGGGGTACATGTGCAGAATGTGCAGGTTTGTTACATAGGTATACACGTGCCATGGTGGTTTGCTGCACCTCTCAACCCATAGTCTAGGTTTTAAGCCCCACATGCATTAGCTATTTGTCCTGATGCTCTCTCTCTCCTCCCATCTTTCAATAGGCCCCCGTGTGTGATGTTCCCCTCCCTGTGTTCATGTTTTCTCATTGTTCAGCTCCCACTTATGAGTGAGAACATGTCATGTTTTGGTTTTCTGTTCCTGTGTTAGTTTGCCAAGGATGATGGTTTCCAGCTTCATTCATGTCCCTGCAAAGGACATGATCTCATTCCTTTTTATGGCTGCATGGTATTCCATGGCATATATGTATCACATTTTCTTGATCCAGTCTATCATTGATGGGCATTGGGTTGGTTCCATGTCTTTGCTGGCAATAGTTTTTCAAGCACGAGGACCCAATCTTAGAGGCAATGGATGGACAGGGTGATGCATGTCATTAATTCTATGGGTTATAGAGGGCACTCTGAGAAAAAGGACTGGATATGATGCACATTCCTAGGAATGTGAGAGCAAACCCTAGGTTTTAATTGTTTACATATTAACCCTGAGGAATCTTCTTGAGTTAACGATCTGGTTTGGGTCATTTCTTTCTCTTTCTCTCTCACTCGTTTCAGCCAGTGGCATATAATGTGCAATACACACTGTCTTTCAGGATGTCTGTCTCTGGTTTCTGTGTCAATGAATTAACAATATGTAAATGAATTCCTAAGTACATCAAGGAAGATCCTGCTCTAAAGAATCCAAAGCAATCCCTTTTGTAAAGGGTCAAAGACACTGGTTGCACAAATAACTCCTCTTCAGGCTGTTGAACTTTTCACAATCTGTTGTTTGATGGGATTTGTTTATTATAAGCTGGTCAAGGCCACACATCACTTAACTGCATTCAGCTGATCCACAGAGACTTAAGAAAAGTCCTCCAAGAATCCAAGATGTCTGTCACAAGTCAATGCCCTCCCTTAAAGACTGCTTACTCATGTGTTAAGCAGAGCCGCAATGAACACAAGTGATCTTGGAGGACGGACTTCCGGAAACAGGCATCAGGGCAGTGTACAAAAATGAGAATGGGTAGCCAGCAAAAGAGAAGAAAAGCAGAAAATGCATTAGAACAAACCGAAGACCTCAAAAAGCATAGCATTGCAAGTAATTTAGTTTAGGTTCAAACACTTCTGTGTACCCTCCCAACAGGAGTGTGGCAAATGATAGAATCTGTGAGATGCCTGTACACATGTACACATGCCCACATACATGCACACACATGCATGCACGCGCATCCCAGTTTTCCGTGCACACTCACTGGTTTCATAGCAAACACTGAGAGCAAAGTCAAAGAAAGCAAAGTCGGCCGGGCGTGGTGGCTCACACCTGTAATCGGGTGGATCACAAGGTAAAGAGATCGAGACCATCCTGGCCAACGTGGTGAAGCCCCGTCTCTACTAAAAATACAAAAACTAGCTGGGCGTGGTGGCATGTGCCTGTAGTCCCAGCTACTCGGGAGGCCGAGGCAGGAGAATTGCTTGAACCTGGGAGGCAGAGGTTGCAGTGAGCGGAGATCGCGCCCCTGCACTCCAGCCTGACGCCTGGCAACGGATCAAGACTGTATCTAAAAAAAAAAACAAAACAAAAACTGGGGAGCAAAGTGAAAGAAGTGTTTTGCCAGCTCTGCCACAAGCTGTGATGGGGCCAAGGACACTAGCAAATAGTTTACAGGAAAGTGAGTGGAAAGCAAAAGACATAGTTGCCTCATAAATAAAAAGAATGACATAGTTGCATCACCTCTGTGTTGGGAACTGTATTCAGGGTCCAAATTCTAAAATGTCTGGAAGATCCAGTTAGACCAAGACATGTCAAGCAGTGATAGTAGAAGTCTCTTTGTCTATGCTACTGGTGTCCCAGCCCCATCCTACAGATGCGAAAGGGAATTGTACTATCAGACTTCATGCACCACTGGACCCAGAGCCTAGCACAGATCCTGGCACTCAGTTCTACAGTCTACCCAGTGCTCAGTTACTAAAGGGGCCCATTTCCATGCTCTCATTCTCACCACAAAATAGATGCAGAGCCCAGGGATGAAATTTTTTGCAAGGATGAAAACAGGTGGTACAGGGAGCATGTGATGGAAGGAATTCTTGAGGCAAAGCCCAGGTAATGTACTGATGATCAGCTTTCTGGGGGCAGAATCAGAACTATTAGTGAAATGCTAAAGAGCCCACGTGTTTCTCTGTTCAGCACCCCCCCCACCTCTAAGGACACGTCAAGTGTCCCACAAATATGCTGCATCTTCTTGTCTGTCATGTCTGCTCTTACCTAAGTGGGAAAGTTAGTTTCCAACAGTAGAATCCAAGCCATGTGTAAGTTCTTTGTCTTTCCCTTACCTCCCTTTTTCCAGAACACTTGTCTCTGCACGGCCCAGGATAATGTTGCATGCATCTCACCTTCTGACTTCCTCACTCTTTTCCTTCTTGTCTCTCCCTTCTCCACATCACCATGCAAAGCCAGTGTCAGGGACATTGTCAATGTAGGAAGGAAGGACTGGAGTCTGTGGCATCTGCCCGGCCCAGGAGCAGCACACACTGAGATGATTCTGTTGGCCCAGGAGGAATTACAGAGAGGGCAGGTGAGAATGAATGGACAAGGGGTGAGCACTGCAAGTGGAGAGTCTAGCACATCCCAAGAAAGTAGCTTGAGACAGGCAGATGGGAGTGGGCTCATTCACAGCAGGGAGTTCCTTGCCGTAGAACTGTGTGAGCAGAGGCGGGACTACTCCCTGCCAGAGCTGTATCTTCCGTGGGTGGATTATTGTTCCAGATCAGAGGTTCACAAATAGGGCTGTGCATCAGAATCACCTAGCACAAATGAAGATATGAAAAATATATTCATTTCCAGGCATCACATTAAAATCTCTGGGAGTGGGGCCTGACGGTCTATAACACTTTACGCTCCTTGATAATTTCAATGTATTAGTAGCTGGTCTACCGACCCGTTTGGGAATGATTCCTAAATTTCCTTCTAACTTCGATATCCTATGAGTTGAGCCACAGTGTGGTCTCGCTTTCACATAAACCATGTAAAATTGCCTTTTGTAGACAAAATGATCAAATGCAGGCAATATTATGTGGTTCAACATAACATAATGTTCTGGTCTGGAACACCAAGACGTCCTCATTTGTAAAACGGGGGTGTAAGACCCCTGGATTTTAAATACTGTTTTCAGCTATGCAACATTTTTTTCAAGCAAAATAAAAAGCCTGTCTTTTCCAAGAAAATTAAGAGAAAATAATTTGAAAATGCTTATAGAACAAAACATCTTAAAATGATGAATGACTATGATAAAGATCCTTTTAAATGTGTGGCCAAGGTCGCAAGAAAGTACAAGACGTCTCAAGAGTTAGAAGACCAGGCATGAGCAGACACAGCAACTGGCCCTGGGATGTACGGACTGTATGACAAGTAAGCAAAATTTTTTGATGCCTTCAGGGAGATGAGAGATGAGGCTGCAGAAAAGGAACTGGACCATAGACGTATGACTAAAATAGGGTGATTCACAGGGCTACGTCCCAGAGAAAACAGGAACCAGAATGGTGCTGCCCATTGGAACAGGGAGATGGTAAGGAAATATTCATGTCTTGTCCCTGACATAGGTCTGGGGCTGCAAGTGTCTGGAAGGCAGGAAGAAAGAGGAGAGAGGTTGACATCAAAGTATTCCTTTCTCTTTCCCTCCCTATTCAACTCCTGCAGCTCCTCAATTCAGTTCTTCCCAGACTCCTGTAACACCATCTCCTCCACTTTCACCTTCTCCCTGTAACAAGCCTTTGGCTGCTTCAGCCTCCCTTCCTGGCCTCCCTTCCCAGCCTCCCTTCCCGGCCTCATTAACCCTACCTGCACCTTAGTAACATCCCTTTGAGTCTCTCCATTTCCCTGCAGAACGAACTATGTTTTCTACTCAACCCTGACTGATTCAACTCTGTAGAATAAGTTCAAATCTCACTCCTTTGGGGAAATGAAACTCATAAGCTAGGAATAGTAATTTTATTCTGATTTTTTTAAACCTCAGTGAGTCTCATTTTTTGTATCTGCAAAATGGCCATTAATGCTCTCACCTCTTGTGCTTACAAAATAAAAAATTAGAGAAGTTTGAATGTCTCTGAAAACAACCCCGGTTAAAGAGAAACACTTCTTCCTGAAAAGGAATTTCATCTTTTGAATGTGGTCATCAGTTCAGCCCTGAATCTTGTGGGTCACTATTCTGCCAAGTTCTGCAACCAAAGAAAGGAGAGGAAGAAATTGCGGCTTGCTTAAAGAGAATATTTGAGAGATTGAAGCTTCTTAATTCCTCATTGTGAAAGGAAAATTGGGCACTAAATTATTTATTGTATCTTAAATTTACTGACAGAAGCAGTTTTGGAAACCTCAGTGTTCTTTTTGAAAATAATTAACCTACTTTAATGTTTTAAATCTTTTCAAAATATTTCCTATTAAGTGGTAAAATGAGGGGGAGTAATGTTCAAAGAATAGGCTAAGAGTAGAAAGGAGAGAAATCCATTACCTTCTTCTTCCAGGATCCATGGATTGGGGGTGGGCTGGGTGGGGAGACAGAGGCTAATTCTAACTTCAACCTCCATGAGATATGCCTTGGTTCAGAATTAGTGGCTAGCAGGGAAGAGATTACCATTTTTATGGGGTTCAGTGCAAAGACCTGGGACTTCTGAGACTTGAATTCCAAGTAAAGCAACGCTAATTGGTTGCAAATAATGGAAAACCCAACACAAACCATCTTAAGCAAAAAGATGATCTATTTGTTTATATACCTAATTATCCATGGTTAAGGCTGGCTTTGAGAAGCCAGTCAGCATATCTTATTCCCCTGTCCTCAGTTATTGATTCAGAAATGTCTACATGATCCAGTCAGAAAGAATGAGGTATTATGAGCCTTTCTTTCAAAATCTGGCCAAGGACAAAAGGTGGTACCAATGTTGTCCCTAGAATGTTATTTTCAGTGCTTCATCTCTCAGTTCTTCCTCTGGGTGAACCATACTTGCATACGGTTTTCCCTCCAAGTTAACAGATCCTGATTTGGTATAGCTTTGTATTTGATTGACTTTGTGTGGACTCTGGGAAAGCACTCCACCCAGGCTACCTTGTCCAGTGGCTTCTAGTTGGATTTGCCCAACAGTGGGCCCTGGCAGAAGAACAGAAAATGAGACAGGAGTCCCGGAATCAACTACACTCCCAGCTTTGGTGCCCTGGAGCTGAGTAGGAGATAGGAAAGATCCTTCTTAAAAATATTTCCAGGAAAAGGCTTGAACCCTCTCATTTGCTCTGACTGGGTCACATGCACACCTCTAAAATGGCTATAGTGGCCAGGGAAATAAGATGTTGAAATTGGCTCAGGCCCAGTATACATGCTCTATCCATGAGGTTCTGGCACAGAAATTAGATTATAGATTTATGCCTAAAATAGTATAATTCAAAGAGTTACATCCCAGAGAAAATATGAACCAGAATGGTGCTGCCCATTGGCCTGGGCAGATGGTGAGGACATCATTCATGTCCTCACATAGGTCTGGATTTCGAGTTTACTCTGGGCTCCCAAGCTGATCTTTTAACACAGAAACCAGCCCCAGGTTGCTGCCATCCCTAGTAATCTCAAAGAAGTAAAAAAAAAAAATCCTGAGCAGGGAAGAAACATCACGTCAGTTCCACATGTGACCTGAAGTTCATTAGCTGAGTCTGGTGGAAGGTGTTAATTCAGAAGAAATTTCATTACACTTTGAAAATAATTATGCATGAATACTTAGGTCACCCCCCTACAGAAATGTCTTACATTTCCACTGGAGGACCTCCATCTCTACCTATTTTATTCTGGGGGGATTTTTGCAAAGTTTGTATTTTGCCCATCTCTGCATAACCAAAGTGGAGATAAAGTCAAAATGCAGAAGACAGCCATTATGGGAATTAAGTGTGTGCCTTGGCTGGACTATTTCAGGCCCATTTCTCCTAGTGTTCAGAAGTCCCTCTTGAAAAGCAGCATAGAGGTGACTAGAATAGCCCCAAGCCCTGCGGGATCAGCCTGAAGTAGATCAAACATGCTCCTCCTAGAGCCAAGGGCACCAAGAGCTTTTACACGCATGTAGTGTCTAAATCCATTTTGTGCTCCTATAACGAAGTGCCTGAGACTGAGAAATGAATTGTTTCACCCTCTCTTTTAGATTCAGGGGGTACACTTGCAGGCTCGTTTCCTGGGTGTATTGCACAGTGCTGACGTTTGGGGTACAAATGATCCTGTCACCCAGGTATTGACCACAGCACCTAATAGTCAGCTTTTCCATTCTTGCCCCACTCCCTCCTTCCCCTTTCCTTTTTTTTTTTTTTTTTTTTTTTTTTTTTTTTGAGGCGGAGTTTCGATCCTTACCCAGGCTGGAGTGCAATGGCGCCATCTCGGCTCACTGCAACCTCCGCCTCCTGGGTTCAGGCAATTCTCCTACCTCAGCCTCCTGAGTAACTGGGATTACAGGCACGCGCCACCAAGCCCAGCTAAATTTTTTTGTATTTTGAGGAGAGACGGGGTTTCACCATGTTGACCAGGATGGTCTCGATCTGTTGACCTTGTGATCCACCTGCCTCGGCCTCCCAAAGTGCTGGGATTACAGGCTTGAGCCACCGCGCCCAGCCCTCCTTCCCCTTTCTAATGGTCCCCAGTGTCTATTGTTTTCTTCTTTATGTCCATGCATACCCAGTGTTTAGCTTCCACTAGTAAGTGAGAACATGCAGTATTTGGTTTTCTGTTCCTGTGTTAATTTGCTTAGGATAACAGCGTCCAGCTGCATCCATGTTGCTGCAAAGAAACATGATTTCATTCTCTTTTTTACAGCTGCGTAATATTCCTTGGTATATACTTACCACATTTTCTTTATCCAGTCCTGTCTTGATGTCCACCTAGGTTGACTCCATGTCTTTGCTGTTGTGGACAGTGTTTCAATAAACAGGTGTGAGCATGTGTCTTTTTGGTAGAATAATTTGTTTTCTTTGGGGTATATACCCAATAATGGGATTACTGGTCAAATGATGATTCTGTTTTAAGTTCTTTGAGGAATCTTCAACTTCTTTCCATGGCAGCATAATAGGTTGAGACTGCATAATTTATAAAGATCAAGGATTCATTGTTTACAGTTCCGGTATGTGGAAGTACACAGTTGAAAGACTCACATCTGGGAGGGCTTGTGTGCTGTGTCACCCTGTGGTGCAAGGCCGAAGGGCAAGAAACCAGGAGGGGGCTGATCTTGCTTTTATAACGAACCCTCTCCCAAGATAATGACATTAAGCCATTCATGAGGGCAGAGCCCTCATGACCTAATCACCTCTTAAAGGTCCAACTGCTTAATCTTGTTGCATTGGGGATTAAGTTTCCAACACATGAGCCCTGGGGAGACACATCCAAACCACAGCATATGGGTATCTTGGGCTGGCTTAAAATAACAGACATAGGTGGGCTTTTAGGGCCGGAAATATGCATTCACAAGTCAACACAGGTAGAGAAGGGAGCCCTCCATTTTAGGCATAGTGAAAAATAGTAATCAGAGAAAGAAGAAAGTTGAAACAGGAAACTCTCAAAGGGACTATAAGGTGAGTTTTGTTTACAAGAAAGCAAGACAGGAACCCAGCGATTGAAACTAAGTCATGAAGTTAGATTAGGGTTAAGAGTCAAACAGGCTCAAGCAAATCTCATAGGGTTGAGGGAAACCAGAGATTCCGTGAAAAACCAAGATCTTGGTCTCCGTTCATCTGCAACTGTGGGGCTGAGAGATACCTAGCTCTGCTCTGAATAACAAACGAGGGAGTCTGGGTCACTATATTGCTTGCACATATAGGCAACACAACTCAATCCAGCAAATATCTGTTGATCATTCACTAAGCCCCAAGAACTATGCTGAATGCTGGCAGCAAAGAAAAGAACAAGAATTAACCAAAATAAAAATATCTCATGCTTTCCAGGCACTAACTTTGGGCCAAGCATAGTGCTAAGCACTTGATATAGATTAACTTGTTTAATCTTCACAAGAAGACAGAGATAAATGACTGCTATCCCATTGTCCAGATGGGAATACTGAGTCACAGAGAGATGCAGTAATCTGCCTGAGGTCACACAGCTGGCAAGATGAGGAGCTGAGATTCAAACTTCATTCGGCCAGGTGCTGAGTAAGTTTAATCCAGATTTGGAGAGGGGAGTGGCCATAAAAATGTCTTTTCTTTTCTTTTCTTTTCTTTCTTTTTTTTTAGATTGAGATGGAGTCTCTCACTGTCACTCAGGCTGGAATGTCATGGTAACCTCTGCTCACTGCAACCTCTGCCTCCCAGGTTCAAGAGATTCTCCTGCCTCAGGCTCCCAAGTAGCTGGGATTACAGGTGTGCATCACTATGCCTGGCTAATTTTTGTATGTTTGGTTGAGATGAGGGTTTCATTATGTTGACCAGGCTGGTCTCCAAGTCCTGACCTGAGTAATCTCCCACCTCAGTTTCCCAAAGTGCTGGGATTACAGGCGTGAGCCACCACGTCCAGCCAAAAATCTCATTCAAAGCCGTGTCATGTGCATGGAGTCCCTAAGAAGAAGAAAAAGTTCCACAAATGAATGTAGTGTGTGTGTTAAGTGGGGAGGATGATTATTTCAGGCAGAAAAAATTGAACAGGAGAGGACTTGAAAAGAAAGGGGTGGGGGTGCAAGTCCCAGGAATCAAAGGACATCTGTATAGTTAAAGGACAAAGAACAAAAGCAGAGAGACAATGGTGCTGCAGAAGGTGGCGGAACCAAACAACTTACAGGTTGAGTTAATGACACAAGGGTGTGTGCTGAGCATAATGAGAAAGCCCTGAAGGTGTAGCGGATATGAGTGTTACTCCACAGCAGTAATTAAGTACATGAAATATTATAGCATTTCCCGCTTTGTCCCTATTAACAAATTAAATCTGACTCTGAGCACCTAGTCTGGCAGGAAACCCAGTCGGAGCTATTGTTGAAGCTTCCTTGTCCAAATATCCCCAGGATCTTACAAAAGTCTCAGGAGGCTTACTCAGTACACACTTCTGGGTCACACTTGTCACCTGACATCCAGACGAATTATTTAGTGCATGCAGAATGAAAATATCAGGGTCCCTTGTTCAAAGACTATTAAGAATTCTAAGATGGTGACAGCAGAGCATTTTTATTTTTTTGAGATGGAGTCTCTTTCTGTCACCCAGGCAGGAGTGCAGTGACACTGTCTCTGCTCATTGCAACCTCCCCCTCCAGAGTTCAAGTGATTCTCCTGCCTCAGCCTCCTGAGTAGCTGGGTTACAGGCACACACCACCATGCTCGGCTAATTTTTGTATTTTTAGTAGGGATGGGGTTTCACCATGTTGGCCAGGCTGGTTGCAAACTCTCGACCTCAAGTGATCCATGCACCTCAGCTTCCCAAAGTGCTGGGATTACACGCGTGAGCCACCACGCCCGGCCCAACAGAGCATTAACCCAAGCACAGGGATCTTCTTCGTGTGGGGCTCCTTGTGCCTACCAGTTTGCATGCCCCCAAGGATGGTCTTACCTGATGCATACTACTTTTGCAATTATGGGAGGTCCCCTGAAGCTGTTCATCAATGCTACTTCCCTCAGCTTTGGGCTTAGGGTCTTTGGCAAGGCTTACGCCTTAGCATCTGAGCCAGTCTCCCCACATGCTCCATGTCACCATTTTCCTACGTCTGCCACTTCCCAAGGGCACTGCAAGGAACCATGGCTCAAGACAGATGTAGCAGAACCCCAAAACCTGTCCTCACATTTAGGAACACTCTTTCAACTCAGATCACTTCAGTGTCCACTCCTTAAATATTTCTGCAGTTCCCAACCTTGCTTTCGGACAGAAGCAGCCGCAGTGGACTGAGATGCACCTTGCACATCAACGTGAGGAGAAGGGAGGCAGATGGTTCTTATTTTTTCTTTAACAGCACCAAAAAATAAAACACATAGCACTAACTCAATACATTATCCTGCAGGGGAGTGACATTGTCAGATTTATGTTCTATGAAGATCTCTCTGGCCACAGTGTAGAAAATAGATTAGTGAGCAGGGGTGGGGGACAAGAGGGAATGTGTAAATACCAAATAGAAGGCTATTTCAAACTCCAAGAGAGAAATAATAGTAGCCTGGAATGTCGGTGTACATTAAAAAAAAAACAGACACATCAAAAAGATATTTAGAATACTGTGGCTGACGTCAACAGCTGCTGGTTCCAGTACCGACTTGCCTTACTACTAATAGATCCCAATTATGTTTTGGTTAGAAAAATGTGTGTTCAAAAATATTTCCCAATCTTCTTTGCAAATAAGGGTGACTATATAATTCAGTTATGGCCAATAAAATATAAGAAGATACTGAGTGAGGTTTCTGGGCTTTTAAATAGGAAACGGACTGGATGGCTGCTGATTTTGCTTTTCCCTTCATGCTTTGCCCTTTGCCCTGCCTGGAATATGGGCGTCATGCCAGGAGGCACAGCAGCCACCTTGGGGTCATGAGGGAATAAGTGTAATTCCAAGCACACTGATAGCATCGTAGAGCTGTTGAATAAGCCCTAGGCTGACTCACTCCAGATTTCTTGTTGCTTGAGAAAAATAAACCTGTTTTTGTTGGTCAGAGTGATTGAATTTCCTGTTACATGCCATCCCTAATTGATCCAGATATAGACCCAACAAGATGTATAATTGATTGTGACTTGGTAGTTCAGAAGTGGACATCAGCACCTCTGGAGGGCTCCAATCAAACCCGCTTCAGAAACTCCAACCCCACCACAAAGCAAGTTAAGCCAGATGTGAAGCTCAAAGAAGCTGTAATGTTTAATAGGGGGAAATATATTTGGGTCATAAACCTATTTCCTCCAAAATATTAAATCAACAAAGAAGAACACTCCATCCACCTCTCTGGGCCAATGTGTTTATGAGCAGAGGGGATTATGACCCAAAGCTCTGGCAACAAAAACCAAAAATCAAAAAAGTAGCATTCAGCTGCCATTCTCCATTCTTTTTTTTTTTTTTTCTCGTCTTCTTTCTCTCTGTGCTTCATTTTGGGTAGTTTCTACTGATGTCTTCAAGTTCATTCATCTTTTCTTCTGCTGTGTCTAAGTTGCTGCTGATTCCATCCAGAGCACGTGTATATTTTTTGAATCGTAGTCACTATAGGTTTTATCTTCTGAAAGACAATTTTGAGTCTTTTTTAAGATTGCCAGATTTAACAAATAAAATACAAGACTTCTCTTCCTCCTCCTGCTCCTCTTCATCCTCCTTCTCTTCTTGCTTCTCCTCCCTGTCCTCCTCCCTACGTCTCTGACCTGAGAATTCTAGTACTTTGCCCTGAGAACTTTAGCTGTTGTGCCCTCCCTGGAATCCCAATATTATTTCTTCAATTCAGAGACTCCAATGGGCTCTGCCCAGGTCTCCCATCTCTGTACTGTGATGCATAAATGTCCTCCCGGCAGTAACCTCTGGCCTCCTGCTCAGCCCTGTGTGGCCCAGTCAGCCCATCTGGCTTCAAGGGATCCTCTTCTATATGTGCACACCCTGAGAGTCTTAGGCTTCATCCTACAAAGACGGTGCAAGGTCTGCAATCCCAGGGATAGAGCAGGTAGCATCTCCACTATGGGGCCTGAAAGGTATTAGAATGGCAGTCTTTCTCAGAACGTCACTGGGAAATTAAGGAATCATGAGTCTAAAGAAGAGGTAGAAAGAATTAAAACTCAGCAGGCAGGAGTCAGCACACATAAGACAGATCATCTCTCTTGCAGAAAAGGGAACAGGGGCATGGCTACTGGGAGGCAGGGGTGGAAGCACTGGAGGCCAGGGTGCCAGGAGCCTGTAAGGTCACATGTAAAATGAAATGCCAGTATCAAGGCCCTGAAAGGCTCTGACGGGCCATCAGTACCCCTCCCGATATGGGAGCAGCAGTGTCTCCTCCCCAGAAGGGTCACCGGATGGATGTGAAGGGGAGATAGGAAGCAGGAGGAAGAAAGGATGTCACGTGCTGGCTGGAAAGGTGAGAATTCTTGCCCCACGTTTGAGGAGCCCAGCGAGAACTCTGTGGTTTTGCCTGCTCAACCTTCATCCCTTCACCTCCACTGAAAACAACGTTTTGATTTTCCTTTGGGGCCCCTCCCCCACTCTCAGTCCATGTAGTTCGTGGGGAGATTAACCCGTTTCCAGGCTCTACATATCGGGGTGAGACTCAAGCCAGCCCTAGCAGAGTCAAGATTTTATTTCTACTGAGGTTGCTAAGCTGGTCGGATATAAACCTGACATTGCAGACAACCAACTAGGCACTCTGCTGTGAGAGTCTCCCTGATACTAAAGTCAACACAGAGGGAAGCAGACCCAGAGGGTAGAGGAAGATTCCCGAGGACATTTTTGAACACCTAAATCCAGCCACACCTGAATCCATAGCCTCCTAAATGTTTTATTTTAGTGAGACAATGAATTCCCCTTTTTAAATTAAATATATTGAACTCCTACAAGTAGAGATTTGTATATGCTTCTAATGTGTACTGCTAGACTCAATTCTTGAATAGGGAACTAAAGCTTTTTAGCTGGAAGCTCTACCCCTTTCCCCAGTCCCCAGGAGATTCACTCTTGAAGGTGGCCGAGCATGCAAAGGAGTCTTGCCTGCTCAGGCTGGCTCTGGCCACATGTTGCTAAGCCTTGCCCAGAGTTCAGCTCCTCATTTCGGTTCCTGGAAGGCTCTTCCCACTGCTCTGGATCTCTGAGGGATGTATTTGCAAGTCCTATTTCCTCAAGTTTTACCTACAGACACTTTTTTTTTTCTTTCAAGATGGGGTTTCACTCTGTCACCCAAGCTGTAGAGCAGTGGCGTGATCTCGGCTCACAGCATCCTCCACCTCCTGGGATCAAAGGGGAATTCATTGTCTCATTAAAATAAAACATTTAGGAGGCTATGGATCCAGGCTACGGATTCATCTTCCTCTCTTAACCTCCTGAGTAGCTGGAGTTACAGGTGTGCATCACCATGCCTGGCTAATTTTTGTATTTTTTGTAGAGACGGGATTTCACCATGTTACCCAGGCTGGTCTCAAACTCCTGGGCTCAAGCAACCTGTCCTCGCCTCATCCTTCCAAAGTGCTGGGACTACAGGTGTGAGCCACCATGCCTGGCCCCTACAGGCATTTTGATATCATCATCTATACTTTAAAAGTTAAAAAAAATTAGATGTTTAACTTTTCTTGAAATGAAAAGAACCAGGAAATTTGGTCCCAGGTATCTTCATGGAGGTAAGGAGCAGCTGCTCCCCTTGCACTGACCAAGTGCTCTCCAATTTTCCCCAGTCTTCCCCATTCCCTGTCATATCCCATCCCAGCCTGTGTCATGCACTTTTATTGTCCACCTGGCACCTGCACATATGTGAGTCCACGAGACCTTTACAGTGAGAGAGCTGAGCCCAGGCCTCCAAGGGATAGGGGCAGTTCAGGTGGAAGAAAGAAGACAGCGGAAGGACATGTCTTTATCAGGGATGCTGTAAGTTCCAGGCCAGATGTCTGGCAGAGGTGGTAATGATCCGAAAAAGATGGGCTCCGCTCACAGCCTGGTGAGAGATGGATGCCTGAGTCCCAGCATCTCTTTCTTTCCCACGGCTGTCGTGTGGTTCCTTTTACCCTCCAAATCTCACATTGTAGTGTGATCCCTAGCGTCGGAGGTGGGGCCTAACGAATGGCTTGGTGTGTTCTCTTGGTAATGAGTGAGTTCTTTCTCTATTATTTTCTTCAAGAGCTGGTTACTAAAAGGAGCCCAGTATCTCCCTCCCTTTTTTCTCCCTCTCTCGCATGTGATATCTGCACTCACCAGCTCCCTTTCCCCTCCTGCCATGAGTGGAAGCGGTCTGAGGCCCTCTCCAGAAGCCCAAGCAGATGTGGTCACCATGTTTCTTGTACAGCCTGAAGAGCCAGGCACTGAATAAACCTCCTTTATTAATAAATTCCAGAGCCTCAGGCATCACTTTCTAGAACACAAATGGACTAAAACTCTCATCTACGTGCCCAACGTGGCAGGGTACAGCCATCTCGTGCCGCTGAGATGAAATTTCTGGAGGGAAGTTGAAAATTAGCTATGAATTGAACATGATTATTTCTTGAAAGCCTCATGTTTTCACATGAAAATTGGTGTATTTTTTTTTTTTACTGAGTCTCACTCTGTCACCCAGGCTGGAGTGCAGTGGTGTGATCTCAGCTCACTGCAACCTCCATCTCCTGGGTTTAAGCAGTTCTCCTGCCTCAGCCTCCTGAGTAGTTGGGACTACGGGCACATGCAGCCATGCCTGGCTAACTTTTTGTATTTTAGTAGAGGTGAGGTTTCACTGTGTTGCCCAGGCTGAGGCAGACAATCTTCAACCTCTTCATATTAAAAAAAAAGTGTTACTCAAAAAACAAAAAATAAAAAAGGCCGGGCGTGGTGGTTCACACCTGTAATCCCAGAACTTTGGGAGGCTGAGGTGTGTGGATTGCCTGAGTGCAGGCGTTTGACACAAGCCTGAGCAATGTGGTGAAACCCTGTCTCTATTAAAAATACAAAAAAATAATTAGCTGGGCATAGTGGCGGTCACCTGTAATCCCAACTACTCAGGAGGCTGAGGCAGGAGAATTGTTTGAACCTGAGAGGTGGAGGTTGCAGTGAGCCGAGATCACACCATTGCACTCCATCCTGGGCAACAGAGTGAGACTCTGTCTCAAAAAATTAATACATAAATAAATAGAAGTTTTATACGATTGAGATTCCAGCAAAGTGAGCCTTGTTTATCCTGAAACCTCCTGTGTTCTCCTGACACGTGGAGGTGAACCCAGGAGTATAGGTACCCCACTGTGAGAAGCATACAGAAAACAGAAAATGGTAACGAATATAGTGAGTACTGTACCAGACATTCTCCTGCCTTGGGACACTTGCACTGGCTCTTCCCTCTGCCTGGAAGGATCTGACCCCCAGATACCTCCATGGCTCACTCTGTCTTCGCCATGTCTTTGTGTAAGCATCATGTCACTGAAGCTCATCATCCAGCCCATTTAAATTGCCGCTGCCCCTTCCCTGTGACACTCCTACATCTCTTTACCCAATTCTTTCTTTTTCTTCCATGGCATTTATCACTTTTAATCACCTCATATACTTTTCTTACATCTTGCATCTACTGTTTATTTCCCCCTCTGGATATTAAGCTCCACAAGAGCCCGCATCTTTGTCTGATGTGTTCATTGCTGCATCTCCAGCTCCTAAAACAGAAGCTGATGTAGAGCAGAACTTTAAGAAGTATTTTTTAAAGAAATGAATGAATAAATGAGCAATGGATGGTGTGTCCTCTCCTGGGAGGTGGGACATTCAAGTGAATTTGATCACAATAATGTATGTCTGCCTTGTCAAGAAAGCTAAAATATGAAAGTACATGAGTGCTTTTACTTATTTTTTATTTTTTGAGATGGAGTCTCACACTGTCACCTAGTCTGTAGTGCAGTGGCACAATCTCGGCTCACTGCAATCTCTGCCTCCTGGGTTGAAGCAATTCTCCTACCTCAGCCTTCCAAGTAGCTGGGACAACAGGTGTGCCACCACGCCCAGCTAATTTTTTTGTATTTTTAGTAGAAACGGGGTTTCACCATGTTGACCAGGGTGGTCTACATCTCCTGACCTCGTGATCCTCCCGCCTCTGCCTCCCAAAGTGCTGGGATTACAGGCGTGAGCCACCATGCCTGGCCCATGAGTGCTTTTGAATACAAAGCACTAAAAGGCCATGAGGAGCAAGACATAATCTCCCTTTGTTCCCATGTCCCAGTCCCTCCTGCCACTGGCCCAGGCCACCTGCAGCTCACCGCTGGACTGTACCACAACTTTCTGGACACATCATCACCCCTCCTCCAGGCTTCCCCCAACCCAAGGCTGGTGCCAGAACAGACAGCGTTTTCTGAATTAGAGAAGGGCACCCCCTAGGGGTTTGTAGCCCCACAGGCACATGAACTTGGTAGACTGACAAATGCTGATATTGGATGAACCTGCAAAACTGACCCCACTCTGATTGCAAGGAAGATGCCCCCTGCCGTGTGCCTTATACGAGACACAGCCCGCACAACTGTTGCTTGGCAGCCCTGTGAACATCATGTCATGACCAGAACTCCTCTCCAGCAATTCAGGTGTTCAATAAATGTCACAGTACTTTATTTGTCTAAAATCAAATTAAATCTGACTTTAATCCCCCCGTCTCTCCAGGCTGGAGGGAAATTCAATCTCAGTATTATTGAAGCTCTCTTCCCACAGTTTGAACAGATTCCTGGAGGGTCTTAGGAAATAAAAAAAAGTAAGTCTTTTAGATGGATGCCGATGCCCAGGTCTATGTATGCTGGTGAGAGGAATCACAAGAAAGGTAACATTCCCAGAGAAGTTTGGGGTACCAACACCACAGACCATGAGCATGAGCTGCGTCAAAGGCTGGAGGAAGGCCCTATGTGTTGTTCAGGATGATGAGTTCCTTCTCATATTCTTGCCCTGAAACACATTCAGAGACAGCTGTTTGATCATCCACCCATCCATCTATTCATCCATCCATCATTCAACAAATATACATTGGGCTTCTCCTTTCTGCTAGACCCAGGGGATATATTGCTGAAGGAAACAGACACAGCCTCTACTTAACTAGAGCATGCAAGTAGCAGGGAAACAGACAATAGATAAACAACCAAGTGAATACATTGTTAGAAACGGCAGTCAATGCTTTAGAAGAAAAAGGATGCTATGCAAGAGAATAACTAGGGAGGTCAGGGCAGCATTACGGAGGCAACAGGTGAGCCAGCACCTGGGATGTGGCAGGAAGTGAGACAGGTAGAGCGGGCATGGAGCGTGGAGCCTTCTAGCCAGCAGGGCAGCAGGACGAAGGTTCTGTAGCAGGAAGGAGTCTGGGTATAGATACGTTTTTCTCAAGACTGGAGCCGCAGCCTTCATGAGGCCCTCAAATTGACCTTGATACCCACTGACCTTAAGAGCCCTAAGCCTTGTCTGTTTTTATTCTTTGTTATTTTTGGTTTTTTTTTTTTTTTGAGATAGAATCTCACTCTGTCACTCAGGCTGAAGTGCAGTGGTACTATCTCAGCTCATTGCAACCTCTGCCTACTGGGATCAAGCGATTCTCCTGCCTCAGCCTCCAGAGTAACTGAGATAACAGGTGCCCACCAGCACGCCTGACTATTCTTTGTATTTTTCATAGAGACAGAGTCTCACCATATTGTCCAGGCTGGTCTCGAACTCCTGGCCTCAAGGGATCTGTCCACCTCGGCATCCCAAAGTGCTGAGATGACAGACGTGAGCCTACCTTTCTTCTTTATGTATATGCACACTCCTGGGGGAGGCTGATGTCTCGCAGCAAAGTCCAGGACTAAAAATCTCAGGGGTAGAGTGCTGTTTCTATGATGTGGCATTTTTAAAGGCTCCCTTTCATTCCCGTTTTCTTGCTACCCCTCCCTCCCCACCTCCCGTCCTGGCCCCTGCTGAAACACACAGACACACTGCAGGTCCTCAAGTAGGTACAACTCAAAATGCCAGAGCAACGAAGCAGCGGGATGGCGAGGCAGAAACACAGCTTCTAAACTGTCTCCCAACCCAGGCAGGCGCCAGTGAAATGCTTGACAGCCCAGGAGATGGATCGGCAATGCGGCTTGGGCCACACTTCCAGGGCAGAACTGAAGCCATCCTTCCTGGGAACGGCCTCATAGATCAGCCTGCACAGGCTCATCAGCCCAGCCTCCAAATGCTGTCCCTTGCCACCTCCACTTCCTCATGGCTCCGCTCCAGGCCTCCAGGCTCTGGGGGCTCTGTCTTGGGCTGGAGTCAGCCTAGGGAGGTTCAGATCCATGAACACTAGACCCAAAGGAAGACCTCAGGTAGAGGAAATGCCAGACAGAAATCCCAGCCGGGAGAGGACTTAGCAAGGGTTTTCAACGCATGCTTCTCTTGTTCCTTGAGGTGCACTTAAATTACTCCTTTAATATAATAGTTAATACGGTTTTACAACAACCACACCCATTGTGTTTTCCATGTGCCAGAGACTATGCCCAGTCTACATATAAGTCAGTGCATGTAGCTAGATGGTCAACCTATGCGTGTTGACTCATTCAGTCCTCAGGACGTCTTAAGAGTTAGGTGTGATTAGCCCCATTTAGAGATGAGCATACTAAGGCTGGAGAGGGTGCAGTCCAGGAGCTGAGACACAGCAGAGTGAGACCATCAGGGCTCTCCAAGAAGCAGGTGCTGAGACAGCGCTGGAAGGCAAGGAGCTTAGAGGAGATAATGCCTCTGAGCGCCTCCACCGCTCTGCAGGCTTCGCAGGGTTGGCTGCAGGAGCGCAAAGCAAAGAGTGCCCATCAGAGTCCTGGGTTGGGTGGAAATTGCCAGACCCCAGTACCACTGCCTTGCTTAGGACTAGAGGCTGCTCCAAGAAGAACAGGACCTCCCATTAGAAGTTGAAGCAGATTCTGAAGGAGCTAATAGCTAGACACATTCCCCACAGCTGCACAGAGGGTCCTTTCTTGAAGGGAGATCTGAACAGTACTTCCCCCGTATCCACCATACAGAGAGAGGATTCGAATCCTGTTCACCTACAGGCCAAGGAGCTAACCCCTGTGGGATCCTGTTGCCACCTCCCTAAAGTGTAAAGCCAGAAATGCAGAAGGAACCTCTGAGAGCCTGCTGTCTACCTGCCTCCCTAGAGAGATGAGCCAGAAAAGTTAAGTAACTGGGCCAAGGTCACACAGCAAGCCAGTGGTGGGGCTGAGTCTCCTTGCTTAGAGACAGGACACCTACTACATTTCTGTGCTGTCTTTCTCCAGGTTTGTACTGGAACTCAGGCCCACAGGGCTATGACTTGTAAGAGCAGCCACCTGATTCTGGCCCCATCTTCACATGCTCCCAGGCACCCTCTGTCCTGAGAAGCAGGGGAAGATTAGGCAGAACCAGAGTTCTCCCACATCCCCAAACTCTCTTGGCCAGTTGGAGTAAATGCACTGGGGCAAAGGCCAGTGGAGGCACACAGGGGAAGGGAAGCAGGAGTCAGGGAGGGCTTCCTGGAGGAGGAAACACTGTTGCTGAGTCTTGAAGGATGTGTAGATATCTGAGTGCGGAATGATTGTACAGGGAGGACAAGCTGGGGTGCAAGACAATGTCAGCAGAGATGTAACAGGAAGAAAGAGCAGCCCACATTCTGGGAACTATTGATGGTCATGTTCACAGAAGAACAAGAGGGACACTGGACAGGTAGGCATGACCAGATAATGAAAGGACTTTGAGGGAAGGACAATGGGGAGCCAGTGGAGATGTTAGAGAGAGGAGGGACAGAGTCAGATTTGTGTTTTGAAAAGCTCTCTCTAGCAGCAACAAGGAAAGTGCATTGGAAGGAAATAATACCAGAGGCAGGGGGACCTGGAGGGAGGCTGGGACGGCACCTGAGCAAAGATGAAGGATTCGAACTTAGGGCTCAGCAATCCATTGATAGAGGGAGGGTCATGCCATGGCACCCTGTCTAGTCCCTGGGCGAGTGATGGAGGCTGCTATCGCTGGAAGACTGACGCAGGAGGAAGAGCACACTATGGGGTTGATGAGACAGCTGTAATCCCAGCTACTGATGAGACAATTTACTTGTGGATGAGTTGAAGGTAGCAATATACGTGCAACCTCAGATGGGAAGAAACCTCCTAAGAAACAGGTGTTTATGAAGACTTTTCTTGGCTGCAGAGAGACCTGTGTGACCCTTGAAGGGACAGGTGGAAGTTAGAGCCAAAATATTACAAAGTAAAAACACGCAGAGCCAAGAGAGGAGAGACTGATGATTGCAACCCAGCAACAGGCCAATTGCTGCAGATCAGTAGAAGAAGGGGAACCAGCAACATGCTGGGAAGAATAACCAGAGGAAGGAGGGTGAGCCAGGCACAGTGGCTGTGCCTGGGAGTCTGTACTCCCAGCATGTTGGGAGGCTGAGATGGGCAGATCACTTGAGGTTAGGAGTTCAAGACTAGCCTGGTCAACATGACGAAACCCAGTCTCTACTGAAAATACAAAAGTTAGCCAGGATGGTAGCCCATGCCTGTAATCCCAGCTACTGAGGAGGCTGAGGCACGAGAATCGCTTGAGCCCAGGAGGCAGAGGTTGCAGTAAGCCAAGATTGGGCCACTGCACTCCAGCCTGGGTGACAGAGCAAGACTCCATCTCAAAAAAAAGTAAATAAGTAAAACTGAAGGAGGGTGAGCAAGAAAGCATCCTGGCTTGGAAATCAGGGAGAGCATGGCATCCGACACCATCGCTGCGCTGAGAAAATGAGGCCAGCCTGGAGAGTCCTGGCTTGGTGACTTCACAGCAGCTGGAGAGAGAACCAGAGGCTGACAAGATGGAAGGAGGGTTAGCATCATCAAATGGTGAACTTGCTGTCAACCGGGGCAAGGACATAGCAGGACCTACTGGGTTGGGCCACTTGTCAGGGAGAGGAAATGGGTGACAGCAATTGAGGTTTCCATGGAATATGGGAACAGAAGTCTTGGATGAGGAGTGAGGGAAAGAAAAAGAAGTGAAGGCAAGGAGAATGGCCTTTCTTTCAAGGACCAAGCAAAATAGGAGAGTTGCTGGAGGATAGACAGGGCCAAAGAATGTCTTCTCTGTAGGTTTTTTATTTTTTAGACAGAGTCTTGCTCTTTTAGTTGCACTCCAGGCTGGAGTAAAGCTGCCCAGTCTCAACTCTGGGTTGTCTGCCTTCTGGGTTCAAGCAATTCTCCTGCCTCAGCCTCCCAAGTAGCTGGAATTACAGGTGTGTGCCACCACGCCGGCTAATTTTTGTGTTTTTAGTAGAGATGGGATTTCATCATGTTGGTCAGGTTGGTCTTGAACTCCTGACCTCGTGATCCACCTGCCTCAGCCTCCCAATGTGCCGGGATTACAGGCATGAGCCACCACACCCAGCTTTTCTCTTTGTTTCTTAAGTCTTTGTATTTCTTTCCTCTTTGCATACATCTATTTCACATAATATTACATAAGTGAGCAAAGGTAATTATATGCATGCTTCTATTGATTTTATTTATAATCTCTTTCCTTCCCTAGCATTATACTCCTAACACTAGACAACTCATGTGAACAACCTACCATGTTTCTTTGCCTATTTTTCTCCACGTTCGTAAAATCCAGTCCAGATGTGGAAGAGAGTCAGTGTTCTGCAGCCACCACAGTAAGGCTTTGCCGCTCGTGAAAACATTGCAATGTGTCTATATCAGTCGGTGAGTAGCTGATTCCCTGAGCCTTTTAGAGCCTTCCTCCCCCCTACCGCAGCCTATCCTGCAGACATCAAATGGTTACGGTTGCTCAATAGTGTGACTGCAGTGTGTGTGGTGTGTGTGTGTGTGCTTGCGTGTGTATCTGTGTGTGTATCTGTGTGTGTCTGTGTTTGTGTTTGTGTGTATGTCTGGGTGTATGTGTCTGTGTGTCTGTGCGTGTGTATCTGTGTATATGTCTGTGTGTGTGTCTGTGTGTGTATCTGTGTGTATGTGTCTGTGTGTGTGTTTGTGTTTGTGTATATGTCTGGGTGTGTGTGTCTGTGTGTGTCTGTGCATGTGTATCTGTGTATATGTGTATACGTGTCTGTGTGTGTGTCTGTGTTTGTGTTTGTGTGTATGTCTGGGTGTGTGTATGTCTGGGTGTGTGTGTCTGTGTGTGTCTGTGCATGTGTATCTGTGTATCTGTGTATATGTGTCTGTGTGTTTGTCTGTGTGTGTGTAATATATATGTGTGTCTGGGGGGACACATAAACATGGCGTCATATTACACATGTCTCTGCCTTTTGCTGTTTGACACTCAGCCATGCCTCATGGAAATCCCTCCTAGTCACCTGATGTGTTTCTTCGTCTTGCTAATGGCTACATAATGATCCATAATGTGAACACCCCATAATGTCGTCAGCCATTCTTTTTGTTTCCCCAGGTGATTTAGTAATGCACATAGGCCATGAACTGGGACCTAGGAGAGAAAGAGAAGGAGGAAGGAGATATTAAAGATGAAGAAGAGAGAAAGAAGGAGGGAGTGAGAGGCCCCTGAGAAGGTGGGAAGGAGCAGGGAGAGAGACCGCCCGTGGCCAGGCAGGACTGCACCTGCCCGCAAAACAGAGTGTCCAGCAGCTGTGAACGAGCTATGCTCCTGCATTCTGACCACCCATCTGTGCACTCTCCCTCCCATAGCCTGGGTGAGCTTTATAAGTGACGTGACCTGATTGTGCCACACTCTCTGCTCAACAACTTCAAGGATAAAGACCAACTCCTTTACCATGGCCATGGATGGCCCAGCTTCTGCTTCCATCTCCAAACTCAGGCAGTGGCATCTCACCTTTGCTTCCTGAGCCCCAACTGCTCTGGCTTCCTTTCTGCTCTTACACTTGCCTTGTTTCCTCCTGCCCCAGGGCCTTTGCACGTGCTGTTTTTAAACCATCAGGCGTGCTCTCCTGCTCTTCTCCCTTCACTTAATCTCCTAGGAGAGTCTTGGAAAAATCCTCCAAATATTGCCTGACAGTCTTTTAAAAAGACCAGCATAAAATGGTGTTCATGTGTTATATGAGGTTAATAAGTTCTGACGGTATGCTAAATAAAGTAAACTAAAACCTCCACTTACTTCTAATAAAAGTCTTGCATATCTGCGGTAAGAAAGGAAAATTATTCAGTGGCTAACGGTCTTTTCAGTGACAGCTCATTTCTGTTTCAGAATTATAGTTGCTTGCTTTTCTGAGGTATGGTTATAGAAATGTCTCTATAAATAGATTAAAGAAAAACCTGTCCATCAACAATCCAAACTGAGGAAAGAAAGCCCAAGACTGGGAGTCACCACAAACCTCTAGATCTCTTCCGCAATGAAGTGAGGTGAAGTGTCCCCTCCCCAAACCTTCACTCCTAAATTAGCTCTTCAAGCCAAAGGTCAGGGATAGCCATCACCATCACTTTTCCCAAAACCACCCTCGTAACTACTGACCCTTTTCTAACAGACTCTGTATCTCTCTCTCTCTCTCTCTCTCTCTCTCTCTCTCTCTCTCTCTCTCTCTCTCTCTGTGTGTGTGTGTGTGTGTGTGTGTGTGTGTGTATGAGAGAGAGAGAGAGAGAGAGAGAGAGAGAGAGAGAGAAGCTAAAATTATAACTACAAGAAGTAAAGAAAGATAAATGACAAAGTGGATTTTTTTTTCAGTCTTGGTATCTGATGGTTTCTGGTTCTTTAGAAACTTACCATTGGAAATGAGCTTGCCTAGAGGTGCTAGCCACAGGATGGAAGCCCCATGCAGCAGAACCAGAAAGCACCTGCATGATGCTCTCTCATGCCCCGGACTTCAGATCAGCATTATTTCCTTGGAGAAAGCCACCCGCCCCCACTACCCGACCTCTGCATTGGTAAGGACTTTCTGCAAGGCTCCCTGAAACACCCAGGACTTCATGGCTTATAACAGTTCTTAATAATATGTTTATGCTGTGATCATGTGATTCCTTCTAGATTCCTTCCCTTTCTGAACTGTAAGCTCAATGAGGTGGGAGCTTTGCCTTTCTTATTAATAGTTGTATTCTTAGCACCTTTCACAATGTCAGGCTTATAGTATATGCTCAATAAATTTTTTGAACTAATACAAAGGGATAAAAAGGGAAGGAAGGAAGAAATTAAGATAAAAGAAGGAAGGGAGGAAGAAAGATGGAAGGGAGGAAAAATGAGGAAGGAAGGAGGGAAGGAGGGAGAAAGGAAGAAGGAAAAGAGAGAGGAAAGAAGAAGAAAGGAAGGTTATTTGTGATTATAGGAATAAACAAAAAATAAAAAAGAAAGGAAGGAGGAAGGAAGAAGGGAGGGAGGGAAGGAGAGGGCGGGGGAGGGAAGGAGATGGGGAGGGAGGGAAGGAAGGAAAGGAAGGAAGGAAGGAAGGAAGGAAGGAAGGAAGGAAGGAAGGAAGGAAGGAAGGAAGGAAGGAAGGAAGGAAGGGAGGGAGGGAGGGAGGGAAGGAAGATAAGGAAATCATGGAAGTCTATGGCCCACAGAGACCTCCTGTCTTCATCACTCACACCCTAATTTTGGGGTCAAGATTTGGCCCCTTTGATGTCAGCATGCAGGGAACACGTGGAGAGCTTTTTAGAGCTATTGATACCCAGGCCTCACCTCCAGAGACTGATTCAACTGTCATGGTGAGGCCCAGGCACGGTGCATCATCAGCTATATTATAAAGGCTCCATGGGTGATTTTCACAGGCACATGCACACCTGGGGCAGAGGAAGGGATGCGTTCCTTGCTCCCTGCATGCACGCAGAGGGGAGAACCAAAGCCCTGTTGGAAGCCTCCTCCTGCACTCACAGGCCCTGAAATCAAAGCCTGAGATGGAGACTGAAGACTTAAGGCCTGACTCATGCTGAGAACTGGGGTAAAAACCTCACCTCCTGTCTGAATTTCTGTCATATCTGAGAAATAGACGGTGGGAGGTTTCTTTCTTCCTTTCCTAAATCCCATCCATTGTGTTCATCATTCTTTGCTAGTAGGATTGGGAGGTTGCTTTCCTAACAACCCCAGGCCAAATCAGCTGAGGGCCTGCTGACCACCCTCACTCTACAGAGCTTTGAGGGTGGGAATCCCCCTGCCTGCAGGCTTGACTTGGTGGGTAGGAGGACTGGGTATTGCCCTGTGCTCCTCCTCCTCCTCTTCCTCTCGTTCTTCCCACAGTGAGAGTGGAGGAGGAAGGATCAGACGGGTCTTTCCAAAAGACGTGTATGTCTCAGGCTCTTTAGGTATATTATCGCATTTTGTCCTTTTCCAGGTAGGAACCATTATTTGCCCATTTTCTAGATTCAAGAAACTGAGGTTCAGAGATATTTGGATTTGCTCAGAAATGCCCAGCCCAGGAATGAAGAGATGGTGGGCTTGATCTATGCTGACTTGGAATTACATGAGACTCCCAGGAGTCCACGTGGGCTCCAGAAACAAGCCTGGACTATCCCCTGGGTCCTCCCCCACCTGGAACCACAGGCACACACCACCACACCTAGCTTATTTTTGTATTTTTGGTAGAGATGGGGTCTCCCTATGTTGCCCAGCTGGTCTCGAACTCTTGAGCTTAATGGATCCACCTAACACAGCCTCCCAAAGGGCTGGAGTTATAGGTGTGAGCCACCATGCTAGGCCTCATGAATTTTTTTAAGTATATTAGCCACCTCACCAAAGACGAGATATAGGTGGCTAGTAACTAAATGAAAAGATGCCACATATCACATGCCATTAGGGAATTTCAAATTAAAACAATGAAATACCACTACACACCCCTTAGAATGGTCAGAGCTCAGAACACTTACTACACCAAACTCTGGCAAGGAAGTGGAGCGACAGGACCCTTCCTCGTTCACTACTAGTGGGAATGCAAAATAGTACAGAAACTTTGGAAGATAAATTGGCACTTTCTTACAAAACTAAACATACTCTTACCCTATGATTCAGCAGTCGCACTCTTTGATAGTTACTCAAAAGAGTTAAAAGCTTATGTCCACATAGAAACCTGCACAGGGATGTTTATAGCAGCTTTATTCATAATTTTCAAAACTTGAAAGCAACCAGAATGTCCTTCAGTAGGTGCATGGATAAATAAACCATGATACATCCAGACAATGGAATATTATCCAGCACCACAAAAAGATGTGCCGTCAAGCAATGAAAAGACATGGAGGACCTCTCTGTGCATGTTACCAAGTGAAAGAAACCAGTCTTGATTAGGTCCCATTTGTCTATTTTGGCTTTTGTTGCCAATGCTTTTGGTGTTTTGGTCATGAAGTCCTTGCCTACTCCTATGTCCTGAATGGTTTTGCCTAGATTTTCTTCTAGGGTTTTTATGGTGCCTGGTCTTATGTTT
>CM052660.1:87732620-87778370 GCA_028533165.1 Leontopithecus rosalia | reverse complement strand
AGGAAGGAAGGAAGGAAGGAAGGAAGGAAGGAAGGAAGGAAGGAAGGAGGGAGGGAGGGAGGGAGGGAGGGAGGGAGGAAGGAAGGAAGGAAAAAGGAGGGAAAAAAAGAAGTAAAGGGAGGCATTCCCATTATCCCAAGAACATATTTTCAATCCTTTTCACTTGCCATTCCCACTTCCCGGGATGACATGCTCAACCTCACACTTACATACACCCTTCCATATTTTGGCAAAATGACTCCTGTGGGTGTTTTAGAACCCAATTTACACATCACCTCCTCTGTGAGTACATCACCCAGGAAGAGTCTTCTGTGCTCCCAGAGCACCTTGGTTAGAATGTAAACTCTCTTTTGGTAGAACTGCAAATTTCTTATCCTGTGCTGAAGTATCAGATCCTAGCATGCTGCCCATAGAAGGTACTTAATAAATATTTATTAAGGGAGTGAATGAATGAATGAGGAGCCATAATGGGGCTGGGTGGCATAGCGGTAAGATCATGAACCTTGGTGTCAGGCCGACTGGACTAATAAGGGCTGTGTGACTTTGGAAACAAATCTACCTCTCTGAGACCCAGCCCTGCCCCTCGGAGTGTGTGGTGAAGATTCAATATGCTAACTCATGTGCAATGAACATGCAGTGTTTGCTGTATTTTTTTCTAAAGAACAGACATTTATTTTCCTAATTCTGGAGGCCAGAAATCTGAGATGAAGATCGTGGCAGGGCTGGTGTCTTCTGAGGAGTCTCTCCTTGGCATGGAAACATCTGTCTGCAGCCCATGTCCTCACATGGTCACCCCTCTCTGGGTGTTTGCATCCTTATCTCTCCTTCTTTTCTTCGTTTTTCCACTGGCAAATAAAAATTGCATACATGTATGGTGTATGACATGATGTTTTGAAACACACATACATCGTGGAATGGCTAAATTGAGCCAATTAATTCATGTATTACTTTACATATGCTTTTGTGGTAAGAACACCTAAAATCTACTCCCTTGGCGATTTTCAGGTATACGAAACATTGTTATTAACTAGAGTCATCATGCTGTACAATGGCTCCCCTGAATCTATCCCTCCCTAAGTGAAATTCTGTGTCCTTTGACCAGCATCTCCGCTCCCTCTGTGGCACTGCTAGCCACCCTTCTATTCTCTGCTTCTGTGAGGTCGACTTTCTTGAGAGTGAGATCATGCAGTGTTTGTCTTTCTGTGTCTGGCTTATCTCACTTAACTCTCTCCAGTTTCATTCGTGTTGTTGCAAATTACAGGTTTTCCTTCTTTCTTATTGCTGTATGGAAATCCAAGGTATATATAAAGAACATACAGTTCTGATTATTACATACACATATATATAATGTAGGGTACATAATACATATGTAATGTAGAGTGTAGATATACATAAATATATACACTATACATACATAATGTGTGTGTGTATATATATATACACACACACATAGCAGTATATATATACACACACTACCATATATAGTATGGTATATATAGTATTTATAACAGTTTTATATATACATATACATGTAGAGAGAGAATACATACCATACTATATATGGTATTATGATATATATGTACTATATATGGCATAGTATGGAATATATAGTATATATAACATAGTTATATAGAGAAAGATAGAATATATACCATACTATATATGGTAGTATGATATATATACACACACACACTGTACGGGGTATAGTATAAGATAGCATGTGTATATACAGATACACATATAGATATATACAGATATAAGATAGCATGTGTGTATGTATATATACTATATATGATATAGCATAAGATAGTATGTGAATATATATAAGATAGTGTGTGTGTGTGTGTGTATATATATATATATATATATATATATATATATACACACACCCTACCATATATAATATATGAAGCATGTATAGTGTGATGTGTAGTGTGTATAGAGTATGTTTATGTGGAGTGTGTATATCTTGTCTATATGTAGAGTGTGTATATAGTGTGTCTATGTAGAGTGTGTCTGTGTAGAGTGTGTATATAATGTGTCTATGTAAAGTATGTATAAGTTATGTATATGTAGAGTGTATATAGTATGTATATGTAGAGTGTGTATATAGTGTGTATATGTAGAGTGTGTATAGTTGTGTATATGTAGATTGTGTATATTGTTTATATAGGTATAGTGTTATATAGTGTGTTTATGTAGTGTATATATTTACATATATGTAGAGTGTGTATATAGTGTGTCTATGTAGAGTGTGTGTAGAGTGTGTCTGTGTAGTGTGTATATAATGTGTCTATGTAAAGTATGTATAAGTAGAGTGTATATAGTGTGTATATGTAGAGTGTGTATAGTTGTGTATATGTAGAATGTGTATATAGTGTATATAGTATATATATGTATAGTGTTTACATAGTGTGTTTATGTAGAGTGTATATATTTTTAGATATGTGGAGTGTGTATATAGTGTGTCTATGTAGAGTGTGTCTATGTAGAGTGAGTATATAATATGTCTATGTAAAGTATGCATATAGTGATGTATATGTAGAGTGTATATAGTATGTATATGTAGAGTGTGTATGTAGTGGTGTGTTACCTACACACACTGTGTCTTCTTTATTCATTCATCCGCTGATGGGCACAGGTTGACTCTCCATCTCATCCACTGTCAATAGTACTTCAGTAGACATGGGCATGCAGATGTCTCTTTGATATACTGATTTCCTTCCCTTTGGATGACTACCCAGTCATGGGACGGCTGGATTATATGTCAGCTCTACTTAGCTATATTAGTGTGATTGCATTTGTGGTGTGTATTATCTCATCATATGACAGTTGCCCCACATTGCCTCGACTGGAAGTTCTTGGGCACAGGGGCCCTGGCTGCTCCATCTCTATTGCATTTCTGCAGTGCCAACCCCAAGAGAGAAATGGGGAGGCAGTGAATGAAGAGCCCCTCATCCACAGAGAGGGAAGGAGCAGGTAGGCAGGGAGGAATCACTCCTGCTCATAACTGGGAACCCAGAAATGCACAGCACCCTTGATGGGAGTGACCAGAAGTTCAGTCCTGCAGCAAATGCCTCTGGGGATTCAAAATGATTGCGAGCTGGGCCAGGAGCCATGTTCAGCCTGCCAGTGCAGTGCCCACTCACTTCCTGCTATTGGGAGGTGCCTGATGCCTTGGCGCTCAGCTCACCGCCTCCTTGCCCAGGCAGCCCCTCCAGGCATATCTTTCCCCTGGGTGTCAGCCTGCCCCAGTCCCTGTACATGAGCCTTACGTGGTCCCATCTCCCTCTACCCAGGCTTCAATCTTTCACAAATAATAATAGGTCACTCCTGTTGGACCAGCTCTGCAGCTATTGCCACATAAATGTCATTTTCTCCAATTTATCCAGGGGAAAACTAAGTACCAAAGAGGTTAAATGACTCTCACAATTGCACGATTGTTATTAAAGAGCTAAGCCAGGGCTGGGAGCTGTGAATCCCACCTGTAATCCCAATACTTTGGGAGGCCAGTGTGGCTGGATCGCTTTAGTTCAGGAATTTGAGACCAACCTGAGCAACTTGGTGAAACCCTGTCTCTACAAATAATAGTGGAGTATAGTGGCATGTGCCTGTAGTTCCAGCTACTTGAGGGCTGAGGTGGGAGGACTGCTAGAGCCTGGGAAGTTGAGTCTGCAGTGAGTAGTGATACCACTACCACACTCCAGCCTGGGCAACAGAGCAAGACCTTGTCTCAAAAAAAAAAAATGGATAAATCCAGGATTTAATCATAGGTCTGCCTGACTCCAATACAAGGACTCTTACTATTGTACACCCCACATGGCCTTTCCTATAAGAGATATGGCACAGGCTCGCCAATTATTATACTTGTTCCACCCTAATAATGCCTTCAGGTGGCCTGCTCCAACTGGGTATGTAGATGCCTAAAAGGCATCTCGCCACCTGTCTGAATACTTCTCCAAATGTGGAGCTCACTCCCTCAGCACATCTTCTTCCCACACTTGCTGTCACCACGCTGGTTTACAAGCTGATGCTCCTTGGATTTTTCCAGCTCAAGTCAAGGGTCTCTGCTGGCCCCACCTAGGCTCCCACCTGCAGGGATCAGCCTGACATCCACCTACAGAGGGAAGCTTTCCTCTTCCATGCCCTGACACAGTGCTAGGCACATAATTGATGCTTAAAATGGCTGCTTCTGGGTTTTTGCCTACATGACCAGACTTCTGAATGAAGGATCCTCCTCTCATCCCATACTCTCTCTGATGCACTTGGATATTTCTTTAAATATAACTGTGTTGATGCCTTCACAACTTACTTTGGGTGGCTGGAGCACAGACAACTCTGTGGATGAAGAGGTATTAATCACCCTGCACATGAGATTCCAGTTCTCATTTGCTCTATCCACTCTTTCCTTCATTAAATTGTCACTGTGCATGTCCTGTACTGGCACTGAAAACCCAGAAATAAATCAGACAGTCCCTGACCTCAGAGAGATTCCCATGGAATCAGGGTGATACAAAATGAAACATATGGTCAAGTGCGGTGACTCGGTGACTCACGCCTGTAATCTGAGAGCCTTGGGAGGCCAAGGCAGGCAGATCATGAGGTCAGGAGATCGAGACCATTCCAGCCAACATGGTGAAACCCAGTCTCTACTAAAAATACAAAAATTAGCTGGGTGTGGTGGCGCATGCCTGTAATCCCAGCTACTCAGGAAGCTGAGGCAGAAGAATCCCTTGAACCAGGGAGTTGGAGGCTGCCGTGAGCCAAGATCACACCACTGCACTCCAGCCTGGTGACTGAGCTAGACTCTCTCTCAAAAAAGTAAGGAAACATAACAAAAACACAATGTGGAAGGTGAACCGATCTCACAGTAATTAATCAACACGTTACATCATTCTTCGCCGGATGCTGCCTGGCTGTGTACCTGGAATGCTTTGAGAGAGAGGACGTCTGGCTTGCTGATCACCGTTTTGCCCTTGCACAGAGCCTACACCCACTTGGTGGGTACATGGGGCTGATCTCATGAATGAACAAATGGATGTAAATGAATGAATGCATGAATGAATGTCCTAGAGGTTTATACAACATGTCATTGGAACACAGAGGGCGGAAGCTAGCTACTTGGAAAGCAACATGTTGAAGGATAAATAGAAGTTCATTTCATCGATTGTGTGACAGTGGGTGTGCATATTGGGGGATGGGAAATAGGGGGTGAGGAGACAGTGACCCAGCAGAAGGAACTATGTAGACAAAGACAAAGAGATTTGGCAAAGACTGGCATGTTTGGGGAATGATGAGTGTTTCGGGGTGACTCCTGAAAGCACTTCAGTCCTGTACAAATGCACTGAATTATATGACTTCTGAGTACAGCCTGAGTCTGAAATATGATTTGTGGGCACTGAAAATTCAGACCGTGCCAGTTATGCACTGCATCCTGGGAGGGTCTGTGACCATACCTGCCAGGAGAGAACCTCCCTCTTATCCCCTCTCCCTCTGTCCATCCTGGGTTCCCTGACCTGCAGATGTGACCTTGAGTGGCTGTCTCCCCTGGGATAGGGACTGTCAGTGCCTCCAGAGAAGACAAGCATGTGCTCAAATTCATGGCACTCTCCAGCAACCTGGCAGGTGACACGCCCTTTCTGGGGTCTGACAGATCCCCAGGCTGCACATCGACCCATGTGCCTACCCCCGCACACTGTGATTAGCCGGGGTGCAGTGACAGCTGGCTGACATTAATTATCTGTGAGTTAGAGGCATCTAAGAGCACAAACAGAGGGCTGTCAGCAAAGCAAAGCAGAATCACTACTTCTCCTGCAGCTTGCAGCTAGGACCTTGAGCAGTGACATGGGCCATTCAGGTTCAAGGAGAGGTGGCACAGCCAGCAGCCCTTCCCAGCCATCTCCAGGGAGGTCCACACACAACCTCTGGGTTAATTCCAGAGAAGGTCAGGCACCCAGTGGTGAGCACTGCATTACTCATCAACCTGCCACAATGCCCAATCCATTACCACATCCTGGCAGTTCCACCTCCGAAATAGTTCTCAGATCTGTCCACATCCTGCATTTCCACGGATCCAACCTGGTCTCTCCGCACTGCAGCTGGCTCCTGCCTGGTTCCTCCTCTGCTCTGGCGCCCTCTCACCATCACTCCATGCAGCAGCCAGCGTGGGGCTTTCAAACTCCAAGTCAGGTTGTGTGCTGCTCTGCTCGGAATCCGCCATCCCTATAAACCCAGCACATGGCCACGAGGCCTCGGGTTTCTGCTCCCCCATCACATTGACTTTCAATGGGTTTCTCAACTGTGCCAAATAGCGTCTGGCCAGTGGCTTTCACACATGCTGTTCCCTCTGACTGGAACACTCTTGTTACCCTAGCCTATGACCTAGAGGTCCTTAAACCTCGTGTCCTTTCCCCTATAAAGCTTCCCTCAATCCCCAAAGCAGAGCAAGTTCCTTTGTGTCACATTGCTCTGAGGCAATGCAGTGTAGCGGCCATAAGCATAAAAGGTGGTGTCAGTTCAAATCCCAGCCCTACCCCTTAATGGCTGTGTGACTCTGAGTAAGGTTCCTTTTTTTTTTTTTTGAGATGAACTCTTGCCCTGTTGCCCAATTTGGGCAAGGTTCTTAACCTCTCTGAGCCTCAGTTCCCATCTCTATAAATGGACACAACCATAAAATCAACCCTGCAGGGTTGTTTTAGAGACTAGCTGAGTTAAGAGAGTAGCAGGCCCCTCTTGGGGCACATGAGTACAATATAAGCATTTACTGTGGCTCTCGAAGCATTTCTAACTTATCTGTTTGTCACCTTATCCTCGTTAGTATAAACGTTTGACTCATTTGTCTTATTCTACACGCTGTGGACCAGGGTTTCCCAACTTCACGGGTATTTGGGATGGGTAGCTCTGTTGCAAGAGCTGTCCTGTACCTTGCAGGGCAGTCTCCTCATTGGATGCTGGTATCATCTCCCTCGTTGTGACAACCAGAAATGTCTCCAGATTTGACCTGGTGTCCTGGCACAGACCCCTGCTCTGGACTCTACGACAGCAGGGAACACCCATAGTCTTTGCCATTTCCCCCCAGCACCTAACACAGTGCCTGGTCCCAGGCAGGTGTTCGTGAAGTGCATTTTAAGTGAACGAAAGCCTGAACCAGTGAATGCACACCAAAAGATTCTGTAATATAAGGACCTCAGGAGATACGGAGTCTGAAAATCTAGGTTTAAGTCCTGCTCCCACTACTCCCAGAGGGGTCACTGCAGGCAAATTGTTGACTCTTTGGAGCCTCGGTTTTCCCAGCTGTGAAGTGGGAGTGGTGACCATGATCTTGATCCGCTTCCTCACAGGGAGTAGGCTAAGGCTCAGATGAGCAATCAATGAAGTCATTTATAAACTGCTGAGTGCTGTGCAGAGGAGCGGGTTATAGTGCCTCTCTGCTTTTAACCTAAAAGAATGGCTTTTCTCCTATCAGCATACTGCAGCCTGCCTTGTCTGGAAGCGTCTGGGTTGTGACGGGGCATGGGCGTGTAATATATGTGGTACATAAGGAAGATAATATATCCCTTCATCTCCCTTTCAGTACGGCTGTAAATATGTCTTATGGGGGAGATAATAGAGATACAGCGCACATAATGGGGATGATGGATCAGACTGATAAGATCTCACACTTGTCACGAGGGCATCTTGTCCGTCATTTCCCCCATTATGGATGTATCTTGGGTAGATTGTGGTGTCAAGTGTATTTTGAATTATGGGAAGCCCAGTACACTTAATTACATTGTGTTTATAATAAGGCGAGGAGCAGTGTGGTAGCAGGGAGAGAGCAGGGCTCCAGGATTTTGCTGACCTAAGTTCACGTCCTGGCTGTGTGAGCTCAGGCACAGCATCTGCCTTCTCTGAGCTTCGGTCACCTCATCTATTAAATGAATGTCATGGCACAATGAGACCTTTGAAAAGAATCTCCCTTTACATTAAGGGAGAGCAAGGACAGGGGAAACGAGACAACTCTGTCCCCAGTAAATTCCAAGTACCTTTTAATGTGCGAAGCGGGTTGATTTTCAGGAAATGACTCCACCAGGGGGATGCAATGATTTGACACCTAAAATGAATCAAATACTTTCTTCCACTTTCTGCTAGCTCCTTAAGGGTATCATGCCACAACCCAACACACTAGGGGTTTGGCTCAAGTACCCCGGCCCCTCTTTTCATCTCCTCAAAATGTAAGTGGGGAGTCATAAGCACTTCTACCCTCTATGGCCACTGTCACAATTACATGGGAGTCACTGAGGTGTATCAACGGCTTAGCTCAGTGCCAGGTCCATGGACAACACTCAGTAGGTATCAGTTCAAAACCCAGCCCAAATGCAAAAAAAAAATAAATAAATCAAAATAAATATGTGTAAGACATGGGAGTCTTACACATTCCATTGAGTGAAAGAATGTACCCTTCCAGTCCTCATGACAGTCCTCAGCCTTTTCCTAACAAAGCAGAGTAAAAAGCTGCTGAATTTCCCAGACCTGACACACACACTTAAAGTGAAATTTGGGAGATCTTCTCAAAGCCTCAAGCGACCCAAGTTTGACCGGTCCATGTCTGGAAATATTGCAATAACTCAGGCTGGAGCCTTGAGTTAACCTAGGACTTTCTGACTACAGATGCCAGGACTCAGGGCTGGCCGGTGAACTTCCAGATGTCTGAGTCTTCTCACTGAAAACCAGATCCCCAAGGAGGGTCCCGCACTCATTAGCTGCCCCCTGCCACCATGCCTGAGGCCACACCTCTGGACTTCAGCCCGCTGAGTCAGCCCATGCCAATACCCCTCTCTGGGATGGGAAACCTGCCCCTTTCTGACCTCCTTTACCCATCCGTAAAAGGAGATGCTCAGCTGGAAGAATTTCTAAAATGGTATTTAGGCTCTAAAATATCATCATTTAAGTCTTTGTTGGGTATCTGGTATGTGCCTAGCCATAAACCAGGAGTCCCAAAATATCACACTTTCATGAGATTAAAATTTGATTAGGAATAGTGAAGAAATGCTGAAAGGGTTGCATTCCTGTAGGACAGAAAGACCCTGGAGCCAGCAGATTCCAGGTGGGCCTCAGGTATGCGAGGTGCCCACAGAGGCAGCAGCTCCTATGTATGCTTCTGCACTGGCACCAGAAATTCAGTGGAGACTACTGGGTAAAAGTCTGATTCCTGGATTCAGATTAGGGACTGGCTGTGGTGGCTCATGCCTGTCTTTCTAGCACATTGGGAGGAAGGTAGGAGGACTGCTTGAGCCCAGGAGTTCAAGACCAACCTGGGCAACATAGCAAGACCCTGTCTCTACAAAAAAATAAAATAAAATAATTAGCCAAAGATGCTGGCACACACCTGTAGTCCCAGTTACTCAGGAGACTGAGGTAAGAGGATTACTTGAGCCAGAGAGGTCAAGGCTGCAGTGAGCCATGACCACCTCCCCTATTTTCCAGCCTGGGAGACAGAGCAAGACCCTGTCTCAAAAAATAAATTAATTAAATAAAAATAAATTAAATATTATTTTTATACTTAATAATTTTAATTAATAATAAATATTGTTTATATACTTATACTTCACCTGTTATTAATTACAAAACTATGATTTCTGTTGTGTTAGCCAATTATTACATCCCCTGCCCTCCCACCCTCTAGTGGGTGCCCAGTTATTACTGTGATAAAATATAGTGTCTACTTCCAAGGGCTCTCCTGAAGATCAGCTTAGGTGATACAAGTAAAAAGTGTTTTCACTCAGTGCAGGCACTATGCTTCATATCAGCAAAGATACACAACCTTTGTATCAAGTATTTTTTCAAAAGAGTAAGGTATCCCTGTATTTCAAAATTCAGCACATGGAAATGAACTGGAAATTGTGTTAAACTGGACATTTTGCTCTGAGAGGGAGGTGGGGGTGGCTAGGAGAGGGTAACAACAGTTTTTAGTTGAAACTTTTCTGTAACCTGGCTGTAGTAGTGGATACACAAGCCTACATGTGATAAAATAATACAGCACTTAATATACAGAGCATACAAATGCAGGCACACACAAAAGAGAATACAAAACCAAGAAAATCTCAATGAGATCAGTAGATAGAATGAATGTCAGTGTTCTTGCTGTGATGTTATTCTGAAGTTTGGGGAAACATTAGCATTGGGGAAAAGTGGGAAGATTCTGTGTTATTAATGGCAACTGTACGTGAATTTAGAATTATCTCAAAACAGCTAGGCATGATGGCTCACTCACGCCTGTAGCTCCAGCTCTTTGGGAGGCCAAGACAGGAGGAACACTTGAAGCCAAGAGTTTGAGACCAACCTAGGAAACACAGCAAGACTTCATCTCTACAAAAGAAAAAAAAAATTAGCTGGACGTGGTGTTCTACCCCTGTGGTGCCAGCTACTCGGGAGACTGAGTCAGGATCGCCAGTGGCCAGGAGGTCAAGACTGCAGTGAGCTGTGACTGTGCCACTGCACTCCAGCCAGGGCAACAGAACAAGACACTGTCTCAAAAAAATATGTCTATCTCAAAGCAAACACAGATTGCTAAGCACCGCCCCTGGAGTTTCAGTAGAGCAAATGTAGTAGAATTTGCAATTCTAATACATTCCTGAATAATGTTGATGCCACTGTTCAGAGACGAGACTTTGAGATCCACTGTCTTAGGAAAAAGACTAAACCGCTATATCAAGGAAGCCCTGAAGAAGCTTCAAGAAGACAGAAATGCCGCGTTCCTGTGACAGTCCCAGTGTGAACAATCTAGGTTAGTGGGCAGACCTGGCTCCATAAATTTCTGCAAGGAACTGGGCTCTTTCTACGTATGGCTTCACCATTCCCTTATGAGCATAGTTAGCCATACCCAGGAAAGAGGAAGGAAAGGAATTCCAACAAAAGCAGCTTCTTTGGAAGAGGGTTAGAAGGAGATTCCACTCAGCTAAGAATACATCTGGGATGGGCTCCATCGAGGAACATCTCAGAGTAGAAGTGAGAGGCCACAGAGAAGGGCTAAGAAGAACTCAGGGACATTTCAACACTTGTGTCATGTCTCCTTGGATTCCTCTGCTACTTTCACTTATTTTCCTTTGGATATGAGAGAAATAATAACTACAATGAAAATGACCCAAGGGGTGACTTCTGCAGCAAGTCTTCATGCAGCTCTGCCCTGCCTGGGTTCCACCGAGCGGGCACCATTCAGTGCCTCCTCTCTCCAGCTCTCTTTCCCTAACTCTCCTCTCCCAGCACCTGGGCTGTCTGTCTTTCAGGTCCAGGGTCTAGGGAAAGCAAGGCCACTCAACAAGGTGACCCTGGGGCTCCAGGTCCTGGAGTAGAGAAAGTCCACTTCAGCACAGTACCTGCAAGGACAGTCAGACCTCTGTCTAGAGTCCCCTGGACCTGTCTGTTTGCCTTTCAGTGGCTTCCATTGTGCCATTTGTATTCCACAGTTGCTGAAATATTATACACACGAAATGAGTTAAGGTCATTAAACTTTCTTGGGAGATAGTTTCATGTGTTTTCTCAGACTATACCACCAAGGAAACCACCTAGGCTGTGTAAAATTACAGGGAGCCCAGAGCGGCTCCTGGGTAATAAGCCTGTTTATTTCCCTTTGCAAATGTTTAGCTCAGGTTGCCAAATTCCCTTCCATAGGGGTTAGTGACAAATGTCTTAATTAAAGTAAGGATGGTGGGTGGAGTAGCTTCATTTCCCTCTAAAATGAAGAATGGAGCAAGAAGAAGACACAATCATCCAGGTGCATTGTCTCACACCTGTAATCCCAGCACTTTGGGGGGCCAAAGTAGGAGGATCTCTTGAGACCAGGAGTTAGAGACCAGCCTAGGCAACATGGTGAAACCCCATCTCTGAAAAAAAAATACAAAAAATAGCAGGGTGTGGGGGCATGCACCTATAGTCCTAGCTACTCAGGAGGCTGAGGTGGGAGGATTGCTCAAGCCCAGCAAATCGAGGCTATAATGAGCCATGATCACACCACTGCAACCTGGGTGACAAAATGAAACCCTGTCCAACAAAAACAGAAGAAGATACATAACCAATGGGAAATGAGGAATCATGGGCAAACTGGGCTTTAGTGATGATGATGATGATGATGATGATGATAAAATGAATGATTACAGCACTCATTGGTTACATATTAGGCACCAGGGTCTTACATTGTGTACATCCCATGATACATACACAATTACCATAAATGGAGAGTCAGAGAAAGTCACACAGCTAGTAGGTGTTGCTGCCTGGGCATTAGTTCAGGTGTTGTACTCTTCAGCTGGCTTACAAACCAACTGTCCAGTGCTGAATTCCAGCTCCCATATGTATTTTGTTTGAATTCACAGAGTGCATTGAATTCTTTCAATGGTTGCCAACACATAAATAGTGGGTTTTTCATTGCTAATTATCAGGGAAATGCAAATTAAAACCACGATGAGATATCACCTTACTCCTGCAAGAATGTCCATAATTAAAATGTCAAAGAAACAATAGATGTTGGCATGGATGTGGTGAAAAGAGAACACTCCCTTGGTGGGAGTGTCTAGTTCAACCACTACAGGAAACAGTATGGAGATGCCTTAAAGAACTAACAGGAGAACCACCAGTGGATCCAGCAATCTCACTCCTGGGTAAGGGACTACTCCTGGGTAATCCTGCTGGGTCACACTCTTGGGGTAGATATACCACTCCTGGGTATCTACCAAAAAGAAAAGAATTCACTATACATAAAAGATGCTCACACATGCATGTTTATAGCAACACACAGAGATGTGAAACCAACTTAACTGCCCGTCAACCACCAAGTGGTAAAGAAAATGTGGTATAAATACACCATGGAATACTCGGCCATAAAAAGGAACAAAACAGGGTCTTCGCAGCAGCATGGATAGAGCAGGAAGCCATTATTCTAGGTGAAGTAACTTAGAAATAGAAAAGCAAATGTTGTATGTTTTCACTTACAAGTGGGAGTTAAGTAACAAGGATGCAAAGGCATAGAATGATCTAATGGAATTTAGGGGATTCTGGAGAGAATTCTGAGAGGAGGATGAGGCATAAAAGCTACATATTACATGCAGCGTACACTGCCTGGGTGGTGGGAGCATTAAACTCTCAGAAATCTCCACTAAAGAACTTATTCATGCAATCAAAAACCACCTGTATCTCAAAAGCTACCAAAATTAAAATTATATATTGGGTATTTTTCCATATTACTGAAAGTGTGCCAGTTTCTGGCTTTCCTTTGAAATTCCTAACATTTGATACTGACAAGGTCCCAATCCCCACATGGTATTGACGGCCCTGGGCTGTCTACTCTAGGCCTGACTTGTAGTCAGCATTTTCCCGAAGTTCCTACCTCGGCCATTTATCTTGTTAGGTCATAGGCTAGCTCACAGGCATTTGCATTTTTAACTCTACCACTTCTACAAGGGGCTATACCAGCTGGAGGCAGACCATCTGGCTGTTCAACACTGCGAGCCGGGCATGGTGGCTTACACCTGTGATCCCAGCAGTTTGGGAGGCCAAGGCAGGTGAATCACCTGAGGTCAGGAGTTTGAGACCAGCCTGGCCAACATGGTGAAACCCTGTCTCTACTAAAAATACAAAAATTAGCCAAGCGCAGTGGCATGGGTGTCTGTAATCTCAGCTACTCAGGAGGCTGAGACAGGAGAATCACTTGAACCAGGGAGGCAGAGGTTGCAGTGAGCCAAAGTCGTACCACTGCACTCCACCCTGGGCAACAGAGCAAGACTCTGTCTCAAAAAAAAAAAAAAGGAAAAAACAAAACTGCAGAGTAACCTTCTTTCGACGCAAGAGTAAGGGACTGGCTTCGGGACCTCTGTGGCCTTTCAGATTTGGGGGAGGGCCTCCAGGGGTTTGGTGTGGGCTGGGTCTGATGAAAGTCCAGACAGTGGGTCCAGAAACCATGAAGGCATTTCCTTTAAAAAGCATGACATGAACTTAGATCAAAAGATGAAATTGGTTTGGGAGGGGGCAGGTTCTGCAGGATGAAACAATCTGCCTGGCATGAACATGATCAATGCCTGCTCAGTGAATTCCCCCGAAACTGTGAAATTGCATAGAAGATTTGATCAAAGTCTCCATCAGCCACCAAGCTGTAATGACTTCTGTGATTTTTCTTAACCGGATTTTAATTTTTATGTTTATTATTTGGGGACTGATGGAGCAGAGGAAATGCTTTAGCTCTGAATTCCACTTTCATTCTCTCCCGTGAAGCACTTTCAGAACTCAGGAAAACTCAATTGCAAAAGAAAAGCATTTGGTTCTCAGTGTTTCATGTTTTGTCCCTGTTCTTCGGGCTTGGAGGCAGCTCAGGAACTTAATTAAAATCAATGGAGAAAAAGAATTGAATAAATCGCAACATGAATATCTCTGAAAGTCTGCAGTATAGCGCAGCAGCACGGAAGTAAGAAAAAAATAAAAAGGTGTTCCCTCCCCTCTCTCCCTCTGGAAAAGAGAAAAATTAAAATTATCTCTGAGTGTACTCTCTTCCCTTCTTTCTCTCTCTCTCTCTCTCTCTCTCTCTCTCTCTCTCTCTCTCTGTCTGTCTCTTTCTGTCTCTGTCTCTCCTACACTAAGAGCAGAAATATAAGAAAGAAACTGTCAAGAAGTCAAAGGGTATGTGCGGATCTACCTCTCATTCCACTAAAACATATAAACAGGCCAGGTGTGGAGGCTCACACCTATAATTCCAGTACTTTGGAAGGCCGAGGCAGGTGGACCACTTGAAGCTAGGATTTCGAAACCAGCCTGGCCAACACAGCAAAACCCTATCTCTACCAAAAATGCAAAAACGACCCAGGTGTGGCAGTATGTGCCTATAATCCCAGCTACTCTGGAAGCTGAGGCAGGAGAATCACTTGAACCCAGGAGGCAGAGGTTATGGTGAGCTGAGATCAGGTCACTGTCCTCCAGCCTGAGATTGTGTCTCAAAAAGTAAAAATACAATAAAATAAATTTAAAAACATATAAATGACCTCCATCCTTAACTTCACAGGAAGCAGTGTGTAATAGATTTGGTTTCACAATACATTTGGCTTCCTCAAGCAACCCTACGAAGGAGTTGTGTTTAGCTCCATTTTGCAAATGAGGTCAAATAATTTCCACCTAGTTTACGTGTGGCCACAGATGTCCATCCTTCACCTTGAACTTGGGGAGATTTTTTCCCAAAATAACCCACTGATTCTCCCTAAGGTTTGTGGAAAAATCATTTTCAAGGTATCTGAATCACACACAGAAAGGGATGGGAAAGGATTCCATGAGTTCCCCAGCATAACCCTGTGCCTCTCAGCACAATTAGACTCAAACCACTCTGTCCCCAAGAGAATCAAGCTCATGTTTTCACGGCTCCAAAGGAGAAAATTCTCCTCCAGCCTTGAAAGTGCACTTAAGCTTTTAAAATTTCTCATTCTCCACAGAGTGGGGCTTGCTCAAATCTAATCCAAATCCTCCGGGCTGAGGGCTGGGTCACGCTCTTGGGGTTAAGCTGAGAATGAGTCATGGACCTTTTTCCTCCCCTTCCCTTCCCTTCCTCCATCTTCCCCGAAGTTTTGCTCCTTTGCCTCCCAACACCAGTAAAACACTCAACCCAGTGGCTGGTGCAAAGTTTGTGTTTCATGAATATTAAGTCCACCCTCTTGTGTTTTCCTGCTACTGTGCCTGAGCTCTAGGTTTCAATGTGGCTGGCAACCACTGTGTGCTTAGAAAAGCTCACAGTCTGGTAAGAAGGACCACGTTTAAACAGGTGGCTGCAAGGCAGAGAGATAAACGCAATCATAGATCCAAAAGCACGGTAAAGTCTGAAGGAAAGACCTGCTCTGCCTTTTGCAGCCCAGACTCCATCATGTCACCACCTTCCCATTGGTGACATGACTGCTTAAAACCTTCCCATTGCCCTTGGAACAAAGCTGGATCTCTGAGCCCTGTCTGATCAGAAGCTGCATGGTGGTGACATCTCTCACACCCTCTTTCACTGTCTGAGCTCCGGCTACACTACCTCAAGTATCCTATGCAAACTCTTCCTTCTTCCTGGAGTATTTCTGCCTCCATACTTCATCGGGCTAAATCCTATTATCTTCTACTTCTCTGCTTGTTCTCTGCTTAGATACCAGTTTCTCAGGAAGTCCTTCACTATCCATCCCTCCCGAATGCAGGTACAAATCCCTCTCTGTACACTCAATCTGCGTAACACAAAACACACTCTCTCACTCACCCCATGTGTCATTAATCACTCAATGTCTATCTTTCCTGACAGACAGAAAGCATCCCTGGGCAGGGAAGACTTCATAGAAGAGATGGTATTTTGGTTAGATCTTAGAAGAGACCAATGGGAGAGAGGAGAGGTCAGGTGAAACGTGAACATCGAGGATGCTTCTGGGTTTGGATCACAGCATGTGCATTAGTGAACTATTGCCCCAGTAAAGTCACATAACAAATCTCAAACTCAGTGGTCTACAGAAAGAAGCATTATTCCCATGCTCGCAGGTCTGTAGATTGACTGCATTTTCGCTGATCTAGGCTGTGCATTGCTGAAAGCTCTGCTGCAAGAGGCAGGTTGACTGTGTTGGCTTCAGGCTCTAGCTTAGCTCATGTCAGCTCCATGTGCATTTGTTCTGGACCCAGACTGAAGGGATCATGGCCGCCTGGAATATCAATTTCCCTGATGGATCATCTAAGGCCCAGAGGATGATCAAGAACATGCAAAGCCCCTCAAACCTTGACCCGCAATGTGCACTCTGAGTCTCCTGCCCCCATTCCATTAGCCAAAGCAAGCCACAAGACCCAGCCCAAAATTGATGAGATTGGAGAATGCCCTGTGCCTATACTAGAAGGAACCACAGACTCATATGGCAAAGAGCCTGGACATATAGCATGATACTGGAGAGTGTGAACAAAGGGGATTCCATTTCTCACAGCAAGAGTGGGATGAGGAAGATGGAAGACTCCAAGATGGTACCCAGGTCTCTATTTTTGCAAACGACTACAATGTATGTCATTGTCTAAGGTGGGAAGCACAGGTAGCAGAGCACCTGAGGGTAGGGGAATATGAAATTTTTTGTTGTTGTTGTTGTTTGTTTGTTTGTTTGTTTTAAGACAGAGTCCTGCTTTGTCACCCAGGCTGGAATGCAATGGTGCAATCTTGGCTCGCTGCAACCTCCACCTCCCAGGTTCAAGCAAGTCTTGTGCATCAGCCTCTCGAGTATCTGGGACCACAGGCACCCACCACCACGCCTAGCTAATTTTTGTTAGTAGAGACGGGGTTTCACCATGTTGGCCAGGCTGGTCTTGAACTCCTGACCTCAGGTGATCCACCTGCCTCAGCCTCCCAAAATGCTAGGATTACAGGCGTGAGTCATTGCACCCAGCCTGGCTCCCACTGACCCCATAGGTCTCAAAGGGAAGGTCTGAGCTAAAATTTGGCAACTGATGTTGCCAAATTTGGTTGCCAAAGATGACAACCAAAGCTTTGGGGGATGGACTTGTGCAGGGAGAGTGTGTAGGGCCCCTGACATTCCTGTCTGGGAAGTAGTAATGACCACGTCACCAAGTTCCAGCCAATAACATGAAAGGAAGGATTTTCCCAGGAAAGAATGAAAGGCTATATCAGTAAACAGGCATATACATGGAAAGAGATGCTAATGTTGCTCCTTATCACTGGTACTGCCTTAAACACAATAGGTTGCCTCCTGCTACAGCATTTTCTCTCTGAGATTGATAAACACAAGGAAGAAAGACTGAAAAGGCTGGATGCAGCAGCTGATGCCTGTAATCCTAACACTTTGGGAAGCTGAAGCAGGAGGATCACTTGAGCCCAGGTGTTCAAGACCAGCCTGAGCAACACAGTTAAGACCTCTACAAAAAAAAATTTAAAAATGAGCTGGGTGTGTTGACGCACACCTGTGCTCCAGTTACTTAGGAGGTTGAGGTAGGAGTTGGAGGCTGCAGTGAGTTATGGCTGGACAACTGTACTCCATCCAGGGCAACAGAGCGAGACCCTGTCTCAAAACAAAAAAACGCTAACGAGCTAAAGTGTGAGAGAGAAGTGCAGAAAGAGCCTGGGTTTTTCATGACCTCACCAGACAACCCTAAGACCTCCAGAGATCATTTCAGGGAAACAAGTAGCTTTACATTTTAAGCTGCTGAGTCTCAAGCAATCTGCCATTCACAGATAACTGTGTTCCTAATTGATACAAGAGCTATAGACTAAACCTGGGGAAATAACAACACATAATTAACAGGTGGGCAAAAGAGAGTCAGTAAAATAGGCATGAAAAGAAACAGAGACTGCTCTCTTGGAATGTGGAGAGAATATCTAAACATAACCAGGGCCCAATTCTGCAGATAATTTAATTTAGATAACGTGGCTAGCTGGGCACAGTGGCTCATGCCTATAATCTCAACACTTTGGAAGGCCAAGGCAGGTGGATCACCTGAGATCAGGAGTTTGAGACTATCCTGGCCATCATGGTGAAACTCTGTCTCTACTAAAAAATACAAAAACTTAGCTGGGCATTGTGGTGCGCTCCTGTAGTTCCAGCTACTCAGGAGGCTGAGGCAGGAGAATTGCCTGAACCCAGGAGGCAGAGGTTGCAGTGAGCTGGGATTGCACCACTGTACTCTAGCCTGGACCACAGAACAAGACACCATCTCAAATAAATAAATAAATAAGATAGTGCATCAAAATTATCCACTGAATTTCATGAGCAGGAAGCCACGGATGACCTTGAAGAAATTATTATTATTATTTTGAGACTGAGTTTTGCTCGTTACCCAGGCTGGAGTGCAATGGTGCGATCTCGGCTCACCGCAACCTCCGCCTCCTGGGTTCAGGCAATTCTCCTGCCTCAGCCTCCCGAGTAGCTGGGATTACAGGCATGGGCCACCATGCCCAGCTAATTTTTTGTATCTTTCGTAGAGACGGGGTTTCACCATTTCGACCAGGATGGTCTCGATCTCTTGACCTCGTGATCCACCCACCTTGGCCTCCCAAAGTGCTGGGATTACAGGTGTGAGCCACCGTGCCCAGCCCTGAAGAAATTATTTTTGAAGGGAAGAGAGAAATGGAGTAAAATATCACAAAGAATGAAGGGTGGGCATGGAAAGCATCAGGAGACATTCATCCTGTCTCCCTTTGGACCTTACCCATGACTCCAGGGCAGAGGCTTGCAGCCCAGAGCTGCTCATTTTGCTGAACCAAATCCCCCTAACTGCAGCCATTACTTCAGAGGTTGGCATAGGCTCTAATTTGAGCTAATCAAAGTATAATCTGAGTCATTTATTAGGTGACAAGAAGAGATACTTTCTTTTAAAAAAAATTGTTGCATATTTAATTTAGAAATACTGTTTCAATATCAAGAGAAGAAAATATATTGCTTCCCATAAAAATGCAGTAAAAGATAAAGAGCAGAAGCTATTCCATAATGTTGAAATATTGTCATTCTGTGATTAACACCCTGTGCATCAACCTACTATTGCAGTGACTCTCTCTCTCTCTCTCTCTCTCTCTCTCTCTCTCTCTCTCTCTGTCTCTCTCTCTCTCAATTGGATTTGAACCTGGAAGGATGTAAGGATCAAGTAGTGTTGCCACCTGCTGGTATAGACTAAAAATAAATCCAATCCAGAAAAGGTGAGGAGGAAAGGGAGAAAATAGGTCCAGTGACATTGTGTGAGCACCTGAATCCAGCCATACCTGAAGCCACCCCATATCCTGAACTTGAGTAAGAAATTCCCTTGTCATTCTCTTACCATTTTGGGCTAGGGGTTCTGTCACTTGTGGGGAAAGATTCCTGAGACAAAAGAGTGAAATGGAGTAGAGAAAACAGGTGTCAGTGAACATCCTTTTTACTTTCAAATGCTGGCACCAGCAGGCAGTGATTCAGCCCCTCTGCAGCCCTCTCACAGAATCACCCAGTTTTGTCCCCGTCATTCAGCCAGCAGCTTTTATCTCTGCCTGATGTGATGGGAAAGGAGTGGACAGGTCGTCTGGTGGCTTCAGTCTTTTTCTGTCTGGGCGCCCTGTGATCTCAGGCTCATTCCCCAGCTGGAGAGATGAGCTCTCCTTCTGACTTACCGCTCTCTGTTTCTGTTTGCATTCGTTTTCATCAGCCTCCAGCAAGATGCTATGAGTGATTGTTCCAAAAAAGTGCATCCTAGGGAAGGCACTGATTTCTGAGTAACCAGTATTCTCTGCTAGGATGCAGCCCTGTCGGGATTATCCACATGGGGCCAGAGCTCTTTGCCAAGAGCTCCTAATAATTCTCTAAGCATGGTCTGCCTTAAGCCCTGCGTCCCAGCGGGGCAGAAGCTGCTGCTGGGGGGCTAAGTGGCTGCAGCTGTGCAAGTTAAAGGTTTGCAAGGCAGGGAGCCAATAGATGATTACAGTCTTAGGAGCACTCACTGTACCATTGGTGCTCCACCCGTCACCCCAGGACCCTACCAGGAGAGAGGCAGCCAAAAGTACAGGAGCCAGGAACCTAGAAACACCCTGATGTGAGAGCCTTCTGATATGCTGTCACTTAGTCCAATTGAGATGAGCCCGTCCCGGCAAGCAGAGTCTGATCTGTTTTCAGCTTAGCAATGGAGATCAAAGATACCAGACATGGACCAGAGACAAAGAGTGAGTAAGCTACATCTGTTATGATGTCTTTTGGGGCTAGGAGTCCATTCTGAGACTACCTACAAAACAGTAAACCCAGGAAGGGTCAGGGAGGAGAGAGGAGGAAGAATACTAAAATCTAAAGTAAGAATCTCAGACTCAAATGACCTCAGGGCTAAAACAGGAAAAATAACTGGATGAGCCATGCTGGGAAAAGATCATGGAGATCTGAAGAGCTTAAATCCTGTTAATATAAGCAGCTGCTGTTCAACTCCAGCTAGGTAGAAAGAAAAAGTAGTGTTGAACAGTTGTTCTAGAGAAGTCAAAAGTCAGTAGGATCTTTTTAAAGTGGAATCAGTTGCTTTTTAAATACTGATCATGACTTCAGGTCCTTTTTTTATTTTTTAAAAGACAATAGGGACTTCTGGTTTTCAGTTCAACAACTATGAGGCTTAGAGTCAAATATTACATGTTCTCACTCATAGGTGAGTGTTGAACAATGAGAACATGTGGACTCAGGGAGAGAAGCATCACACACTGGGGGCAGTTTCGGGGGGAGGAGAAACAGCAGAGGGTGGGGAGGGAGGGGAAGGTGGGGAGGGATAACATGGGGAGAAATGCCAGATACAGTATGCACCTAATGCTAAATAAATTAATTTAAGGAAAAAGAAGTCACCAGTCCTTCCTGACCACATGTTAGAAGCTGAACAAACAGAAATCAATAGCACTTCCTAGATTCATCAGAGAAACAAGGTCACAGAGCAAACAAGGTCACAGAGCTGCTCCCAAACTGGAAAGACAGATACATAGATACAGAAAATCACAACTTATCAGCACAGAAACCCGTGAGCAAAAACCTTTGCAGGAATGAGTGCCAGGGTGGAAAAATCAGTACTGTAATTGATGAGCTTCTTGAGGCTTAGTGCAGACAAGTATAAGAGTAGAATATTCCAGAAGGATTTGGACATTGAAGGCCCCACACTTGGGTGGGTTCTACCTATGGGACCCTGACTTGATTCTCCAGTGAATATTAGAAAAAAATTCCCTGTTGTTTCAAACAGGGGGAGAAAGAAATGAACCATCTGAAATACACCAGAGCATTCTGTTCTTGACAAAGCCTAAACCCAGAAGAAACGATTTTTTTCCCAGAGTGTAAATTTCTGGGGTTTTATCAGAACCTAAACTGATCTGTGCAAAGGAAAATACCCAATTCTAGCCCCATGTAGCCATTCCGTCCCATCAAACTGGAGTGGGGGAGACTGAGAAGCATTGGTAATGTTTGTAATCCAAAGGGACAGGGACACTAAACGACTCAAACCCAATCATAGGACAATAGAATGCCTCCTCTTCCCCCCATCCTGCCACCACATTTACTAACGGCCTATTACTGCCTTCTTACTCAATACATCATGTCCACATTTCAACAAAAAAAATACAAGGCATACTAAAAGACAAAACAACACAGCTTAAAGAGTCTGACCAAGCATCAGAACCAAAGTCTGATATAACAGGAACATTGAAATTATCAGACCAGGATTTTTTAAACTATAATCAATATGCTAAGGGCTTTAGTGGGAAAAATAGATGATGTGCAAGAATAGATGGATGATGTAAACAGAGAGATGGAAATTCTAATAAAGAATTTTTTAAAACCTAGAGATCAAAAACACTGTAGCAGAAATGAAGAATGCCTTTGATGGGCTCAATAGCAAATGAATGTCCCTGAGGAAATAATCTCTGAGCTTGAGGGTATAATAATAGAAACTTCCAAAAGTGAAATGCAAAGAGAAAAAGGAATAGGAAAAAAAAATCAGAATATCCAAAATCTGTGGGACAACTACAAAAGATATAAATACATGTATTGGGAAGACCAGAAGAAGAGGGGAAAAGAAGCAGAAGCAATATCTGAAGGAATAATAACTGAAAATCTCCCCCAAATTAATGTTAGACACCAAATCATAAACCCAGAAGCCTCAGAGAACACCAAGCTGGACAAATGCCTAAGAAAACTCCATCCGGGTGTATCGTTTTCAAACTACAGCAAATTTCAGATAAAGGAAAATCTTGAAACAAGTCAGAGAGAAAATTGCCCTAACTACACAAAAGCAAAGTTCACAATTACAGCCAACCTCTCCCCAGAAACCATGCAGGTGAAAAGGGAGTGGAGTAAAACATTTAATGTTGAGAGGAAAAACATCCCACCAACCTATAAATCTGTACCCTGCAAAATTTTCCTCAAATGTGAAGGAGAAATAGACTTTCTCAGACAAAAAAAAAGGGAGAATTTGTTACCAATAGACCTGCCTTCCAAGAAATGTTAAAATAAGTTTTTCAGAGGGAAGGAAAATGATACAGGCAAGAAACTAATATCTATATAAAGAAAGGGAGAGTATCAGAGAATCAATAAGTAAAGGTAAAATTAAAACCTCTTTTTAATTTTTCATTGATTTAACAGATAGCAGTTTGTTCAAAATAATCATATCAATGTATTTGATGATGCATGCTTTTGTGTGTATATAATTATGCTTATGTATAAGTAAAATTAATAACAGCAATGATATGAGAAACAGAAAGGAAGAATTCAAATTATTTTGTCATTATAAAGTATGTGTTGTATGAGTGAGCCATAAAGTGTTATTTGGAGTGGACTTGGATTAGTTGTAATGAATCCAGCCCAATACTCCTATAGACTCTTCCTTTGGATAAACATAGACATTGACCCTTCTGCTGTTAAAGCTTGAAACTCGTATTTGTTTTATCTGAGTTCCTTCCCAGAAAAGGACCTTCAGGCCTCTCAAAATAAGTATCAAAGAACTGACACTCACTACAGCACAGCACCAGATGCCTCCTTGCCCCTCCCTAGTTCTTGTTTTTTACATATTGTTACATTTTTCCCTGCTGTATAAACCTCTAGTTTTGGCCTGTCAGGGAGATGGATTTGAGACTGAGCTTTCATCTCCTTGGCAGCAGAACACAATTAAAGCCTTTCTCCTTGGCAATGCTTGTCATCTTAGTCATTGGCTTTCTGTGTGGCGAGCAGCAGACCTAGACTAAACTCCTAATGTTTCAGTAACAGCAACTGTATATTTGCAAACTCTAAAACAATCACTGAAAAGAAGAAAGAAGAAAGAAGGAGGAAGAGGAGGAGGAAGAGAAGGAGAAAGAAAAGGAGGAGGAAGAGAAACAGGAGAGGAAGGAGGAGGGAGGAGAAGTAAGAAAAAGAAGCAGCAGCAGAAGAAAAGAAGAATGAGGAGAAGGAGGAGTAGAAGAAGAAAAAAAGAAGAACAAGGAGGAGGAGGAGAAGGAGGAGGAAGAAGAAGAAAAATGAGAAGAAGAAGCTAACTAAAGAGAGAAGACATAAATTACTAACATCAGAAATCAAAGAGGGAGTATCACTACAGATCCCATAGACATTAAAATAATAATAGAATATTATTAAGAACTCCATGCACACAAGTTTGACAACTTGAGTAAAATGGACCAATTCCTTGAAAAACACAGTCTCCCCAAACTCACACAAGATGAAACAGACTATCTAAACAGGCTTATATCTATTAAAGAAACTGAATTAATAATGAATAACCTTCCAAAACAGAAAGCACTGAGACCAAATGGATTCACTAGTGAATTCTGCCAAACATTTAAGAAAGAAAATAAGCTCATTCTCTCCAGTCTCTTCCGGAAAATATTCAGAAGACAGAAGCAGAAAGACGTCAATCATGGATCAGGGTGTGTATGCGTGGAGACATGGGATTTATGAAAACTCTACATTTTTCGCTCAATTTTTCTGTGAGCCCAAAACTTTTCTTTAAACAGTTTATTAATTTTTAAAAATCAAAATAAAAAATTATTCCACACAATCATTTTGGTCTACTAACTGTTATCTGGGGAAACCCAAATTTTCATTAAGAAATCATTAATGGGGAAACCGGGCCTACTATCCTCCCATCCATCCATAAATTCATTTATGTATTTGTAACTCAGTCAACAGCAATACCAACTACTATCATCTCCACATAGAACACAGTGTAATCAACCAACACACGCTTATTAAGTGCCTATGATAGTCCAAACACTGTCCTGGGGTGTGATATACAGCAAGCAGTTAAGGAATATCAAAAATCTCTGCCTTATGAAATTTATAATCTGGGGAAGAGACATTGAGTAAACAAACAAATGAGTTTGAGAACCTATTAGAAGGTGATTAGTAGGAGTAGGAGACACAGTTTTAAACAGAGATGGAAGGGATGGTTCCAGAAGGTGACATTTAAAGGAAGTGAGGGGACGGTGTGAGAATGGCCAGGGGAGAGTAGTCCAAGCAAAAGGGATAAGAAGTATAAAATTCCTGAGGCAGAGATTTTAATAAATACTGAGCATGTGTGAGTAACAGCAAGGAGGCTGGGAGGACCAGAGGGGCACAAGTAAGAGAGTACTGGGGCATGAAGGCAGAGGGGCACAGGGAATAGATGACACGCTCCACAGTAAGGACCCTGCCTTTACTAGGAGGGAGCTAGGAAGCCATTGGTTTCCAGCAGATGAGTGAAATGGTATGTTTGGTTTATTTATTTTTTCATGCAATAGGTAGTAATTTCAGTCCACAGATGCAGAAAGAAAATGAATATTACTTCGTTTCCATAAGACAACCTCTCACCCCTCTCTCACAGGAGAGAAATCCCTTCTCAGTCCTTACCACTCTTCCTGCTTTTGTCCAAGGTGACTCTTGAATGAGGATGGTGTATACAAAGGCCATGATGTGAAGGGCTGCCTCTAACTTAACTGCATCATGCTCAGTACAATCAATAATCACCAATGTCCTTTTTGTCTGATCTGTAAGAAGTCCTGTGTCGTAAATGGGGTATGGCCTGAGACCCCTGTCCTAGGATCCTATCTTCTTATGCAAATCATATGTCTTCAGGTAACTCTAGGTGCTGTAACAAATAAATCCAAAATTGTAGTGACTTAAATAAATAGAAGATATTTTTTGCTCCTGCAATAGTTCAGGGCAGGTGCTACTGCTTGGTGGGAAGCTCGTCTCCATGCATGGTGACAACTTTCACCTTTCACATTGACAATCCTCTCTGTATCCAGGGAGAAGTGGGAAGGGAAGAGAAAGAAGACATCCACTGCTTAACCACCTTGGCTGAGAATTCACGCATATCCCTTCTATTTACATTCCATTGGGGAGAACTAGTCACATGACCCCACATAGAGGCAAGAGAGGTTGGAATAGGCCAACCAACATCGGGAAAAATCTGGAAAGTAATGAGGTTGCACTGGGGCCAAGGACACTCCACTTAGCCATGGCTGAATGTAGATGAGCCACGTTCATGTCAACATACTCAACAGAATATGAATGGATGAGCACCAGGTGGGATCTGTCTGCCTGAGTATGAATTCGTACTCTGTCCTTTACTTACAGAGTTCCCTAGAGCAAGCCATCTAGCCTCTTTGAGCCTGCTTCCCTCTTAGATTCAGCCATCCATAAAACACAAAAAGTCTTATCACAGTGCCCAGCAGATAAGAAACATTCAGTCAACGATATCCAATAGACTAGGTATAAACTGCTGGCACCTGAAATCTAGAGCTCTTATTCCATCTGGAGATTTGTGCCTTTGAGGCCTGACCCTATTGTAGGCTCTGTTCTAAACTTAGGAGATTGGCCAGGTGCGGTGGCTCAATCCTGTAATCCCTGCACTTTGGGAGATTGAAATGGGCAGATAACCTGAGGTCAGGAGTTCAAGACCAATCTGGTCAACATGGCAAAACCCTGTCTCTACTATAAATACACAAATTAACCAGGTGTGGTGTTGGGCACCTGTAATCCCAGCTAATGGAGAGGCTGAGGCAGGTTAATCACTTGAATCCAGGAGGTGGAGGTTATAGTGAGCCAAAATCATGCCATTGCACTCCAGCCTAGACAACAAGAGTGAAACTTCATCTCAAAAAATCAAAATAAAATTAGGAGATTGTGGCTTTTTGACCACTCCACATATTTGTCTTATTAATACCCCTGTTGTGTGAGCTGGCTTGAGTGGGTCTCTGTTCTGGGAAACCAAATGCACTCAACCAGAAGAGAAGACAGAGGACAGGACAGATGTATAAGGCAAGGGCTTACCTGGGAAGTTAGGGCAGAGGATGAGAATAGATACCTTAATAAATAAAATGTCAGAGAAGCCTGGGAAACATAGCAAGACCCTGCCCTACAAGATCAAATAATTAGTTGGGCATGATGGCATGCACCTGTAGTCCCACCTACTCAGGAGGCTGAGGCAGGAGGAGCACTTGGGCCCAGGAATTTGAGGATGCAGTGAGCTACGAGCTATGATCACTCCACTGCCCTTCAGCCTGGGTGACAGAGCAACCCCGTCTCAAAAAAAAAAAAAAAATTCAGGGGAGAAGAGAGAGTAATAAAAAGGTTAAAATAAGAAGGAAAAAGAGAAATAAAGAAATATGGAGAAAGGATGGATATACGGATGCAAAGGAGGGAAAGAGTGAAGAGAGAAGGGTGAGAGGATGGAAGAGAGGAAGGAAGGAAGCTGGAAGGAAGAGCTGGGTTCCGAAGACTCTTCAAGGATCTACAGATTTCTCTGGCCAGAGCCAAGTATCATTGTGATCTGGGCCTAGTCCCAAACACCCACTGCTGAGCTACCACTAAGCAGCCTCGAGTGCAGCAGCAAACCCACTGCATCCATGGCTTAATAAAGGAGCCATCATTTTATTGTCAAGAGCATGTGCCAATCTCATCCAAATCAATTAATTCCTTAATCACGCTGTGAATGGAACAGGATGTGAAGCGTCCATGTGGGAGCCATGAATATTAGTCGTATTTAACTGCCAAACGCTTCTGATACCATAAAGCATCTTTGAGGTTGCGCAATAAAATCCAAAGTTTAATTGGCGGGTAACAAGGCCCCAGGCAATTGTACCTTATTAATGCTGACAACAGGAATATATATGCAAGTCCTCAGCAGCTGGCCACTTAGGCTAATGCCAGCCACAAGTACTAGAAGCGGGGAGTGACGAGCATGCAGCCCATTCACATAAAGATTTAGGACCTCCATTCACCACTAGATTTTTCTCAGTACCAAGATGTAAATGCATGATCTCCCCCACCCAGCTGAACCCCAACAAATATTTTGGAAAGGGTGGAGGAATTGAGAATAGAAGCCTTTGGGTACAGGTAGGCAGACACTGGAAGACAGATCTGATGCAAAGAAATTATGACTGCCCTGTATTGTTGTTCAAGTTGTGTACTGCACAAGGCTTCTGATTGAAAGGGGCAAGGAGACCCTGAAATTCCTGCCTGAATTGTCTCTGCCAAGCCATGTGCTTTGGCATGAAGCTATATCTGTCCTGAGAAGGACATATTTTTCTTTTCTCTAATCTGACTCTTCAGCAGGCAAAACTTTTTCTAATTTGTTCAACCAAAGGGGATACTATTTTCCAATACATCCACTTGGGAGGGTGGATGTATTGGAAAATAGTATCCCTTATATTTTTTACTCACACAGAGGTATATAGGCTAGCAGTGGCCCCTGCAGCAGTTCCAGACTGGCAAGCACACCCTTCGGAAACTATCAAAACATTAAATGAAGGTAGGACCACCAAGCCCAGAATCTCAATTTCTGCCCCGATTTGGACCAGTCAAAGATGGAGGCTATTTCTGAGAATAGCAGAGTTCTGAGTGTGTTGGGATGAGGGTGGGAGGGCGGTTGAATAGCCTGGCTCTATAAACCCAAAGAACCTCCAATGTAGACATTGATGCCATTTCAAAGTGAAATTGATTGTAGGTATAGCCACGAGAATATACTGGCAGGACTGAAAGAAGAAATAATTCATTCAAAGGCTTTAAAATCTGAGTCCCAATCCAGACCCTGCATCTGTAAAATACCAGGCATTTCATTTTTAAAGTAAATGCTATAATTATCTTGTGAAAAGTATAATTATACTTTACTGTGCTTTTTGCCTGTTAAAAACATTACTTCTTTAAATGTAAACATTTTAAATGTACAACAATTTTGGTGATCCCACTCTGAAGCATTTACTTACTTAAAAAGAAAATCCCAGGCAAACGCCTGAAACTCTCTCTACCTCTGAGAGATCCTGAGCACTGAAATCACAGGAGCCAAAAGCCTTACTCCTACAAGTGCGACCCTGGGCACATCTTACTCCTCTGTCACCACCAGGCTGGAATCTCATGACGTCATAATTATGGCTTATTCACTGATGGCACCCAAAAATCTATCCTGGTGTCTGACACATAGTAGGGACTAGTAATGCTTTTGTGTGTTTGTTGTATGCTAAAAACTGTAGCAAGCACTGTATGCATATTAACTAGTACATTCCTCATTTTAGCCCCACAAGGGAGCACTATCCCCTATGCTGGTAACTTACCCACTGTCTCTCAGCCCCTAAAACACTCTCTATACCATGCTGCAGGGGCCAGCACACAGTTTTGTGTAAAGGGCCAGATGGTAAACATTTTAGACTTTGCAGGCCTTAAGGTATCTGTCAAAACTGCTCAAATCTGCCATGGTAGCACAAAACACCCATAGACAACATATAAACAAATGCGCCTGGCTGGAGTTTATGGACATTGAAATATAAATTTTGTAGAATTTTAACATTATAAAATATTATCTTTTTTTAATTTGTAACCATTTAAAATTGTGAGAGTGAGTAAGCAGAGATCCAAGATGGCTGAATAGGAACAGCTCTGGAGTGCAGATCCCAGAGAGAAGAATGCAGAGGGTGAGTGATCACTGCATTTCCAAATGAGTTTTTACTGCCAACAGACCAGGAGATTCCTGGGCTGAAAAGCACCACAAGCTTCCAGCACAGCTGTTTCAGCCGGCGCTGTGGGTCTCCGCACAAAAACTCACACAAATTTGGGCAGCCATTTCAACAGGTGCTTGGAATGCCTTGGATACAGAACCACTCATTCAACTGAAAAGAAAGGGGGCTGAAACAGGGAGCCAGGTGATCTGGCTCAGTGGGTCCCAACCCACAAAGACCAGCAATCTGAAACGCTCTGGATTGAGAGTTTTGCAGCAAGTGCACCTGGACCCAGGACAGTCCAGCTCAGTGAGGGTAAGGGCATCCACTATTACTGAGGCAATCCACCATCACTCCCGAGGCTGTCCCCTATTACCAAGGCAGTCCACCATTATGGAGGCAATCTGCCTTTACTAAGGCAGTCTGCCACTACTGAGGCAGTCCTCCATTAATGAGGCAGACCACCATTACCGAGGCAGTTCTAACAGGAATTTCACACAGCAGCTGGGCAGAGCCCACAGCAGCTCAGTAATGCCTCTGCTGGCAGACTGTGGCTAGACTACCACCTTGCTAGGCAGGGCATCTCCGAAAAAAGGCAGCAGCATGTCAGGAACTTATAAATAAAGCCCCACCTTCCCAGGATGGAGTATCTGAGAAAAAAAGGCAGTTATGAGTTCCACTGCAGCAGACTTAAACATACCTGCCTAGCAGCTCTGAACAGAACAAAGGAGCTCACAGCTCAGCACTTGAGCTCCTATAAGGGACAGACTGCCTCATCAAGCAGCTCCCTGACTCCTGTATATCCAAATAGGCACCTCGTAAAGGAGAGCTCAGGCTGATATCTGGCAGATACCCTTGCTGGGATGAAGATAACAGAAAAAGAAACAGGCAGCAACACTTACTGTTCTTCAGCCCCAATGGGTGATCCCCAGGCAAGCAGGGTCTGGAGTGGACCTCCAGCAGGCCTACAGCAGAGGGCGTGATGGTTAGAAGGAAAACTAAACAACAAAAAGAAATAACTTCAACATCAATAAAAAGGATGTCCACTTAGAGACCCCATCTGAAAGTCACCAACTACAAAGACTGCAGGTAGATAAATCCACAAAGATGGGGAGAAACCAGTGAAAAAATGATGAAAACACCAAAAATCAGAATGTCTTTCCTCCTCCAAGCAATCATAACTGCACACCAGGAAGGGAACAAAGCTGGATGGAGAATGAGTCTTATGAATTGACAGAAACAGGCTCCAGAAGGTGGGTCATAGCAAACTTCTGAGAGCTAAAAGAACATGTGCTAACCCAATGCAAAGAAACTGAGAACATTAAAAAAGATTTGACAAAATGCTAATGAGAATAAACAACTTAGAGAAGAACATAAATGACATGATGGAGCTGAAAAACACAACAAGGGAACTTCGCAAAGCATACACAAGTTTTGACAGCTGAATTGACCAACCAGAAAAAGGATATCAGAGATTGAAAATCATCTCAATGAAATAAAATAAGAAGGCAAGATTAGAGAAAAAAGGAGTAAAAAGAAATGAACAAAGCCTCCAAGAAATATGGGATTATGTGAAAAGACCTAATCTACGTTTGATAGGTGTACCTGAATGTGAAAAAGAGAATGAATCCAAGCAGAAAAACACTCTTCAGGATATTATCCAGGAGAACTTCCCCAAACTAGCAAGGCAGACCAACATTCAAGTCAAAGAAATACAGAGAAAACCACAAAGATATTCCTGAAGAAGAGGAACTCCAAGGCACATAAAGGGTTAAAATGAAGGAAAAAATGCTAAGGGCAGCCGAGAGAAAGGTTGGGTTATCCACAAAGGGAAACCCGTTAGACTCACAGCAGATCTCTCAGCAGAAACCCTATGAGCCAGAAGAGAGTGGGGGCCAACATTCAACATCCTTAAAGAAAAGAACTTGCAACCTAGAATTTCATATCCAGCCAAACTAAGCTTCATAAGCAAAGGAGAAATAAAATCCTGTATGAACAAGCAATTGCTCAGAGATTTTGTCACCACCAGGACTGCCTTTCAAGAGCTCCTGAAAGAAGCACTGAACATAGAAGGCAACAACCAATACCAGCCACTCCAAAAATGCAACAAATGGTAAAGAGCATTGACATAATGAAGAAACTACATCAACTAATGGGCAAAACAACCAGCTAGCATCAAAATGGCAGGATCAAATTCACACATAACAATATTAACCTTAAATGTAAATGGGCTAAATGCACCAATAAAAAGACACAGACTGGAAAATTGGATAAAAAGTCAAAATCCATCAGCGTACTCTATCCAGGAAACCCATCTCACATGCAAGGATACACATAGGCTCAAAATAAAGGGATAGAGGAAGATTTACCAAGCAAATGGAGAGCAAAAAAAGAGGAGTTGCAATTCTCATCTCTGATAAAATAGACTTTAAACCAACAAAGATCAAAAGAGACAAAGAAGGACATTACATAGTGGCAAAAGGATCAATGCAACAAGAAGAGCTAATGATCCTAAATATATACACACCCAATACAGGAGCACCCAGATACATAAAGCAAGTTCTTAATGACCTATAAAGAGACTTAGACTACCACACAATAATAGTGGGAGGCTTTAACACTCCACTGTCAATATTAGACAGATCAATGAGACAGAAAATTAACAAGGATATCCAGGACTTGAACTCACATCTGAACCAAGCAAACCTAATAGACATCTACAGAACTCTCCACCCCAAATCCACAGAAAATACATTCTTCTCAGCACCACATCACACCTACTCTGAAATTGACCACATAATTGGAAGTAAATCACACCTCTGCAAATGCAAAAGAACAGAAATCATAACAAACAGTCTCTCAGACCACAGTGCAATCAAATTAGAACTCAGGATTAAGAAACTAACTCAGAACTGCACAACTTCATGGAAACTAACAACTGGCTCTTGAATATTGACTGGACAAACAATGAAATGAAGGCAGAAATAAAGATGTTCTTCGAAATCAACGAGAACGAGTGCACAACGTAGAAGAATCTCCTTTAAAGCAGTGTCTAGAGGGAAATTTATAGCAATAAATTCCCACATGAGAAGCAAGAAAAGATCTAAAATTGACACCCTATCATCAAAATTGATAGAGCTAGAGGAGCAAGATCAAAAAAACTCGAAAGCTAGCAGACAACAAGAAATAACTAAGATCAGAGCAGAACTGAAGGAGATAGAGACACAAAAAACCCTTAAAAATCAATAAATCCAGGAGCTGGTTTTTTGAAAATATCAACAAAATAGACCATTAGCCAGACTAATAACAAAGAAAAAGAAAGGAATCAAATAGATGCAATAAAAAATGATAAAGAGGATATTACCACTGATTCCACAGAAATACAAACCACCATCAGAGATTACTACAAACAACTCTATGCACATAAACCAATAAACCTGCAAAAAAATGGATAAATTCCTGGACTCTTGCACCCTCCCAAGCGTAAACCAGGAAGAAGTCGAAACCCTGAATAGACTGATAACAAGGGCTGAAGTTGAGGCAGCAATCAATAGCCTACCAACTAAAAAAAGCCCAGGTCCAGACGGGTTCACAGCTGAATTCTACCAGACATACAAAGAGGAACTGGTACCATTCCTTCTGAAACACTCCAATCAAAAAAGAGGGAATCCTTCCCAAATCATTTCATGAGACCAACATCATCCTGATACCAAAACCCGGCAGAGACTCAACAAGGAAAGAAAACTTCAGGCCAATATCCATGATGAACATAGATGCAAAAATCTTCAATAAAATACTGGCAAGCCGATTGCAACAGCACATCAAAAAGCTTATCAATGACGATCATGTAGGCTTCATCCCAGGGATGCAAGGCTGATTCAACATACACAAGTCTATAAACGTAATCCACCACATAAACAGAATCAAAGAAAAACACCACTTGATCATCTCAATTGATGCACAGAAGGCCTTTGACAAGACTCAGCAGCCCTTTATCCTAAAAACTCTCAATAAACTAGGTATAGACAGAACGTATCTCAAAATAATAAAAGCTATTTACAACAAACCCACAGCCAATATCATACTGAATGGGCAAAAACTGGAAGCATTCCCTTTGAAATCTGGTGCTAGACAAGGATGCCCTCTCTCACCACTCCTTTCAACATAGTACTGGAAGTTCTAGCCAGAGCAATCAGGTAAGAAAAAGAAATAAAGGGTATTCAATTAGGAAAGGAGGAAGTCAAATTGTCTCTATTTGCAGACGACATGATTGAATATTTAGAAGACCTCATCATCTCAGCCCAAAATCTCCTTAATCTGATAAGCAACTTCAGCAAAGTCTCAGGATACAAAATCAAAGTGCAGAAATCACAAGCATTCCTATACACCAATAGCAGACTTAAAGAGAACCAAATCAAGAGTGAACTGCCATTCACAATTGCTACAAAGAGAATAAAATATCTAGGAATACAACTAACAAAGGATGTAAAGGACCTCTTCAAGGAAAACTACAAACCACTGCTCAAGGAAATACGAGAGGACACAAACAGATGGAAAAACCTTCCATGCTCATGGTTAGGAAGAATCAGTATTGTCAAAATGGCCATACTGCCCAAAGTAATTTACAGTTTCAAGACTATCCCCATCAAGCTACCTATGGCCCTCTTCACAGAACTGAAAAAAACCACCTTAAACTTTATATGGAGCCAAAAGAGAGCCTGCATAGCCAAGACAATCCTAAGCAAAAAGAACAAACCTAGAGGCATCACGCTACCTGACTTCAAACTATACTGCAAGACTACAGTAATCAAAACAGCTTGATACTGGTACCAAGACAGATATATAGGCCAATGGAACAGAACAGAAGCCTTGGAGGCAATGCCACACATCTACAACCATCTGATCTTTGACAACCCTGACAAAAACAAGCAATGGGGAAAGAGTTCCCTGTTTAATAAATGATGTTGGGATAACTGGCTAGCCACGTGCAGAAAACAGAAACTGGACCCCTTCCTGACACCTTACACTAACATTAACTCCAGATGGATTAAAGACTTAAACATAAGACCTAACATCATAAAAACCCTGGAAGAAAACCTTGGCATATCCATTCAGAACATAGGCATAGGCAAGGACTTCATGACTAAAACACCAAAAGCATTGGCAACAAAAGCCAAAATAGACAAATGGGATCTAATTAAACTCCAAAGTTTCTGTACAGCAAAAGAAACAATCATTAGAGTGAACCAGCAACCAACGGAATGGGAAAATATTTTTGCAATCTACCCATCTGACAAAAGGTTAATATCCAGAATCTACAAATAACTAAAATGGATTTACAAGAAAAAAACAAATAAACCCATTCAAAAGTAGGGGAAGGACATGGACAGACATTTTTCAAAAGAAGACATATATGAGGCTAACAAACATATGAAGAAATGTTCATCATCATTGGTCATTAGAGAAATGCAAATCAAAACCACATTGAGATACCCCCTCATTCCAGTTAGAATGGCGATCATTTAAAAATCTGGAGACAACAGATGCTGGAGAGGATGTGGAGAAATAGGAACACTTTTACACTGTTGGTGGGAGTGTAAATTAGTTCGACCATTGTGGAAGACAGTGTGGCGATTCCTCAAGGACCTACAAATAGAAATTCCATTTGACCCAGCAATGCCATTACTGGCTATATATCCAAAGGATTATAAATCATTCTTTTATAAAGACACATGCACATGTATGTTCACTGCAGCACCGTTCACAATAGCAAAAACGTGGAACAAACCCAAATGCCCATCGATGATAGACTGGACAGGGAAAATGTGGCACATATACACCACAGAATACTATGCAGCCATAAAAAACGATGAGCTTGTGTCCTTTGTAGGGACATGGATTAATCTGGAAACCATCATTCTCAGCAAACTGACAGAAGAACAGAAAATCAAACACCACATGTTCTCACTCATAGGCAGGTGTTGAACAATGAGAACACATGGACACAGGGAGGGGAGCATCACACACTGGGGTCTGCTGGGAGGGACTAAGGGAGGGACAGTGGGGGGCAGGGAGGTTGGGAAAGGATAACATGGGGAGAAATACCAAATATAGGTGGCAGGGGATGGAGGCAGCAGACCACATTGCCATGGATGTACCTATACAACAATTCTGCATGATCTACACGTGTACCCCAGAATCTAAAGCACAATTATGTATAATAAATTCATATATAATTGTACGTTATATATATATATTATATATATGTAATATATAATACATGTAAATTATATATATATATTATATAGATATAATAAAAATAAAATTAAAAAATAAAAATGTGAGAGCTTTTACTAAATCCTGGGTCATACAGAAACAGGAGTCATGTGGTCTGTGGTGTACTTTGCCGAACTCTTGCTGGACGCTGTGATTCTGCAGCTGGAGGGCTGCACACTACATTTCCAAGAATTCCTTGATGCCTGGCTCTCTGCTGGGTTCTGCTACTGGGAGGCACTGCTGAAAGACTGGCAGGAGGAGGGAAGAAGTGTCGTTCTCCTGTCTAGCTGCCATCAGTGTCCCTCCAATAGCAGAGAATAGCCAAGGCTCTATCCTTCAGCTCTTTTTGTCATCCCCAGCATTAGGCCCCTAGTGCCCCAGAGATGTAAAAACCAACCACTTGGTATCTCCAGGGACCTAAGAAACACCTATGGAGTACCTCCCTTCAAGAGTTAACCACCCACCAGAATACAGAAGGAGCTCAAAAAACTCTATAGGAAAAAAAACCTAATAATCTGATCAAAACATGAGCAAAAGATATAAATAGACATTTCTCTAAAGAAGACACACAATTGCAAACAGGCATATGAAAAGGTGCTCAACATCACTGATCATCAGAGAAATGCAAGTCAGAGCTACAATGAGATATCATCTCACCCCAGTTAAAATGGCTTATACCCAAAAGATGGGTAAGGACAAATGCTGGCAAGGATGAGGAGAAAAGGGAACCCTCATAGCGGTTACTGGGAATGTAAATTATTATGAAAACTATGGAGAACAGTTTGGAGGTCCTTCAAAAAACTAAAAATAGAGCTACCATAGGATCCAGGACTGGGATTGCTGGATTCTATGGTAGCTCTATTTTTAGTTCTTTGAAATCAGTATCAAAGAGATACCTGCACTTCTATGTATGCTGCAGCACTGTTGATGATAGCTAAGATTTGGTAGCAATCTGTGTCCATCAACAAATGACTGGATAAAGAAAATGTGGTACACATGTGTGCACATAGTACAAATGGAGTACTATTCAGCCATAAAAAAGAGTGAGAGCCAGTCATTTGCAACAACATGGATAAAACTGGAGAATATTACATTAAGTAAAATAAGCCAGGCACAGAAAGACAAACATCACATGTTCTCAATTATTTGTGGAATATAAAAATCAAAACAATTGAATTCACAGACATAGAGATTAGAAAGGCAGTTGCCTGGGAAGGGTAGTAGGGAAATGGGAGGAGGGGAGGATGATAAATAGGTATAAAAAATAGAAAGAATGAGTAAGATTTATCCTTTGATAGCACAATATGGTGACTATAGTCAATAATAACTTAACTGTACATTTTTAACTAACTAAATGAGTATAATTGGATTGTTTGCAAATCAAAGGATAAATGCTTGAGGCAACGAATACCTCATTCTCCATTATGTGCTTATTCATTGAACACATATTGCACTCCTATATCAAAGCATCTCATGTATCCCATCAATAAATATATATGTACACATATATATATATTATGCACCCACAAAAATTAAGGCCTTATTTAAAGAATAAAAATAAAAATAATGATTCAAGCATTCACTTGTAAGGGATCACACTATGAGCTCCTAAGTTCTATAACAATACTTCTCCCCTTCTTTTCCCCAGCACTTGGTAATAGTTGTTACTTCCAGCATTTCTAATATTTCCCCCTTCTGCCCTTTCAGAAGGGGGAAATGTTGCATAACCAATGCCCTGGCTTTAATTCTCTCCATTTGAAATATCTAGTACCAGTTTTGATTGAGTTTTCCTAACTCTGTCTCAACTGATATGTCCCTATTTTATAAACTAGACTGAGGCTTCTGGAAGTTTAGATTTTATCTAAGTCAATGTAGCGAGTAAGTTATGAGCATTTTTCCAAATCACAGAAGAGGGAAAAGATAAAGCTATGTTGGAGCTCATGATTGACCTCAAATTGTATAAGAGCTTAGCCAGCATAGGCTACAGAAGCAAGAGTTCACTTCCCACACTGCTCCCAGCAAACCCAGCACAGACCTCGCATTCTCGCGGTTGAATGAATAAATGAGTAGATGATCTTCTCTTATCTTTGAGCCTAGCATTAGCCTGGGCATCCAATAAAGTGCAATACATTATTTGTCACATTAAAAAATAAGATAATAAATGTTCTAAGGCAGTAGTTTGTAATTCTGGCTGCATATTAAAATATCCTTAAAAGAAAGCATGCCCAGGCCCTACTCTAGAGCAAACAAGCCAGAATCAGTTGTCAGTCTTTTTTGAGTTCCAAGTGATGTAATAGGGTTGAGATGTACAGCTAAACCTTAGCTGGGGCCCTGACCTTCCTGGGACACCAAACATCTCCTCGAAAAAGATCACTGGAGCTGTATGTGCTGTGGTCTCCCTAGCAGCCTTCGCTACACATCACCCCAGGTAGCACCACCACATTGGAAGGTGAAGTTCCCTTTGTTCAGTCAGTATGGAGTTTTTTTTACCAGGAAAGCAAATCAAATTTCAATTCAGTCACATTTGCTGGATACCTACTATGTGCTAGGTGCTATGCTAGACATTGTATACAATTCATTTTAACAGTCACACACGGGAATCATCATTGAGAGACTGAATGTACAAATGGGACAATAACCAGACCCTATAGGACAATGGACTCTCTGACTTGCAACCTCTGCAGCAATTGTTCCAGAAAGGTCAGAACTTGGGTGGCCACTGCTTACTTCCCTATTTTCTGCACCAGCTTCTAACTCAGGACCAACCAGACAAAGCCAAGGATGCTCCTTCCCAAATCAATCCATGAGACGCTTCTAGTTAGCCCACCTCCAGCCTCCCCATGCCAACAACCTCCAAAGAGACCATGCCAGAAACCTTCCCTTCTTCACTAAAAGCTTTCTTTCTCTGTGCACAGCCTTCAAGTCAAGCAAATGTGAGTGATGGAGATGGCTGACTCCCTTGCTATAGCAAGCTTTAAATAGGAAGCTTCTGTTTGTTCTCACTTGGGTGGTCCTTGTTTATCTCCACATAATTATATATAATATCTTGTGTCAATGTTTTATTTTACAAATGATGAAATGTAATATTATAGAAGTAAGGTAACTTGTTTGAGGTTACACAGTTGGAAAGAGACACAGCCAGGTTTTAACCCTGGAGAAGCAAATTAGTGTTTAGAGGAGGAGTGCAGTGCAAGGTCAAACACGTGAGCTGTGGTGGAGTAAGGAAGAATGGTTACACTCCTGATTAAGAAGCTTATGGACTTTGAATGGGTCACTGTGCCTCCGTTTCCTCACATCGGTCATGGAGATATAATGCCTCATGAGGAGTATGGTGCACAGAGTCCACATAAAGTCTCTGGGATAAGACTCCAGGATTCAAATCCTGATCGAATTACTAGCAGAGTGCCCTTTAGAAAATTGTTTCGCCTCACTGGACCTCAATATTTTTATCTGTAAAATGTGGATAATTATAGTCCATTTGTCACAGCTTTTCATGAAGCATTAAATGAGATGCACTTTTTTAAAAGAACTTATGTGACACTATGTTATCAGGTCCTGTGGTAAGCGTATTACAGGCATTTGTTTATTTAATTCTCATAATAGTGCTGAGTTAGACACCGTCACCTCCAGTTTACAGACAAGAAAACTGAAGAAAAAAGGAAATCAGGTAACTTACCCAAAGTCTTAAACCTGGGAAAATGTAGACCTGTACTGGAACCCCTATTATCAGTACACAATTCTGCCTCTTTGATTAATAAAATACGCAAAGCACTTAGTTCACTGTCTGACATAGTATAAGCTCAAAGGTAGAAGCAATGGTTAGTAACTGATTAGTTTAACTTCAAAATTATTTCTAGGGCAGACTTTCAGGAAGACAATATATTACAAAATAATTACTCTCATTAACAGAGACAGAGAGAGAGAAAGAAAGGGAGAGAAAGTGCACCTATAGATGGGTCTGATTTAAACAAAATTGTTTAAGAGCTCAGTAGGAAAATTAACACATTCACGAGAGGAGTTCACATAAAAGATATCTCAATAGCTTTTAAATATATGAAAATATGCTAACCCTCTTCTAGCATTTTCTTAAATTTATTTTCTTAAGTGAGACACTGGGTTTTTGTTCTTTTTTTAAAACAACAGGTTTAAAAAGCTTTAAAAAGGTTGGCAAAACTCAAAAAGCTTATCAATCAATATTGAGTGGACCTTCTCTAAGGAATTGTAAGGTTGGCAACAGAGAAAGAATACCCACTTAATAACACTTCTATTAAACATTGTGCAAAGGTTCATGAAAGACATAAATTTTGGAAAAGAAGAAGCAAAACTTTCTCTATTCAAAGATGACATGATTCTATACATAGAAAATCCAAAAGAATCTGCCCTAAAAATAACTAGAATGAATATGAAAATTTAGCAAAATTATAAAATACAAGTTTAATATAAAATTCAATTATATTTCTATCCACTACCAACAAAAATTAGAAAATAAAATATATTATTTACAATAACACAAATATATAAAATGTTTAGAAATTAATTGAATGCTATGTAAAAACTCTGTGCTAAAATATTGCAAAATATCAAAATATTGCTGAATGAAATTAAACAAGAAATAAATGGAGAGATATACTATATTCATGATTGAAAGATTTAATTTGTTAGGATGATAGTCTCCCTACATTAATTCATAAATTTGGTGCACAACCAATCAAAATCTCAGCATTCTTTTTTTGTAGAAATCAATGAGTTGATTCTAAAACCTGTGTATAAATAGAAGGACTCAGAATAGCCAAAACAGTCTCAAAAAAGAACAAAGCTGGAGGACTTCCATATCCTGACTTCAAAATAAAGCTACAATAATCAGTAGGGTATGGCATTATGCAGAAATTGAAACTGGATCCCATCCTTACCCCACATACAAAAATTAATTCAAGATGAATTAAAGACTAAAATGTAAAATCCAAAACTCCAAGAACCCTAGAAGAAAATCTAGGCAATGCCATTCAGGACATAGGCAAGGGCCAAGATTTCATCATGAAAACACCAAAGCAATTGCAACAAAAGCAAAAATTGACAATGGGATCTAATTAAAGAGCTTCTGCACAGCAAATAAAAAAAAACTGTCATCAAAGTGAACAGACAACCTACAGAATGGGAGAACATTTTTGCAATCTATCCATCTATCCATCTGACAGAGGTCTAATATCCAGAACCTACAACAAATGTACAAGAATAAAACAAACAATCTCATTTAAAAGTGGGCAAAGGACATGAACAGACACTTCTCAAGAGGACATACATGCAGCCAACAAACATATAAAAAAGAAAGCTCAACATTACTGATCATTACAGAAATTCAAATCAAAACCACAATGAGATACCATCTCAAACCAGTCAGAATTGCTATTATTAAAAAGTCAGAAAAATAACAGATGCTGGAGAGGTTATGGAGAAAAATGAACACTTTTACACTTTTGGTGGGAGTGTAAATTAGTTCAACCATTGTGGAAGACAGTTGTGGCAATTCCTCAAAGACTTAGAGGCAGAAATACCATTTGACCCAGCAATCTCATTATTGGATATATACTCAAGGGAATATCAATCATTATATTATAAAGATACATGCATGTGTGTCTTTATTACAGCACTATTTACAACAGCAAAGTCATGGAATCAACCGAAATGTCCATCAGTGATAGAAAAAAGAAAATGTGGTACATATACACATAGTCATGGAATACTATGCAACCACAAAAAGGAATAAGATCATATCCTTTGCAGGGACGTGGATGAAGTTCTAAGCCATCATCCTCAGAACTAATGCAGAATAAGAAAAACATGTTCTCAATTATAAGTGGGAGCTGAATGATGAGATCACATGGACACAGGGGGCAGGGGGACAACACACTGGGCACCTGTTGGTGTGGGGAGAACATCAGGAAGAATAGCTAATGGATTCTGGGCTCAATACCTGAGTGATGGGATAATTTGTACAGTAAACCACAATGACACACATTTACCTATGTAACAAACCTGCACATCCTGCACATGTGCCCCTGAACTTAAAACAAAAGTTGAAGAGTAAAAGAGAGTATGGTATTGGCATAAGAATCATTGCAAAACAAAATTCAGAAAAGATTCATACTTAAACAGTCAGTTGATTTTTTTAACTAAGGTGTCCAAACAATTCAGTGGAAGAAATAAATATCTTTTCATCAAATATCATTGGAGTAACTGGATAAACATTTGGAAACAAAAATAACTTTTACCTCTACCTCACATCATATATAAAAATTAACTCAAAATAGACCATCGACACAAACATACAAGTAAGAATTTTAAAGTTTCAAAAGAAAACAGAAGAATAACTTCACAATTTTGGCAAAGATTTTGTAGGACAGGAAAAGCACTAACCACAAAAAAATTAATTGGAATTTACTATTTTAAAAGATTGCCCAATCAAGTGACACACAGGGATGGGAGTATCACAAACTGAGGTCTATTGGGGGAAATAGGGGAGGGACAGCGTGGGGGTAGCGGGGGAGGGATGGCTCGGGGAGAAGTGCCAAATGTGGGTGAAGGGGCAGAAGACAGCAAAACACACTGCCACGTGTGTACCTATGCAACTATCTTGCATGTTCTTCACATGTACCCCAAAACCTAAAATGCAATAAAAAAATAGGCAAATTACAGACTGGGCAAAATACATATCTGGCAAAAGACTGGTATCCATAATATATAAAGAATTCCTGCTAATTGATAATAAAAAACAACCTAATAAAAATAGGCAAAAGACTCAAACAGACATTGTACAAACCAAGATGTAAGAGTGGTAAACGAGCACATGAAAATGTGCTCAATAGCATTAGTCATAAGGAAACCCCACATTAAAACACATTAAATACTCTTAAAATAATGAGAAAAATACTCTTAAAATAATGAGATAAAATCACACCCAATAGAATAATCAAATTATAAGGTTGAGAACACCAAATATTAGTGAGCCTGTAGAGTAATCAGAACTCTCATGTATTGCAGCTGGGGACATGGGGAGGGGAATATCACACACTGGAGCCTGTCAGTGGGTGGCAGTTAGGGGAGGGATAGCATTAGGAGAAATACCTAATGTAGATAATGGGTTGATGGGTGCACCAAATCAACATGGCACATGTATACCTATGTAACAAACCTGTGCATTCCGCACATGCATCCCAGAAATTAAAGTATTAAAAAAAAGATTAGCTATATAAACTCAATCAATCAATCAATCAATAAAACAGTACAGTTACTTTGAAAAACAATTGGTCAGTCTTTGTAGTTTTAGTAGAGGGAGGGTTTTGCTATGTTGGCCAGGCTGGACTCAAACTCTTGACCTCAGGTGATCTACCCATCTCAGCTCCATCGTTTTTATCTCCACTGCCTCCCTCCTCAGGTCCCACCTCAGTCCCACCAACCACTTCCCCTTCAGGGCTACCAAGGCATGTGTCCCATGTACTTTCCTACACAACACCATTCTCCACTGCTCACTGTGTAAATTATTGGATTTGCCAGGCATTTCTTTATATCTGGCTTTTCCCAAGCAAAACAGAGCCACCCATAGCCAGAGACTATGTCTAGCCCAGCCAGATATATATGCCCAAAAATAAGATCATGAAATATCCCTGTAATTTTCAGATGCCTTAAGACATACCTCTTAAATATTTAGTGGATTATAAATGACCCACAGCTTCAGTCCAGATTTGAAATATGACTTTTTCACAAGCTGCATAGACAGTTTGCCCCCAGCCCCAAATGGGGACATAAATGTGGCTCGCCTGATGAATATGGGAGCAAGTGCATGGGAATTCCTGTGAATATTAACAATGTCCTCCTAAGGGCACTGTACCCACTACAAGGACAGATTCGCTGCTCACAGATTTCTCTCTGATTCTTCAGTTTCCAGCCTGCTAGTCAAAGATTTATGGGGAAAGAATCATAGAACCCGCTCTGAGCCTGAGTCTGCTGCTGATTTTCTGTATAGTCTTGAGCTCACCACACTCCCTCTCTGGGCCTCTGGATTCTTCTCTATTGCACCAGGTCATTTTTTACAGCCCTTCCAGCACTTGTTTTGAGGTTTCTGAATATCTGCAAATATAATTATTTATCAAAATATATTTCATAACAAATGAAGGGAAAATAAGCAATAAGAATTTTTTTAATTTTTAAAAAATTGATCTATGCTGAGTGTAGTGGTTCACACCTGTAATCCCAGCACTTTGGGAGGCCAAGGTGGGCAGATCTCTTGAGGCCAGGAGTTCAACACCAGCCTGGCAAACAAAGAGAAACTTCATCTCTTAAAAATTAGCTGCATGAGGGAGCACACACATGTAATCTCAGCTACTTGGGGGGCTGAAGTATGAGAATCTCTTGAACTTTGGAAGTGGAGGCTACAGTGAGCTGTGATTGTGCCACTGCACTCCAACCTGGGCCACAAAGTGAGACTCTGTCTAAAAAAAAAAAAGGTGGGGGATGGAGCAAGATGGCAGTTTAAAAGCAGCTCAGGATTGCAGCTCCCAGTGAAAGCGCAGAGGGTGAGTGAACGCCACATTTCCAGACGGATCTTTATTACCCACAGACCAGGAGATTCCCAGGCGGAGGAGCTCCATGGGTCACCAGTGCAGATGTTTGGCCAGCCCGGCTGTTTTGCCGGTGCCCCAGCACAGTGGTTCTCCAAACAAAACACGCTGGTCTGGTTGCCCTTTTAAGCTGGCAATTGGAGCTCCTGGAAGGCAGATTCACTCATTCATCTGATTAAACAGGGGACTCAAACAGGGAGCCAGGCCAGGAGATTCCCAGGCAAAAAAGCACCACGAATATCAGAGCCGTTGGTTCAGCCGGTGGGTCGCCACACAGGAAATCGTACAGATCTTGGAGCATTTTCAGCAGGTGACTGGAACACTTGGGAGAGGGTCAACCATTCAACTTAAAAAAAAAAAAGGCTCTCAGGCTCGGTGGGTCCTGCCCCCCACAAAAACAAAAGCAAAAAAAAACAGCAATTGGAAACACTCGGGGTTGAGAGTTTTACGGCAAGCACAGCGAACCCTGGATGGTGCAGCTCTGTGGGGGAGGGGAGTCTGCCAATACCGAGGCACTCCACCCCAACGGAAGTAGTCCACCATTACTGAGGCAGCCTGCCATTGCCGAGGCAACCTGCCATAACAGAGAGAGTCCGCCATTACAGAGGCAGTCCACCATTGCTGAGGCAGTTCTAACCACACCCACGTAAACAGGACTGCAGGGAAGTTCACACAGCAGCTCAACAAAGCCTCTGCAGGCAGACTTGGCTGCCTCCTTGCTGGGCAGGGCAGCCCTGAAAAAAAAAAGACAGCAGCATGACAGAAACTCATAAATAATGCCCTAACTCCCCAGGACAGAGCACCTGGGGAAAAAAAGGAGGGGGCATGAGTTCTGCTGCAGCAGACTTAAATGTACCTGCCTAACAGCTCTGAATGAACAACAAAGCTCACAGCTCAGCACTTCAGCTCCTATAAACAACAGACTGTCTCCTCAAGCAGCTCCCTGACCCCCATATATCCAAAGAGTCACCTCACAAACAACTCATCAGACTGACATTTGGTGGGCATCATTCTGGGACAAAGATAGCAGAAGAAGAAACTGGCAGCAACCCTTACTGTTTTGCAGCTGCTGCAGTTGATCCCCAGGCAAGCAGGGCCTGGAGTGGACCTCAGTAGTCCTACAGCAGAGGGGTCAGACTGTTAGAAGGAATACTAAGAAACGGAAATAACTTCATCATCAAAAATCTGGACATCCACTCAGAGACCCAATTTGAAAATCAGCAACTACACAGATGACAGGTGGATAAATCCACAAAGATGGGAAGAAACCAGTGCAAAAAGGAGGAAAACACCTGAAACCAGAATACCTCTCCTCCTATGAGGGATCACAACTCCTCACCAGCAAGGGAACAAAGCTGGATGGAGAATGAGTGTGATGAAATGACAGAATCAGACTTCAGAAGGTGGGTAATGAGAAACTTCTGTGAGCTAAAAGAACATATTCTAACTCAATGCAAAGAAACT
>CM052660.1:87696076-87732120 GCA_028533165.1 Leontopithecus rosalia | reverse complement strand
ACCATCTCACGCCAGTTAGAATGGCGATCATTAAAAAATCTGGAGAGAGCAGATGCTGGAGAGGATGAAAAGAAATAGGAACACTTTTACACTGCTGGTGGGAGTGTAAATTAGTTCAACCATTGTGGAAGACAGTGTGGTAATTCCTCAAGGACCTAGAAATAGAAATTCCATTTGACCCAGCAATCCCATTACTGGGTATATATCCAAAGGATTATAAATCGTTCTACTATAAGGACACATGCACACGAATGTTTATTGCAGCACTGTTTACAATACAAAGACCTGGAACCAACCCAAATGCCCATCGATGATAGACTGGACTGGAAAAATGTGGCACATATACACTATGGAATATTATGCAGTCATCAAAAACGATGATTTAGTGTCCTTTGTAGGACATGGACGAACCTGAAGACCATCATTCTCAGCAAACTGACAAAAGAACAGAAAATGAAATACCACACGTTCTCACTCATAGGTGGGTGTTGAACAACAGGGAGGGGAGCACTACACACTGGGGTCTGTTGGGAGGAATAGGGGAGGGACAGCGGGGGGTGGGGAGTTGGGGAGAGATAGCAGGGGAAGAAATTCAAGATATAGGTGAAGGGGAGGAAGGCAACAAATCACACTGCCACATGTGTACCTATGCAACTAACTTGCATGTTCTTCGCATGTACCCCAAAACCTAAAATTAAAAAAGGAGGGGGTCTTTAAAAGAAGAAGAAATACCATGTTTCTATTCATCCTGGTTCTTCCAGAAGCCTTGGTGCTGCCTGTGACCTCATTAGAAATGCAGATTCTGAAGCCTTTCCCCAGACCTATATTAAAGAAGCACTCATGCTATTTATCAATTGGCATTTTTCTGAGTCATGTAACTATCCTGTTGTAACACCCACACACATATTAAGAAACCTGTATTTTTAACATTTGTGCAACAGAGAGCCATTGATTGAAAGGTGGTTTTCAAGGAGTAAAGTTATGGTCAAATTGGCATTATAGTGAGATTGCTGGGACGGCAGTGGCTTAAAGGATGTGAGTCTACAAGGAGGACTAAGAAAGCAATCCAAGAGATAAATCATGAAGGCCTGAACTAAGATAGGGATGATGCAAGGTTAGATAGAAACAGTGAGACTTGGTGAGTATCTGGACTACAGAGTCTTCAGGCCCCAGTAATCAATTGCCTATGAAGAAGATACAGAGAAATAGACTTCTAGGTTTCAAGATTGGGTACTGTGATGGTACCATATGAAGAGATGGGAGTGAAAGAAGGGAATCTGGTTTGGAGATAAGGCATATGAGATGTTCAATGAGTAGTGGAGAAGGATCTGGAACTTGGGAAGGTTGGGCTAGAAATGGAGTTCAGGAAATCATCATAATAGAGGTAGGGATAATAGATTAACACGCTCAGAGAGAAAAGAGAAGGAAATGCTTGGAACACCAATATCCAAAAAGTGGCTGTCAAAAGGGAGGCTCACAAAAGAGTCTGAGAAGGAACAACTGCAGGAGAATCAGCACAGGTTGGCACCACTAGGGCCAGGGAGGCCACTGCAAGAAGGAAGGTGTGGTCAACACTATCAAAGGCGCCATGAGTTGAGCCAGAGAAGGGTGAGCTGGGTTTAGATAATAGAGTTATTAGTGGGATTTTCAAAGTAAATTTAGGAAACTGATGGAATGAATTGGGATGGCAATAGATTGAGGAATCAGTGGGAAGATGAGGAAAGGAAGCCAGTGTCTTGGCTATTTTTTTTTTGAGACAGTCTCCCTCTGTCGCCCAGGCTGGAAGGCAATGGCGCCATCTCTTGCCTCAGTCTCCTGAGTAGCTGGGATTACAGGTGTGTGCCACCACCCCCGACTAATTTTTGTGTTTTTAGTAGAGACTGGGTGTCACTGTGTTGGTCAGGCTGGTCTCAAACTCCTGACCTCATAATCCACACCCCTTCAGACTTCCAAAGTGCTGGGATTACAGGCATGAATCACCGCATCTGGCACTTGGCTAATTTTACATGGATTTCTTGTGGTGGGAAGAAGAACAAGACAGTTGTGGTGACTGTAGATCCTGGCTGATTATAGAATCACCTCGGGGGGGATGTTTCAAAACCTCTTGATTCCTGGACTTCCCACCGCCATGCACTGTTGTAATGGTTCTGTGATGTGGCCCAGGTGTCTTGTCTTAAAGTCTGCTGAGTCGATGCTGACGTGCTTTTGAATTTAAGGATATTTGAGCATCAGGAACATGCGCCACTGAGGAAACGTTGCTATAACACTCTCATTCCATGGTGGGAGAGATCTCTGAGCACATTGAAGGGGAGATGGTCAATGGTAGAGGTAGAGGAGAAATGTGCAGAAGAAATGCAAAACCATCAGTGGAGAAGAACTCCTCAAGAGGCGGGGGAGTGGATATCTGCATTGCAGGTGGATTCACCAGACTCACTTTCCCTTAAAATCAGAAGGAAAGAGGGAGGAGGAGGATGTTGATTTGTATAGAGAAGCAAAAGAAAAAGATGTAAACTTTCCTGCTGACCAATTTCCTTCAACAGAGTAGTGTTAAAAGAGAAACTTCAGCTGAATTACATTGAAAGGAGGTTTAACTGAGCAATGAACAATTTGTGAGTCAGGCAGCCCCCCTAGAATCACATCAGATTCAGAGAGACTCCCGGGATGACTCATGGTCAGGTTACAGTTTGTCCGCAAGGACTCAAATATAGAAGTACAGAGTCCTTATGAGGCCATTTTTAGCTTGCTTTGACAAGAGATAAATTGTTAGTTGGCTAAGAGGGAGGGGGAAAGGGCAGGAGTGAGCTTGATAGAAAGAAAAGTTTGGACTCCTGCTGACTGTCCACCTGCTGGAGGAGGCATCTTCCACAGAGGCTGGAGACCAAGGATTTGCCTGCAGACGCCCCAAGGAGGGCAGGGCCTTGCTCTGTGTTGCTCCCTGCTCTACCACCAGGGTTTAATGCAGTGCACTTGATAACTATCGAGATGAACGTGTGTGGTGGCACCAGTCTTTGAGTTTTATTTTATCAGCTCCATTTGGCAGGCCAGGGATAAAAGCCTGGAAGCAATTCAGTAGAGCTGGGGTTCAGCGTTCAAGGGTAACCTGGTAGGGCATGGAAGATGTGGTAATGATCACAGAGCATCAGTCCGGCCATGCAGGAGACAGATTTTATCTTACAGGCAAAAGGCAGACAGACCAGAGAGATAGATCTCCCTTCCCAAAGTTCGCCTGGGCTTTGAAGAGATTATTTTGGAAGGGGAATGAGAGCTATTATAATCATCAAGGTAGAGAAGAGGGATCAGATGACTCTAAGAGACCAGTTAGAGAGAGAGTCACTTTCAACAAGACAAAACCCAAATCATTCTAAGGGATAACTATAAAAGTCAACATGGCCCAAACATGGGCCAGGCTGCTTCAAGGAGCAACGAGCCCCCAGCATTCAATGGGTCTGTTTTGGGAGGGAAGATGAGCTAAGGTACCTGCAAATGCATTCTATGAATCTGTGACAACCAATCCACCACCCTCATGCCCCCTCTGTGCAGGAGACCTCGTGGTCTCCGCTGCATGGGAACCGCCTCTCCTCTGGCTCACCAAATTGCTCTGCTGTATTTAAAAGCCAAAGAGGAAAATAAACCCCAGCCTAAGGAAGAAGCACTGTTGGCATTAAATAAAAGGAATGTTTTTATCCTGCAATGAAAACGCTGTGATCTTGGAACACAATTTGCATAAACAGACAGTTTGGCTATAAACAACCTCACCAGTAACTGGTATTTACATATAGAACAACTCAGTCAAAACCCAATTAAAGGCTCTGATGGATTGGGGATTGTCAAAACATTTAAAAGACTTCACAGCCACCTGGCAATTTATACGCCTCGGTTGGGCCAGGAGTTCCTGATTTCTCCTCCCATCTGCCCTTTCCCTTGCTCCTGGCCTCCTGCAAGACCCAATGACCCCAGCCCACCCCCTAGTCTGGCAGCCTGGCCCCCAATCAGTGGGAGCCCGCTGACAGAGCCCGCTGGCCCTGGGCCTTTGGGGAAGAACTAGCCAGGAAGGAACAGGGTCCAGGCTGTGGTTCCTGGCTTGCATGTAGAAAACAGAACCAAGAATTCTATGTAGAGTGTCGGCTTATGATGCCGTCAAGAGGATTAGCCCAGGTGAGGCAGGACTTCAGAAGAATCCCAGCAATAATGATGCCTACAGTCAGGCCAGCTTCGTGCCTAGGGTCACTCAGGGATGAGCTGCGGATTTAGACTTGGTCCTAGTCCACATGCCTTGAACCCTGGCTTCCAGGAGACTTGTGGGGAATGAGAATCCATTATTTGCTGCATCTTTTTCTTATGTTTCTCACGAAGAGGACAGAATTACATATCCAAAAAGTCATCGCCGTCATTCTCTCTTTCCACTACTCAAGCGGAATGACTATACTGTATTGATCAAGATTCTTTTGGTTGTGACAGAGAACACCACTCAAAGTGATGTCAGAACATAATAGTGATAGTAACGATATTAACAGTGACAATAGTAACAGTAACCGAGGCTTTTCTGTTTCATGAAGCCTGAAAGTACAGGAGTCGGAACAATTAACTCCGGCCTAGATAATGTTGTGAGATCTCAGCCTCTCTCTTCTCAGTTCTCTTTTCCTCCCCGTTGGCATCAGTTTTAGCCAGGCTCTCCCCTCATGGAGGAGTGGCCCGGGCTTACACACATTTCAGCCCTCACAGGCACAAGTAACATTAGAGAAAGAGCTGCTCTCCCCCAATTATTCTAAACAATGGGCTGAGTGGCATTGCGCTGGCCTGGGTCAGGAGGAGGGTACCTACCTGAAAATTGACAGTGGTTGGAGATATTTTAGTAAAACACACCGACCAGCCACACCTGGTTTGTATACCTACCTCCGAACCTGGGGGCATAATCAACCTGACCTCAAATGTGCAAACTGAAAATGGAGGACGGGTGATTTTCTGAGAAGAAAATCTGTCTGCTGTGGAGGAATTGACGCTGGACGAGCAAGATCAGCAAAAACAACAGATGTCCTCTTCAGTGATTTTTTGGAGCTTCTATTTATATATAGAAACACTATGGCATCAAAAATACTATCCCTAGTCTGGGCATGGTGGCTCCCATCTATAATCCCAGCACTTTTGGAGGCCAAGGATGGGGATCACCTGTGCTCAGGAGTTTGACACCGACCTAGGCCTCACAGCAAGAACCTATATCCAAAAAATATTTTAAATTATCCAGGTGTGGTGACACATGCCTGTAGTCCCAGCTACTGAGGAGGCTGAAGTGGGAGGATGGCTTGAGCCCAGGAGTTGGAGGTTGCAGTGAGCTATGATCATGCCACTGCACCCCAGCCTGGGTGACAGAGCAAGACCCTTTCTCAAAAACAAAAAAGAACCCCTACCCCTCAGAATTGCGTCAAACTGGAAACAGGCCAAAAGGATTGCACAAATCCTATTATTGCTATTATAACTGCTGTGGGTTTCATCTCTTTCAAAGACTGTCCCCAAATCCATGCCACTGTCTCTGTGATGGCTCAGGACATGATCACTCACCTACACTGTTTCAGCAGCATCTTCACGGGGCTTCAACCTTCCCAGCTCTCCCTGTAGGGTGGCACCCCTTCAGTGCCTTGCAGCCAGATGAATCTTCCATTTCAGCAGAGTTCAGGGAACTACAGAGCCCAGTGGTGTTTAACTTGGCTTGCACTCAACCTCATGAATTTAAAGGCCATCTGAGCTGAACTATTCATCTGTTTCTTCCTGGCTTCCCCACAGTGAGTACATTTCCACACCCTCCTTTCAATACCCAGCCATCTGAGCTGCTTGCATATTTCTTTCTCAGAAAAGCTCAGAGGAAAAAAGAAAAAAAACTATATATGTATATATGTATATATATATATATATCCAACCCAAGAATTTGGAACTCTCATTCTATTATCTCATAAAACATCATGTTCATATCATAATTTCAATCCAGAGAGAGGATTTGCTGCATGAGCTCTGAGATGCATACAAATTGCCCATCTAAACCTCTGGCTACAATAAGCAAACTTCAGAAGCCGACAGTTTACTTGATAAATACCTAATAAAGCTTAAATAATTATTGAAAGCAGACAAATGGAAGAGTGGAACAGCATGAGATGTTGTGGGGATAAATCACAGGGAAGAAGACAGAGCCTCAGACACTCAGAGGAAGGCAGATCCGGGGAGGGACAGAGAATCAGAGGCAGGGACTTGGGACCTAGAGAGAGTCATCCAGGAGAGGGTGCCTGGGGGTGCCAAGAGATGTACGAGATGGGCTTTTGGCCCAGGGACCTTTCAATACTCATGTTTAACCTTTCTCAGCAATTCTGGAGGAAAGAGAGTCAAGGGAGAAAATAATCCACTTTGTCATTTGTCTCTGACTACCCAGCTGCAGAGGGACCTCATTGATTCAGATATCACACCCGATTTATACCCCAGATATCATGCCACTTATACCTCAGATATCACCCCACTTATACCCCAGATATCACACCCCAATGGTACCCCAGATATCACACCCCACTTATACCCCAGATATCACACCCCACTTATACCCCAGATATCACACCCCACTTATACCACAGATATCACACCCCACTTATACCCCAGATATCACACCCCACTTATACCCCAGATATCATACCACTTATAATCCCGATATCACACCCCACTTGTAACCCAGATATCACACCCCACTTATACCCCAGATATCACCCCACTTATACCCCAGATATCACCCCACTTATACCCCAGATATCACACCCCACTTATACCCCAGATATCATACCACTTATAACCCCGATATCACGCCCCACTTGTAACCCAGATATCACACCCCACTTGTAACCCATATATCACCCTACTTATAAACTTTACCTCCGAAGTCCAATCTTGAGGTTGGAGGAATTCAAATCTCTCTAGGGCACCATTTGATGAACTGGAGCTACAGTTGCCATTCCCGATGGACTTCAAGAAGGTATCCCAAACTCTTCATTCATTCACTTATTCATTCACTTGTTCAACAAACATTAAGTGCCAACGACATGCTACGAACAAGAAGCTTTCATTCTATCCAAGGATCAGTGTGGAGACATGGAATTAAAGAAACAATGGTATATGCTGGAAATGGAAGTTTTAGAAGTTCATACAGTTTATTCTGGTCTGGGTAAGTGCGTGTTGGAAAGGCTTTCCAGAGATAATAGCACTTGCACTGAGAGTGAAGGATAAGTAGGATTGGGGGAAAGGGGTTTGGGGCAGCAGGAATAGCAATTGCAAAGTCCCTGGGGGTAGGAGATTTGTGGAGAGAAATCCTGAGCCCTGAGCTCCCACATTGATGCTGATGAGTGGCAACTCCCACTCTCTTAGTTGTTGTACTGGCTCGAGCATAGAAAGTCAACACCAAGGTAAAAGTATGCCAAATTGCAGGGTCTTTATTGCCGGCAGCCATGGAGGACTCACATCTCTCCAACCCATGGCCCCAAAAGGAGGGTGTCAAGACCTTTTATACCCGTAAAACCACCTCGGGAGTGAGGGTGAGGGGCGGGGGTGGGGGTGAGGGGCTTCAGACATTCTGAGGGCTAGTGGATTCTGTAAATCACCTCCTGGGTGAAGATGAGGTTGAGGGGTTCCAGACACTCTGAGGGCCAGGGGACTTTTGACATTCTGATTGTTACTTAAGTGGTTCACAAAAGTCAAGATTAGCATTTGTTTACACATTGTCTGGGTAGGGTGGAAATTGCAGACCTTAATTACTTATTACAAGTCACAGGGGCCAAGATGGCGTGGGTTTGGACTGCTTGCCTGTCACATTTGGGTTACAGAGAGCAGTTTCAACAGAAAACCGAGGTATGGTTAAGGTAGGCAGTTTTATTGGGCTCTTACCATGTCAGAAAGTGACCTCCCCACAGGATGAGTTTCTGATTCCCAAGTTTCTGAGTCCATTACCGACAAGCAGTCATTTACTAAGGTGGGTTTCCTGGTGCCCATTTAGAAGATGAGAACACTGAGCCACAGAACTGTTATGGGCTGCTTGTTTCCTGCATAGTCATAGATTGTCCTTCTGCTTTGAACCCTGTCCTCCAAACTCCCAGGCCTGTCTTTGCCTCTCACTGATTCTCTGCCCCAGCCTGGTGAACTTCCCTAATTATTCAGCATATTTCTAGGAAAAGCCATATTTCCAGCTGGGAAAGGAACTCTCCTGGAGTTCCCAGTGATTTCATTCCCAGTAACCGAACACTTCTCTAACGTCATCTCTCTAAATATTCAACTATCACTAAATACACACACACACACACACACACACACACACACACACATCACAGACACAGACCACTGGCCTAGACTTCCACTGGCCTTCCACATTGTACGGGAGACCTTTCCCCTCTCTCCTGAACCCCTAATGTCGACCTCTACAGCTGCATCTACCTTCATAGCTTTATCTCCAGAGGGGGGAAGAAGGTGCAATCAGATGTAAGCCTGAAGCTAGGATAGGCATTCTGCCTGAGAAATACAGAAACTGCTTTGGCCCTTATTTATTCATTCTCAAAGTGAGTTAAACAAATCAGCCATACTATGTGGAATCACAGTGTGCCCTCCTATGAAGTGTACACAGTTCCGACACATCCTGCCTGCTAAAAAAGTTCTAAATACTTTACATACCCCCACATTGGATAACAATTTACAAAGTTTTTGGGTTTCTCTTTTCTTTTTCTTTTTCTGAGACAAAGTCTTGCTCTGTCACCAGGCTGGAGTGCAGTGGCATAATCTTGGCTCACTCTACCCTCCCTCCACCTCCTGCATACAGGTGATTCTCCTGCCTCAGCCTCCTGAGTAGCTGGGATTGCAGGCATGTGCCATTACACCCAGCTATTTTTTTGTATTTTTAGTAGAGTTGGGGTTTCACCATGTTGGCCAGGATGGTCTCAAACTCCTGACCTCATGATCCACCTGTCTTGGCCTCCCAAAGTGTTGGGATTACAGGCATGAGCCACCACCACACCCAGCCTACAAAGTATTTTTTGGACATCATCATCACCAGGGCAATATAGAAGGCATCACAGTGGCATTGTCCTGGTCCCAGTGCACAGTCTAGTTTGACATGAGCTTGGCAAGGGCTTTGGTCACAATGCACAACTGAAGCACTGTCATCTGCCTTGGAGAGGAGTCTGGAGAGGCTCTCCTAAGCACATACCTGGGTTGCAAGGCTGCCTTTCCCCAGGGACCCTGTTCCAATAGGTCTTATTCAGTTTGAACAAGGCTAAGATTCCTGGTAAGGCCTAGAGATTCCAGCAGGGGGTAGAAAGGAACCAAGGATGCATCTGTCACTCAAACAAAGCTGAATGATGTAAATGCCTCCATTTGCCCCTCTGACAAGGAGTGACGGTAAAGCAAAGCCAAGGTTAAATGTTTCAGAAGTCAGATTCCACTGACTTTTGTCTTTGCAAATAAATTTTGCACAAAAGAGGACCCGACACCCTGCCCTCTGCAACATTTGACCCTTTAGAAAGTGCATCTGATGTCACTCCACAAATGCCAGAATGAGAACAATCTCTACCTACAATGAGAACAATCTCAGCACAAAGAAAGTTTGGGTAGCGCCTGTGCACAATGTGTGGGCTACAGACTCACGAAACGTTCATCCGATAAATATTACCCAGAACACATTAGCTGATAACACATGCGCCCCAGAATCAATGAGGAAATTATCTCCTCCACACAATGGGTACCAAAGGAGGACATTTTCAATGTCCTTCCAGCACAGCCCAGCTATTGTCAACCCTGGCATGCCAGATGATTAACGCACAAGTGACTGCACATCCAGATTTCCATTCCTATGATGATGAGCATGGACCATTTTTCCCCTTTATGGATCCTCAGCACTTAACTTACTCAATGGTTTTTATTTGCATTGATCACATTTTATAGTATGATTAAATTTGTATGGAAGAGAACCAATTAGTTTTGTTTTACACTTATTGAATGCACTTTATAGTCAGACAAATTAACTCTCCACAGTTAGGTTAATTTATCCAGTGGCAGGAGGTTTGAAGGGATGTGCAGGGTCTCATCCCCAGCTGGGAAGAGCTGGTTATAGGGGAGAGGGTCTGGAAGAGTGGATGCCTCTGAGAAAGTGCCATAATGAACTGACTGACTACTCAGGAGATCACTGCGGAAGTGGTGGGCTTTCTCTAGGAGAGTAAGCACAAGGCTCTTTGCTCCATGTAAATTTCAGGAGCCCATCAGGGCTTTGTCTGAAGAGGAAATATGTTCTCCTACAGAACGGAAAAAGCAATGGAGTAGAATTCAGTTCCTAGCACACTCCCCGCCCCAACTCTTTCACCATCCTGCTGTGAGATTGGTACAACCATTTAACATCTTTGAGCCTCGGTAAACAAAGATGGTAATATGGAGGAGGAAGAGGAGGAGGAGAAAGAGGAAGAAGAAGAGGAGAAAGAGGAGGAGGAGGATATTCTCATCATGCATTTTCCCTGTGACCCCAGAATACTCTCAGCATGTGACAGGTTGGCTTCCCATCACCTTTTGCCGTGATCAGCAGAAGCCGATGCCAGCACCATGCTTCCTGTAAAGTCCGCAGAACCAGGAGCCAACCATGAGGGGGAAGAGAAATAAGAGGAGGAGGAGAAGATCATCTACCCACATGACTTGCTGTGAGGACCTGTGAAAACAATCTGTAAACTTTAAAGCATCACCCTTATGCTAGTCTTCCTTTAAATCAAAAGTAGAAGCCGCATAACGTTGCATCGCACGAAAGCAACTTGGAATCAAAAGACCTAAGTTTGAATCTCCCTTGCCTCCTGGCTGTGTGGCACTGTGGGAGTAAGTCACTTACCCTTAAGTTGCCTCGTCTGTAGAGTGGGGATAATTATCCTAGGTTCTTGTAAACAGGTCACACAGCAGTGTTTTCCTGACTGGCCTAGTAGATCACAGCTCCTTTATCCTCTATCTCTTCCTCAGCTGTGTGTTTCTCCATAGCACATGTGTTAGTTCACTAGAACAAAATACAGCAGGCTGAGTGGTTTAAGCAACAGAAATTTATTTCCTGCAGTTCTGGAGGCTGGAATTCAAAGCTCAAGGTGTCAGCTGGTTTGATTTCTTCTGAGGCCTCTCTCTGTGGCTTGCAGATGGGCCATCTTCTCTCCGTGTCTCACGTGATCTTTCCTCAGGTTTCATGCATACATGATGGCTCTCCTTGGTGTATCCAAATTTTCTTCTCTCTCTCTTTTTTTAAAAATTTTTATTTATTTATTTATTTTGAGAAGAAGTCTTGCTCTTGTCAACCAGGCTAAAGTGCAGAGGTGTGATCTTAGCTCACTGCAACCTCTGTCTCCTAGGTTCAAGCAATTCACCTGCTTCAGCCTCCTGAGTAGTTGGGATTACAGGAGCCCATCACTATGCCCAGCTAATTTTTGTATTTTTAGTAGAGATGGGGTTTCACCATGTTGGCCAGGCTGGTCTCAAACTCCTGATTACAGGCACCCACAACCACACCTGGCTAATTTTTGTATTTTTAGTAGAGACAGGGTTTCACCATGTTGGCCAGGCTTGTCTCAAACTCCTGACCTCAGGTGATCCTCCCACCTTGGCCTCCCAAAGTCCTAGAATTACAGGTGTGAGCCACCATGCCTGGACTTCTTTTATTATACAGACAACAGTCTAATTGGATTACGGTTCATCCTAATTGCCTCATTTAATTATAGGAAAGGGGTCCCAATCCAGACCCCAAGAGTGGGTTCTTGGATCTTGCTTGAGAAAGAATTCAGGCCAAGTCCACAGTGCGAAGCAAAAGCAAGTTTATTCAGAAAATAAAGTGGTGAAAGAACAACTGCTCCATAGACAGAGTAGGGAGTTCCCAAAGGTAAGAGAAGGATCATGTCCACCCTAGGTACAATACTTGTTTATGTATAGGATATAAAAAGACCATGGGGAGACGTGCTCTGCTACAAGGGTTTGTGACAAAGGATTACTTTTCTTAATTACTATATTTTATGCAAGAATCAGCATTATTATCTTTAAAGCAAAATTAAGAATGTGTCTGTCCTCAAGATATCAGGATATCGGGACACCCCTACCCTCTCTCTTGCTCCCTCTCTCACCAGGTGACACACCAGCTTCCCCTTTGCCTTCCATGATTGGAAGCTTCCTGGTGCCCTCACTAGAAGCAGATGCCAGCACCATGCTTCCTGTGCAAACTGCAAACCATGAACCAACATAAATCACTTTTCTTCACAAATTACACAGCTTCAGGTATTTATTTATAGCAATGCAAAAACATACTAAAGCAAAACTTATTTGTGATAGAATGAAAAATGGAAACAACTATCTCTAGGCAAATGGAGTGCAAACTGACTTACCACACAGTAGGGTAGTTTTTGTCAATTCAAATGAATTCATGTGATCTATATGCAACCAAATAAATGTCCCAGAAAGCATAATATTGATATGTACAACATAACAATGCATACAATATATGCATGCACACATACATATATTCACTTATATATTTCATATGTGCATATATTCATTTTTACATGCCACATATTGTGTGTTGCAAATGTATGAAAACAAGCACAAAAACATACACATCAGCCTTAGAGTAGGCTTGCCTCTGGAAAGGAAGGGCAGAAGGATAAGGGAGGGTAGTCAAGTCTATATGAAACATTTCTTTCCTTAACAAGGACACTCAAAGAGAATTTGGCAAATGCCAACACCTGATACACATCAATGGTAGGTACATAGTTAAATGTTACTTTATTTTCTGAACTTCTCCCAATTGAAGTATGTCTTAATTTTCTTTCATGCATTTTAGGGAACGGGGAATAAATGTGTCATCGTTAGCCGAACTCACATTAAGCTACTGGTCCTAGCTGGAGACACGTGAAACAGATTTTATTCCTCTTTTAAGCCATATGATGGTCTTCTAAGGCAAGTGGGGAGACTCCCAAGCCTTGTAACTATCAGTATGAAGGGCCAGTATTTTGACTGAATTGCATCTAGACAGACAGACTTTTACTTACTGGGTCATTCAAGATTTGTAGACTACTGCAGTATAAATACTAATAGGCTTCTCCTCTGAGCTCATTGTCTAGTGAGAGAAACAGATACATAACCAGATAACCACAGTACAATGTCCAAACTGAAGAGCTTACACAAAGAGCTTTACATTAGAGGAAGATATGACTAATCTGCCTTAGGAGGAAATGAGCTAGGAGGTAGAAGCAGCTCAGCTAGAAAGAGAACCCCTAGGTGACCTTTAAGGAATGACTGGAGGTAGGCACTATTATTGGCCATAGTTTCTAGATGAAGAGACTGAGGCTTAGAGAGGCAGGATCTCAGGGTTCAGATGTGGTGAAAATAGCATTACTGGGGCCCAGGTTTTTCTGACTCCCAAGCCCATAAGCTTAACCACTATACTACATAGAAAGCTGCAGCTGCGACTGGGTGCAGTGGCTCACCCCTGTAATCCCAGGACTTTGGGAAGCCAAGGCAGGTGGATCACAAAGTTGGGAGTTCAAGACCAGCCTGGCCAATATGGTGAAACCCTGTCTCTACTAAAAGTAAAAAAAAAACTAGCCAGGCGTGGTGGCACATGTCTGTAATCCCAGCTACTTAGGAGGCTGAGGCAGGAGAATTCCTTGAACCCAGGAGGCGCAGGTTGCAGAGAGCTGAGGTCGTACCACTGCACTCCAACCCGGGAGACAAGAGTGAGACTCCATCCCAGAAAATAAATAAACAAATAAAGGCTGCAGTTGCAGCTTTGTAGGTCTCAGCTCAGAAACAATCACCTGGCTTGTGACAGCAAAAATGATTCTATATCCCACTGGTGAAGCTACCTCTTTCCAGGGACAAGTTAAAAGATGCACCAAAGCTGTCTCTGAGGAGAGTAGGAATCTGCACCTATGGCTAAAATCTGAGAACAGTTGGGCTTGGCAAGCTCTTCTTCTCTACCTGTGTGTCCCAGCTGCCAAGATGTCTAAATGAACACCAGGAGCTCAGCTATCCATCAGGCTGTCTCCTCTAAGCTGCAAGAAGACTATGCAGATGTTTGCTGGGATTTAGAGTTAATGACAGCAACATCACTCACCTGGCTTTTGTGTGCCTACAGAATTATAGGACCAAATATTCTCTACCTCTTTCTAAGTGCTTTGTATGAAATAGGTGTATGTGATGGTAGGAGAGAGGTTGGAGCTGACCTCCGGAACGGATTACCAGGCAGAGTTTTCTTGATATAGACCTTGAAGAAGTTAGATCACTGTTCTGTAGGGAACAGTTGGGGCAGCGGCTGATTCTAACCCAGAAAAAAATGAACCAGGTTGTAGGATTGTTGATGTCCATCCATCACTTTAAAGTTAATGATAGTATTAAAACCTTGAGGCGCCAAGGATTTTAACTCTTTCAGGTGAAAATCGTAGAAGCCCAACTCAAACTGGCCAAAACAAACAAACAAAAACAAAAATAAGAAAAAGAGAAGGAAGGGAGGAGGTGAGGAAGTAGACTACCAGCTTATGTAATTGAAAAGTCCATGTGTATTTCAGGTGTGGCTGGATCTAGGAGTTTCTAACAATGTCGTCAGAAATCTACACCCTCATTCAATCCTTGCATCTTTTTCTCTTGTGTTGTCGCCACTTTCTCCAGGATCTGCTCTCATGATGGCAAGGTAGCAAGCAAAATCTCTAGGTTCATATCCTCCCAGCTCAGCAAGATGAAAAGGTAGCAAGCAAAATCTTTAGGTTCATAACCTACCAGCTCAGCAAGATGACAAGGTAGCAAGCAAAAATCTCTAAATTCATATCCTCCCAGCTCAGCAACCATAATGGAAAGAGTGCTTCTCTTTCCCAGTAGCTCCTGCAAAATTCCAGGACAAATTCATTGGTACAGTTTGGATCACACAGTAATCCCTGAAGCTACGAGTTCTCATTACTCAAATTGGCCAGCTCTGGGTCTTGGGTACAATTCTGGAGCCGGAGCGAGGTGTGTCCAATAAATGACAGAAAGTGAATGAGAAATGTGGGATCATCTTTGTGTAGAAGAAAGAGTAGATAATCTACTGGGTGGTGTACTCCACTAAGGACAAGTTGGAGAACCAGGATGGACTGAGCATCGCTCTAACCCAGGAGTTGTACTGCATGGTAGCCTGCAGAGCTTCCTAGCTTCTCCATGAAGTACCTTTGATCCTGCCAATATTATTGCTGTTGCTGAGGAAACTGAAGCTCCAAGAAGGAGAATAGTTTGATCCATGCAACATAAACTCATGTTCAAACTCACACTGGCTGATTCCACCAACAGGGCTTCATCCTCCATGCTGTATCCTAAGCTAGAAAGACAATTGAGAATCAAATTTTAAAGGGTCCCAGCTCCAGAAGAAACATGATTTGGTTGGATCACTGTGCACAGGTTACGATTCCTCTCTGAGTTTTAGTTACCGCCGCTGTAAGATGAGAATGCTGTCCTAAATTCTTGGTGTTAACAGGTAGCAGAGGGATCTAGTGGTGACACGGTTTTCAGAAACCTGTAAGATGTTCTCTCAGCCAACACAATCACACCAAATGTAACCTGCTTCTTCCCCCTGGATCCAACAGCCATGGAATTATCCATCAGTGACCTTGGTCATTCAGTTTGGTAATCACAATGATATTAATGCAATGTGGCCTCAGTGTTTTGGGTATGTGGTCCCATTTAATCTTTTCCTTTTTTCTTTGTAGTTATACAACCCTTCAAACTTACAAAGCATAACATGTCAGACATATATATGCTCTTTTCCAAGATTAAACAGATGTTAACTTTTTACCATATTGCTTTAAAACTCTTTGTAAAGAAACAAAATGGTACAGATACTAGTAAATTCCCCCTCATCAGTTTTCCTTATTCTTTTCTCTGCTTCTCTCTTTCCCTAGAGGTCACCTCAATGATGAATGGGTCTGACTGAATCACAGTTATGTTTGTGTTAATTTTTTTGTATACTTATATTATATATGTGTGTACATAGAAATATGCTGTCTGTATACATGTAATTCTGTGCATTTAAAAATCTTACAAGCAGTAATCTTTTAAAGCTTGCTTTTCTCTCAAACTTATTATTTTTCAGTTTACCTACAGTGATTCATGTAGCTCTCATTCACTCATTTAAACTGCAAGATCATATCCTGTTGTGCATAAACTACAATTTATTTACCATTCCCCAGTGAAGAGAATGTTGGTTGTTTCCACATTCTTTCAATTACAAACTACAACAATAAGTACTCTTGTATGGTTCTCCTTGGGCACATAAGGGAGTGTTTCCAGCACAAACATTCAGAAATGGAATTGGTAGGTAATCAGTGTGGATATCAACTTTACTAGGTAATGCCAAATTGCTGTCCAAAGTGGCTTTACCAATTTATATTCTCATCAGAAGCATAGATTTCCATTTTCCCATATTCTCACCAAGACTTGTGTTACCAGATTTATTGATTTTGTCAATCTGAAAAGTACAAAATGGTATTTCACTGCCTATACTTTGAATAGACCCAGTCGTGGCATTGAGAATATTTTTATAGTCTGTGGGATATCAGGCTTTCTTTTCCTTCGAATTACTTTTTTATATCGTTTGTCATTACTGGATTCTTTGTTTTGTAACGATTTGGGGAGGCTCCTTAACACATCCTAGATACTAATTCCCTAGTAATTATATGGTCTGTAAGACTCTTTTCTCAGGTTTTCTGCTCCCAAGGTATAAGATGTATTTTGTCATACGAAAGATTTCATTTAATGTAGTGATGTCTGTCAGACTCTTCCTTGTGGCTCCAGGTGTATTTAAGAAACTTTTCCCCACCACTCTCATAAAAAATTTCTCCTAGGCTTTCTTCTGAAGGTTTTAAATCCCTGATTTTCACATATATAATTTGAATATATCTGGAATATATTTTTTCATAGCTATAAAGTTAAACATCTAATTTTTTTCTCTTTTTATGTGGATAGCAAGTCATATCAGCACTAATGATTCACTAACTTAGAATGTCATGTACCAAACTCCCTTATTAAAAGAAGGTCTGCGCCTGGGTGGATTTGAAACATTGATCTATTTTTCCATTCCTGTACCAGTACTACACTGTTTTCATTATGTGTGGCAGTTCCATTTATTAAGTGACCAGTCTCTGCTCCAAATCCACCCTTCTGCTCTCTGCTTTGTGGTGCTGGGACTGGGAGTCCACAAACCCCATTTTTGCTTTGCCAGTTGGGGTTTGGGTTACGGTTAGAACAGGGGTTAGGATTACAGTTAGGGTTAATGTTAAGGCCCCTGTTAGGCTTTGCCAATAGTGGGTTCTCAAGAGATGGAAAGGCTTGGGGAAGAGGAATAAGGACTTGCTCCTTCCTGTATGGTTATAATTCCTGTGTGCAATACCTCACCCTTACTTCTTCAGCCAGGGAGCATTGTTCTATCATGGATCAGTAGTTCAATTGATTGACATGTTTCCTAATAATTGCAGAGCCAGATCCATCATGTCATCCTCAGAGACCCCAATGCCAGCTCTGCAATCTCAGAACTAAAAAAAAGGGGGGCGGATTATAGGGTACAATACTTAGGAATCACATAGGCCAGGAAATACTGACCATTTCCCACCAGTCATTGTGGGAAAACCTCATTATTCACAGACCATTGGATAATATAATAAAAGGGTTTGCCACAGTATGGAGGCAATATTAGCTCTCAACTAAGTGCTGCTCTGACCTCAGCCAACAAAACTTAAATGTGAGACCCAAACAGGTGTCAAGTAATGCAGTCATATCCAAGAACAAAGTTCAAGAAAAAATTATATGTCTAGCACACAGCAAAATAAAATTCAAAACCAAATTGGACATTCAATAAAAAAAATTACCAAGCATAAAAAACACAAGAAAATATAGCCCATAAGTAGGAAAACAATCAATCGAAATTGATACAAAATAGACACAGTTGATAGAATTAGGAAGTAGAAGCCAGGGAAAACTTTGAAGATGTTTCTTAGAGACATGGAACAAATAAAAGACAAAAAATAAATTTCTAGAAATGAAAAGCAAAATGTCTCAGATGAGAAATACGCAAATGGGATGAATTCACACAGATAAGATGTGGCAGAAGAAAAGATCAGTGAAATGGAAAACATGGCCATTGAAAATACACAAAATGAAACACAAATATCTGAAAAGGAGCAGAACATCAGTAAGCTGTAAGACAACGTTAAGTTCCCTGATATACATGAAATTGGAATGAAAAATATTTTAATAAATAATGGCTGAATTCTAAAATGTATAAGCTATTTGAATAAAAATTTTTAACAAAGAAGATATACAAATGACCTTTAAACACACACAAAGATATTCAATGAACAATTTAAAAAAAATGATATTTAAATCACCGTGAGATACTACTTCACATGCACCAAATAGAAATAATTTTAAAAACACAAATAATAGCAAGTATTAGCAAGCATACGAAGAAACTGGAACCCTCAAACATTGCTGGTGGGAATGAACCATCATACAGCCACTATAGAAGAAAGTTTGTTGGGTTCTCAAAAATTTAAACATAAATTTAATATGTGACCCACATTTTCACTCTTTGGTATCTACCAAAGGGAAATAAAAGAATCTATCTGGACAAACATTTATTCACAATGTTCATAGCAACATTATTCCTAACAGTTAAAAACTTGAAAAAACCCGAACGTCCATCAACTGATGAATGGATAGCATTCAGAAATAAAAGGGAATGAACTAATGATGCATGCAACAACAGGGATGAACCTCAAAATCACTGGGCTAAACAAAAGTGTCAAGATCACCTACCGGATGACTCCATTTACATGAAACTTCCAAAAGAGCCAAATCCAGAGAATCAGAAAGCAGCTCAGTTGCCTGCAGCTGGTGATAGAAATAGGAAGTAACTAAATGGATGTACACAAATGTTTACTGGGTGATGGAATATTCTAATGTTGAGCTGTGGTGATTATTGAACCATCCTGTGAATATACAAAAAAAAAGTTGAATCATTCACTAATAATGGGTGATTTTTATAATACTAAATATAAATTGTATGTACATATACATTTTACTGTATATGTACCTCAAGAAAGCTGCTTAAACAAGAGATTGTTAACACAATGAAAGGACAAGAACTGGATAAAATATTAGCCAATTATGTAGCTGATGCTTTTTTATTTTTGAGACGGAGTTTTGCTCTTGTTACCCAGGCTAGAGTGCAATGGCGCAATCTCAGCTCAGTGCAACCTCCGCCTCCTGGGTTCAGACAATTCTGCCTCAGCCTCCCGAGTAGCTGGGATTACAGGCATGCACCACCATGCCCAGCTAATTTTTTTTATTTTTAGTAGAGACGGGGTTTCACCATGCTGACCAGGATGATCTCGATCTGTTGACCTCGTGATCCACCCGCCTCGGCCTCCCAAAGTGCTGGGATTACAGGCTTGAGCCACCGCGCCCGGCCATGAGGCTTTTTTAAGATGAGGTCTAGCCCTGTCACCCAGGCTGGAGTGCAGTGGTGCAATCATAGCTCACTGCCGCCTTGAACTCCTGGGTTTCAGAGATCTTCTTGCCTCCACCTCCCAAGTAGCTGGAACTACAGATAATCACCACCATGCCTGGAAAATATATATATAAATATTTATATATAAATATTGTATTGTATTGTATTATTTCATTAGTATTAATTCTTAAAAACAAAAACTAATCTAGTGCAACAGAAAGCAGATGAGTGGTTGTCGAGGGACAGGAGGCTGTGTCAGACAAGGAGGCACAGGAGGGAAGATTACCAAGGGCACAAGGACTTTCTGTTTCTGAGTTGTTTCACTTAAGATAATAGCCTTTAGTTTCATCCCAGTTGATGCAAAATTATGCAAAGAATGCATAGTTTTAGTCTTTGTTATGGCTGAATAGTATTCCATTGTGGGTATATACCAGTTACTCTTTATCCAATCACCTGCTTATGAACAGTTATTGTGTTGATTGCCTGTCTTTGCTATTGTGAATAGTGCTGTGATAGACATAATAGTGCAGGTATTTTTTTGATAGAGTGATTTATTTTTCTTTGGGTAGAGGCCCAATAGTGGGATTGCTGGATCCAACAGTAGTTGTATTTTTAGTTCTTTGAGAAATCTCCATACTGCCTTTTCATCAAGATTGCACTAATTTTATATTCCCATCAGTAGTGTGGAAGTATTCCCTTTTTTTTTTTTTAGACGGAGTTTCACTCTTGTTACCCAGGCTGGAGTACAATGGCGCAATCTCAGCTCACTGCAACCTCCGCCTCCTGGGTTCAGGCAATTCTCCTGCCTCAGCCTCCTGAGTAGCTGGGATTACAGGCACGCGCCACCGTGCCCAGCTAATTTTTTGTATCTTTAGTAGAGACGGGGTTTCACCATGTTGACCAGGATGGTCTTGATCTGTTGACCTCGTGATCCACCCGCCTCGGCCTCCCAAAGTGCTGGGATTACAGGCTTGAGCCACTGCGCCCGGCCAGTATTCCCTTTTCTATGCATTCTGAGTGCACAAGGACATAGAATTTAGAGTGATTGATGTTGGAGACCAGGAGGGTTGGAAGGTGGGAGGGGAGTCAGTAACAAAAAATTACTTCATGGGTACAGTGTACATTATTCTAGTGATAGATGCACTAAAAGCCCAGACTTCACCACCATGTAGTATATCCATGTAAAAGGAATTGTACTTGTACCCCTTACATTTATACAACTAAAAAGCAAAACAAACAAAACACACAAAGAATAGCAGAAAACTATTGGGGGCAATGGACATATTCACAATCTTGATTATGGTGATGTTTTCATGGGTGTATACGTTTGTCAAAACTTACCGAATCGCACAAATTTTGTGCTATTTATTAAATATCAATTATACCTCAATGAGGTTATTTTATAAAATAGCAAAAATAATGGGAGAGGCAGACGTACACTTCTGCTACGAACTCTAAAGAAAGAAAATGCTGCTTAAATCGCACCATTATGTTCTTGGGTGTTAGTAGATGCCTTTGGATGCAAAGTATTACATCTCATACTCTTCTTGTTAAAATGCTTTCTGCTCACCATTTTTTTCCTATTGGATGTTTTAAGTACTTCGGTCTATTCTCTTGTTGCAAAGTAAGGGATTTCCAGTGCTTAACCTTGAAACAGAGAATCTTTTTAACTGCTATTGAGAGAAATTTCAGGGAGAAGAAAATGTTTCTTCTATCCCCCAAAAGCTGCAGAAAATGCAGATAGTATACCTGCATCATAAAGCTACTTCAAAGGCGAGATGGTGAGAATATTAACAAATTCATCAGTTTTACTTTCCTATTGGGTGTGAAGAATGCTGTATAAATATATAATCCTGCTCTGTTTCCTGTTATTGTGAAACTGTGCATGGGAACAGTCACACAAAGGAATCTATTAAGTCATCAGATATTGTCTGTGAAATATAATCTATACCCTAAAATGCCTTCCATTCTAAGCAACTGTTCTGACTTCATAATTTGTTGCACCAGTAGTAAAATTTAAATTGATATCTCTGTTTGCCGGTGCAAATCTTAGGAATTTTCCACAAGAAGCAAAAGGAAGACTTGGGAATTTCCTTCTTTATGCATAGAAGCATAGAAATATAATAAATTCCATGACTTGATTTCCTCATTCGACTTATGCATTTGAGAGTTTTTTCTCATTAAAGTAGCAGTGGTCTTCAGCAGGCTAAGGAACGTTCTTCTGTTCCAACTCGCTGAAAGATGCTTTCTTAATCATGAATATTTCTTGATTTTTTATTCTTTTTCCTGAGTTTATTGCATAAATCATACGGTTTTGTGTTTAATCTCTAATATAGTAAACTATATTAACTAGATTTTTTTACTGTTTCTTTTTTTATTTTAATAGCTTTTGGAATACAAGTGGCTTTTGGTTACATGGATAAATTACCTAGTAGGAAATTCTGAGATTTTAGATCACGTGCCACCCAAGTATTGTACATTGTACCTAATGTGTAGTTTCTTTAGCTCTAGTCCCCCCACCCGCCTTCCTCTTTCTGAGTCTCTAAAGTGTACTGCATCAGCTTATGCCTTTGCACACCCATAGCTTAGCTCCCACTTATAAGTGAGAACATAGGGTTTTTGGTTTTCCATTCCTGTGTTACTTAGCTCCATCTAAGTTGCTGCAAAGGACATTATTTCATTCATTTTAATGGCGGAGTAGTATCCCATGGTGTATATATGCCACATGTTCTTTATCTACTTATTAGTCAATAGGCACTTAAGTAGGTTCCACATCTTTGCAATTGTGAATTTTGCTCCTATAAACATACATGCACAAACATGTGCACGTGTCTTTTTCGTATAGTGACTTCTTTTCCTTTAAGTAGATTCTCAGCAGTGGGATTGCTGGATCAAATGGTAGATCTACTTTCAGCTCTTTAAGGAATTTCCATACTGTTTTCCATAGAAGTTGTACTAATTGATGTTCCTCCAGCAGTGTAAAAGTGTTCCCTTTTCCCCACATCCATGCCAACATCTATTATTTTTTGACTTTTAAATAATGACCACTTTTGCAGGAGTAAGGTGGTATCTAATTGTGGTTTTAATTTGCATTTCTCAGATTGGTGATGTTGAGCATTTATTCATATGTTTGCATATCTTCTTTTGAGAAATGTCTATTCATGTCATATGCCCACTTTTTAATGGGATTACTTGAGTTTTTTCTTAGTAATCTGTTTGAGTTCCTTATAGATTCTGACTACTAGTCCTTTGTCAGATTCACAGTTTGCAAATTTTAATTTTCTGTTGTTTGCATATATTTAAGGTATACGCCATGATGTTTTGGTATACTTGTCTTCATACACATCTGCATAGTGAAGTGATTGCTACGTCAGGCAAATTAACATCTCCATCATCTCATAAAGTTACCGTGTGTGTGTGTGTGTGTGTGTGTGTGTGTGTGTGTGTGTGTGTGTGTGATAAACGTATCTAAAATCTACCCTCTTGGAAAGGTACTAGTATATAATACAATATTGTTAACTATAGTCTTCATCTTGTGCATTAGCTCTACACTTGTTCATCTTACAAAACCGAAACTTTATACATTTTTTAAAAATTGACACAGGGTCTCATTCTGTCACCCAGGATGGAGTGCAGTGGCATAATTACAGCTAACTGCAGCCTTGATCTCCTGGGACTCAAGTGATCCTCCCACCTCAACCTCCTGAGTAGCTGGAACCACAAGCACATGCCACCATGCCCAGTTAATGTTTTGTGGCTGGGTGTGGTGGCTTACACCTGTAATCCAAGCGCTTTGGAGGCCAAGGCAGGCGGATCACCTGAGGTCAGAAGTTCAAGACCAGCCTGACCAACATGGTGAAACCCCATCTTAAAGAAAAATTGTTTTATTTGTTTGTTTGCTTGTTTTTCATAAAGACTGTTTTTTACCACATTGTCGATGCTGTTCTTAGAGTCCTGGACTCAAGTGATCCTCTCACCCTGGCCCCAAAGTACTGGGATTATACGTGTGAGCCACCATGCCCAGCCTGAAGGTCTGCACATTTTTTAACAGTAAACTATTCTTATGTTTCTGGAAAAATCTCTAATTAGTTATGCTATAACTGTAAGTTGCTGAGTTTTGTTTGCAGATATCTTCCTTAAGATTTTTGTTCATAAGTGTAATTTGAATATCATTTTCCTTCACCATAGTATCCTTGTATGTTTCTGGTTTCAAGATTCTGTTAGCCTCATAAAAGGTATTAGAGAGTTGTCCTTTGGTTATTTTTTGCATTAGACATTATTTGTTCCTTAAATGTTTGGTAAAATACAGTCATATTTAGGACAGCCTTCTAAGAGATTAATTTAAGGTGTAATTTTGTCACTACATTAGCTGTATGTCATTATTTTTTACATGAAAAGTTTTATTTTTTATTGTTATATGTATTTTCTAATATCCTTTGTGATTTTCTTTGATACATGAATTATCTATACATACATTGTTAAATCATAAAATAAACTTTTTACTTTCTAATTTTACAGCATTGTGGATAAAGGATGTGGTGTTTATTGGTAATTTAGATTTACTATGGGGCTGGACCACATAGTCAGCTTTTATAAATATTCCATAAGTTTTAGACAAGAATTTTTACGTTCTCTAAATATTACCTGCAAAATTCTATATATGTCCATTTGCTCAAAATGTCCTGGTTTTATTCTTCAAATTTTGTACAGCCTTATAAAGTTTTTCAGTTTCACCATCAATTGCGAGGTATGTTAAACTCTCTCATCTTGATTGCAGATTTGTATGCTTACCTTTGTAATTTTGCCCGTACCTACTTTATACATTTTTAATCTATCTTCTCAAGCTGTACAAGTCCAGAAAACTTATCTCTTCCTGAGGAATTAATCTTATTACCATTACGTACCAACTCCTTTCATCATTAATAATAAATTACTCTTTACAAATTTTTTTATGTTAATATAGGTACCTTAAGTGTATATAAGTATATATTATATTATATATATATATATATATATATATATATATATATAAGATTTCTTTAAATAAATGCTGATATATATATTATTTTAGATTCAGGGGGTATATGTGTAGGTCTGTCACATGCATATATTGTGCAACGCTGAGATTTGGGCTTCAATTAAGCTTGTCATCCTAATAGTGAACATAGTATCCTATAAGCAGTTTCTCAACCCTTGCCTCCCTCCCTCCCCACGATTTTTGTTTATTTTATTTGTTTATTTATTTATTTTTGAGATGGAGTCTTACTCTGTCTCTCAGGCTGGAGTTCAGTAGTGTGACCTCAGCTCACTGCAACCTCTGCCTCCCGGTTTCAAGCAATTCTCCTGTCTCAGCCTCCCGAGTAGGTGGGGACTACAGGCATGTGTCACCATACCAGGCTAATTTTTTTTGTATTTTTAGTAGAGATAGCATTTGCCATGTTAGCCAGTCTGGTCTCAAATTCCTGACCTCAGGTGATCAGCCCACCTCAACCTCTCAAAGTGCTGGGATTACAGGCATGAGCCACTGCACCTAGCCCACCCAATTTTTAATTTATATTACAAAAGAGGTGTCAGCAAACTACTGCCTAGTGGCCAAATCCCACCAGCACATGCTTTTGTAAATAAAGTTTTATTGGAACGCAAGCACACTCATCATTTTTGTATTACCTATGGCTGCTTTCAGGCTATACCAGCAGAGTTGAGTAATTGTGACAAAGACTTTGCAGCTGAAAAAGCCCTAAAATATTTATTACGTAGCTCTTTCCAGAAAAAAGATTCTTGACCAGGATGATATAACATCAAATAGATCCAAATGAATATTTATAACATATGGATAAGGCAGGAAGCAATACCATGAACACCTGTGTACCCAACACCCAGTTTAAGAAATAGAACATCACAAGCACCTTTGAAGCTGCCTGCAGGTCCCTCCCGGATCTTAGCCCGGCCCCTCTCTCTCAGATCCAGCCCCTCCCTGCTTGTCATTTGAGCTTATCATTACACCATTTTCTTTTGTACCATGTTTGTATCCATAAGCGACATATTGTTTAATTTCCCATGAATTTTGAACTTTAAATAAATAGAATCATAGCATAGTATTCATTGGCAATCTGCCTTTCTTCGCTCAGTTTATTACGCATTTGAGATTCCTCCTTGTTGCCGCGTGTAGCTGTAGCTCATTTCCACCGCTGTTTAGAGTCCCATTGTATGTTCCAAAATGTAATTTTCCCTTCCAAATCTGATAAGTCTTTTCAGTCCTTCTGCCATTATAAAATGTACTTCTCTTGTCCTCCCTGTATGTATCTCCTGCTGCACATGAGTAAGCATTTATGCAGGATATATTCCTAGAGAGCTGGGGAATTACTTGTTCATAGGGTATAATTATGTTCACTTTTACCAGAAAAAAAGCCAAATTGTTTTCCAAATAGGTTGCAAATTCATCCTCTTATCAGAAATGCGTACAATTTGCCATCGTGCCTCAGACCTACCAAAAATGGATATTGCCTTTTCTTTTAGCCAATTAGGTGATGTGATATCATGTCTCATGGTTGCTTTCAATTTTATTTCTCCAAATATTAATAAAGTTGACCATATTGTTGCATGTTGAATGACATTTACATTGCCACTTAAATGATGCCTTTTACAAGTTGCTTGCTAACTTTTCAATTTCATTGTTCTCATTTTGCGGCTTTTATTTTAACTCTCTTTTTGTTTATTATTTTTATAGACTTTCTTACATCATAAAATTAATCTTTCCCTTTACAATTTGTACTTTTCTTTCTTTCTGTAATAGAAGGGGTCTTGCTATGTCGCCCAGGATGAAGTACAGTAGCACAATCACAGTTCACTGTAACCTCAAACTCCTCAGCTCAAACAGTCCTCCTAAGTAGCTGGGATTACAGGTATGTGCCACCATGCTGGGCTAATTTTGCTTTCTTACATATATATATATATATATATATATATATATATATATATATATATATAAGTATATATATATGGGATCTTCCTCTGTTGTCCCAGGCTGGTCTCAAATTCCCGACTTCAAGTGATCCTCCCTCTTCAGCCTCCCAGAGTGCTGGGACTACAGGCATGAGCCACTGTGCCCAGCCAATTTGTACTTTTCAAGTATTGCCTTGGGGGTGGGGGATTAGCAGGGGAGGGATAGCCTGGGGAAAAATGTCAAATATGGGAGAAGGGGAAGAAGGCAGCAAAACACACTGCCATGTGTGTACCTATACAACTATCTTGCATATTCTGCACATGTACCCCAAAACCTAAAATGCAATAAAAATAAAATAAAATAAAATAAATATAGTTCACTGATGTAGAATCACAAATGAATTCTGCAATATCGTCTTCTAAAAGATTTCATGTTTGCCTTTCGCATTTAAATATTTAATCACCTGGAACTAATTTTTTTGTACACTGTGAGGTAGGAATACTAGTTGTCCTTCCCTATGTAACACTATCTTAATAAGCATAAAGTCATTATAATTTTAACTAATATAGCTTTATACTAATTTTTAATATGTGATAAGTCATTTCTCCTTATTTTTCTGCTTTATGGGTATCTTAGGTATTCTTATCTGCTTACTTTTTTCATAAAATTTAGTAGTGTATTAGCAAATTCTACAAAGGAAACAAAAGCTTTTGGAATTTTAAAAAGAATAGCATTGACTCTTTAGATTAAGTTGGAAAGAAGTGACAGCTTTATGAAGTTGAGTCTTCTTAGCCATACACATAAAATATCCCTTTATGTCTCCTTTAACTCCTTTCCGTAAAATTTAGTAGTTTTCTCCTTACAGGTTTTGCAAATCCTTATGTTTAGATTTATTCACATATAGTGTTACAAATGGTATATGTTTTGTTACACTTCCTACCCATTGGTGGCCGCTTACAAGAAGCGCAATTTATTTTTGTATATTAAATGTTTGTGAAAGAACTTTGCTAAATTCTCTTATTAATTCTAATAATTTATTGATAGCTTCTTTTGCATTTTCTGTGTAAATAATTATATCATCTGAGAATGTTAACAGCTTTTTTTCTTCTTCTCTGACTTACAGCTTTTATTTATTTTCTTACATTACTGTGCTGGCTAGGACCACCAGAACAATATTAAGCAGAAGTAATGACAGTAGATACCATTTTCTCATTCTTGGTCTTAAAAGAGATGCTTTCCTCAACTTTCTATTAAATTTGATATTTCTGAGAGGATTTTTATGTCGGTCTAAGGGAAATTCATTCTTCTTTTGCTAAGAATTTTTGTCAGCTTTTTCTACACATAGTGAAATTATTACAAGCTATTTCTCCTTTAACCTGTTTATGAAGTAAATTAAATTTATTGATTATCTAATATGATCCAAGTTTACATCCCTAGAATACACTCAACATGGACATCATGTGTTATCTGTTTCAAGCATTGCTGAACACTTTTTTGGTAACAACTTATTTGGGTTTTTTTTCATTTATATTTATCAATGAAATTGACCTAAAATCTTACTTTCTTATACTGTCCTTTTTAGTTTTTAATGTCAATGTTCTGCCTCATGAAATGAGTGGGAAATGTTTCCTCTTCTTCTGCATCCAGTAAAAATTTTCCAAAAAGAAAAATCCAAGATGGGTGTTTTGCTTTCTCAGCTTGGGGATCTTCTGTATAGATTTGAATATCAAATGTAGGTAAGTAACAGGAGGCCTGCATTCTGAAGTCATACAGGGATGTTTCTACCCAGAGATTGAGCATGATTAGACAAATTTTCTGTCTAGTCCCTTGACTGGGGATGGGGGGTGGATTTTTCTCCAGTCTACCCTTTCTCAGAAGAAGCAGGCTTTCAAGGGTTCTAGGTTTTTGTGAGTGAAGTCTCAGTCCCTCCCAGTATCCTACACTGTGTGGCTGAAGACTTTGTCACTGCCCTCGGTGCATACTAATAAAACCCAGGTCCCCAGGTTGTAAAATACACACACACACACACACACAATATGGACACACTGCCTGCATTCATGTCTTTTCTCCTAGTTTCCCATTAAAGAGTCTCTCTTTCTTTTTTGCAAGCTCATCTGGGAATTTGAAATTATAACTATGAAGATGGCTGAATAAGAACAGCTCTGGAGTGCAGTTCCCAGCAAGAGCACAGAAGGATGAGTGATCACCACATTTCCAAACAAGTTTTTACTGTCCACAGACCAGGAGATTTCTGGGTGGAAAAGCGCCACGAGTCTCCAGCACAGCTGTTTCAGCTGGTGCAGCAGGTCATCGCACAAAAACTCACACAAATCTGGGTGGCCATTTTAACTGGCACCTGGAACACCTGGGAGACAGAGTTGCCCATTCAAATGATAAAAAGGGGGCTGAAACAGAGAGCCAGGTGATCTGGCTTGGCAGGTTCCACCCCCACAAAGACCAGCAATCTGAAACGCTCTGGATTGAGACTTTCATAGCAAGCACAGCTGGACCTGGGGTGGTCCAGCTCTGTGGGAGGAAGGGCATCCACCATTACAAGGCAGCCCACCATTACCAAGACAGTCCTCCATTACTGAGGCACTCTGTCATTACAGAGACAATCCACCATTATAGAGCCAGTTACTCAGACAGTTCTAACTGCACCACTACTGAGGTGGTTCTAACCAAACCCGATAAACAAAACCTCAAGGAAGTTCACACAGCAGCTGGGCAGAGCCAGATGCAGCTCAGCAATGCCTCTGCTAGCAGACTGTGGCTAAGCTACCTCCTCGCTGGGCAGGGAATCTCTGAAAAAAGACAACAGCATGTCAGGAACTTATAAATAAAACCCCATCTTCCTGGGACAGAGCACCTGGGGAAAAAAAGGTGGTTATGAGTTCCACTGCAGCAGACTTAAACTTATCTGCCCAGCAGTTCTGAATGGAACAATGGAGCTCACAGCTCAGCACTTGAGCTCCTAAAGGAACAAACTATCTCCTCAAGCAGCTTCCTGACCCCCATATATACAAAGAGACAATTCATAAAGGAGAGCTCAGGCTGACATCTGGCGGGTATCCTTCTGTGACAAAGATAACAGAAGAAGAAACTGGCAGCAATCCTTGCTGTTCTGCAGCCACTGCAGGTGATCCCCAGGCAAGCAGGGTCTGGAGTGGACCTATAGCAGTCCTACAGCAGAAGGGAATGTTAGAAGGAAAACCAAAAAACAGAAAGAAATAACTTCATCATCAACAAAAAGGATGTCTACTCAGAGACCCCATCCGAATGTCACCAACAGATAGACCATAGGTAGACAAATCCACAAAGATGGGAAGAAACAAGCACAAAATGATGAAAACACCCAAAACTAGAATGCCTTTCCTCCTCCAAGGGATCACAACTCCTCACCAGCAAGGGAACAAGGCTGGATGGAGAATAAGTCTGATGAGTTGGCAGAAACAAGCTTCAGAAAGTGGGTAATAACAAACTTCTCTGAGCTAAAAGAACAATTTCTAACCCAATGCAAAGAAAGTAAGAACCTTGAAAAAAAGGTTTGATGAAATTCTAATGAGAATAAACAACTTAGAGAAGATTATAAATGAAGTGATGAAGCTGAAAAACACAACATGAGAACTTCGTGAAGCATACACAAGTTTCAATAGCCAAACTGCTCAAGCAAAAGAAAGGATATAAGAAACTGAAGATCAACTCAATGAAATAAAATAAGAAGGCAAGATTCGAAGATTAAAGAAAAAAGAGTAAAAAGAAATGAACAAAGCCTCCAAGAGGATATGGAATTATGTGGAAAGATCTAATCTATGTTTGATAGATGCACCTGAATATGATGGAGAGAATGAATCCAAACTGAAAAACACTCTCCAGGATTATCCAGGAGAACTTCCCCAAACTAGCAAGGCAGGTCAATATTCAAGTCCAGGAAATACAGAGAACACCACAAAGATATTCCTCAAGATTATCATCAGTTTCACCAGGCACATAATTGTCAGATTCACCAGGGTTAAAATGAAGGAAAAAATGCTAAGGGCAGAAAGAAAGGTCAGGTTACCCACAGAGGAAAGCCCATCAGACTCACAGCAGATTTCTCAGCAGAAACCCTACAAGCCAGAAGAGAGTAGGGGCCAATATTCAATATCCTTAAAGAAAAGAACTTTCAACCCAGAATTTCATATCCAGCCAAACTAAGCTTCATAAGCAAAGTAGAAATAAAATCCTTTACTAGCAAGCAATTGCTCAGAGATTTTGTCACCACCAGGCCTGCCTTACAAGAGCTGCTAAAAGAAGCACTAAACATAGAAGGGGACAACCAGTACCAGCCACTCCAAAAACATACCAAATGGTAAAGACCATTGACACAATGAAGAAACTATGTCAACAAATGGGCAAAACAACCAGCTAGCATCAAAATGGCAGGATCAAATTCACACATAACAGTATTAACCCTAAATGTAAATGGGCTAAATGCCCCAATCAAAAGACACAGACTGGCAAATTGGATAAAAAGTCAAAAGCCATCAGTGCGCTGTATCCAGAAAGCCAATCTCATGTTCAAGATTAAAAAAAAAAATTAAAGGGATGGAGGAATATTTACCAAGAAAATGGAGAGCAAAAAAAATCAGGAATTGCACTCCTAGTCTCTGATAAAATAGACTTTAAACCAACAAATATCAAAAGAGACAAAGAAGGGCATTTCATAATGGTGAAAGGATCAATGCAACAAGAAGAGCTCACGATCCTAAACATATACACACCCAAAACAGGAGCACCCAGATACATAAAGCAAGTTTTTAATGACCTACAAAGAGACTTAGACTCCCACACAATAATAGTGGGAGAGTTTAACACTCCACTGTTAATATTAGACAGATCAACAAGATAGAAAATTAACAAGGATATCCAGGATTTAAACTCAGATCTGGACCAGACAAACCAAATAGACATCTACAGAACTCTCCATCCCAAATCCAGAGAATATTCATTCTTCTCAGCACCACATTGCACCTACTCTAAAACTGACCACATAATTGGAAGTAAATCACTCCTTAGCAAATGCAAAAGAACAGAAACCATAACAGTCTCTCAGACCACAGTGTAATGAAATTAGAACTCAGGATTAAGAAACTAACGCAGAACTGCACAACTTCATGAAAACTGAACAACTGGCTATTGAATGTTGACTGGATAAACAATGAAATTAAGGCAGAAATAAGCATGTTCTTTGAAACCAACAAGAACAAAGATAAAATGTACCTAAATCTCTCAGACACATTTAAAGCAGTTTCTAGAGGGAAATTTATGGCAATAAATGCCCACATAAGAAGCAAGGAAAGATCTAAACTTGACACCCTATCATAAAAATTGAAAGAACTAGAGGAGCAAGATCAAAAAAACTCAAAAGGTAGCAGAAAACAAGAAATAAATAAGATCGGAACAGAACTGAAGGAGATAGAGATACAAAAAATCCTTCAAACAAACCAATAAATCCAGGAGCAGGTTTTTTGAAAAGATCAACAAAATATACCAGAAGCCAGATTAATAAAAAAAGAAAAGAGAGAAGAATCAAATAGATGCAATAAAAAAAGATAAAGGGGATATCACCACTGTTTCCACAGAAAGACCAACTACCATAAGAGATTACTACAAACATCCCTCTGCACATAAACCAGTAAACCTGGAAGAAATGGATAAATTTCTGGACACTTGCAACCTCACAAGTCTAAACCAGGAAGAAGTTGAAACCCTGAATAGACCAATAACAAGGGCTGCAGTTGAGGCAGCAAGCAATAGCCTACCAACCAAAAAAAGCCCAGGTCCAGATGGGTTCACAGCCGAATTCTACCAGACATACAAGGAGTAGCTGGTACCATTCCTTCTGAAATTATTCCAGACAATCCAAAAAGAGGGAATCCTTCCCAAATCATTTTATGAGACCAACATCATCCTGATACCAAAACCCAGCAGAGACTCAACAAGAAAAGAAAACTTCAGGCCAACATCCATAATGAACAAGATGCAAAAATCTTCAATAAAATACTGGCAAACCAATTGCAACAGCACATCAAAAAGCTTATCCATCATGAACAAGTAGACTTCATCCCAGGGATGCAAGGCTGGTTCAACATACGCAAGTCTAGAAACAATTCACCACATAAACAGAACCAAAGACAAAACCACATGATTATCTCAATAGATGCAGAGGAGGCCTTCGACAAAATTCAACAGCACTTTATGCTAAAAACACTCAACAAACTAGGTATAGATGGAATGTATCTCAAAATAATAAAAGCTATTTATGACAAACCCACAGCCAATATCATATTGAATGGGCAAAAACTGGAAGCATTCCCTTTGAAATCTGGTGCTAGACAAGGATGCCCTCTCTCACCACTCCTGTTCAATATAGTATCGGAAGTTCTAGCCAGAGCAATCAGGCAAGAAAAGGAAATAATGAGTAATCAATTAGGAAAGGAGGAGGTTAAGTTGTCTCTATTTGCAGATGACAGGATTGTATATTTAGAAGACCCCATCATCTCAGCCCAAAATCTCCTGAAACTGACTAGCAACTTCAGCAAAGTCTCAAAATATAAAATCAATGTGCAGAAATCACGAGCATTTCTATACACCAATAACAGACTTAAAGAGAGCCAAATCATACGCGAACTTCCATTCACAATTGCTACAAAGAGAATAAAACAGCATAGCTAAGAATACAACTAACAAAGCATGTAAATGACCTCTTCAAGGAGAACTACAAACCACTGCTTAAGGAAATAGGAGAGGGCACAAACAGATGGAAAAACATTCCATGCTCATGGTTAGGAAGAATCAATATTGTGAAAATGGCCATACTGCCCAAAGTAATTTATAGATTCAACACTATCCCCATCAAGCTACTTATGACCCTCTTCACAGAACTGGAAAAAAACACCTTAAACTTCATATGGAACCAAAAGAGAGCCCACATAGCCAAGTCAATTCTAAGCAAAAAGAACACAGCAGGAGGCCTCAAGCCACCTGACTTCAAACTACACTACAAGGCTACAGTAATCAAAACAGAATGGTACCAGTACCAAAACAGATATATAGACCAATGGAACAGAACAGAGGCCTCAGAGGCAATGACTTACATCTACAATTATTGATCTTTGACAAACCCAACAAAAGCAATCGGGAAATGATTCCCTGTTTAATAAGTGGTGTTGGGATAACTGGCTAGCCATGTGCAGAAAGCAGAAACTGGACCCCCTCCTGACACCTTACACTAAAATTAACTCCAGATGGATTAAAGATTTAAACATGAGACCTAACATCATAAAAATCCCAGAAGAAAACCTAGGCAAAACCATTTAGTACATAGGCATAGGCAAGGACTTCATGACTAAAACACAAAAAGCATTGGCAACAAAAGCCAAAATAGACAAATGGGATCTAATTAAATTCCACAGCTTCTGTACAGCAAAAGAAACAATCATCACATGAACCAGCAACCAACAGAATGGGAAAAAAAATTTGCAATCTACCCATCTGACAAAGGGTTAATATCCAGAATCTACAAAGAACTAAAACAGATTTACAAGAAAAAACAAACAAGCCCATTCAAAAGTGGGCAAAGGATATGAACAGACACTTTACAAAAGAAGACATACATGAGACCAACAAACATATGAAAAAATGCTCATCATCACTGGTCATTAGAGAAATGCAAATCAAAACCACATTGAGATATCATCTCATGCCAATTAAAATGGTGATCACTAAAAAATCTGGAGACAACAGATGCTGGAGAGGATGAAAAGAAATAGGAACACTTTTACACTGTTAGTGGGAGTGTAAATTAGTTCAGCCATTGTGGAAGACAGTGTGGCGATTCCTCAAGGACCTAGAAATAGAAATTTCATTTGACCCAGCAATCCCATTACTGGGTATATATCCAAAGGATTATAAATCATTGTATTATAAAGACACATGCACACGAATGTTCATCGTGGCACTGTTTACAATACCAAAGACCTGGAACTAACCCAAAAGCCCATCAATGATAGACTGGACAAGGAAAATGTGGCACATATACACCATGGAATACTATGCAGCCATAAAAAACGATCAGTTTGTGTCCTTTGTAGGGACATGGATGAACCCAGAAACCATCATTCTCAGGAAATTGACACAAGAACAGAAAATGAAACACCACATGTTCTCACTCATAGGCGGGTGTTGAACAATGAGAGCACATGGACACAGGGAGGGGAGCATTACACACTGGGGTCTGTTTGGGGGAACTAGGGGAGGGACAGTGGGGGGTAGGGAGGTTGGGGAAGGATAACATGGGGAGAAATACCAGATATAGGTGACACGTGGATGGAGACAGCAAACTACATTGCCATGTATGTACCTATGCAACAATCCTGCATGTTCTGCACATGTACCCCATAACCTAAAGTTCAATAAAATATATTTTAAAAAAAAGAAAGAAAGTCACAATGTTAAATTTTGGCCATAGCAATTTATTTATTTGGCAATTGAAATAATTACATTGAAATTATTACTTAATTTAAAAGAAAAAAATAAAAAGTAAAATTGTAACTACTCTATCCAGCATTCTCAGTATTTCTAGTGGGTTTCTCCTTCTTTTTTTTTTTTTCGAGACAGAGTTTCACTCTCGTTGCCCAGGCTAGAGTGCAATGGCACGATCTGGGCTCACTGCAATTTTTGCTTCCCGGGTTCAAGCGATTCTCCTGCCTCAGCCTCCCAAGTAACCGGGATTACAGCCATGCACCACCATGTCTGGCTAATTCTATATTTTTAGTGAAGATGGGATTTCTCCATGTTGGTCAGGCTGGTCTTGAACTCCCAACCTCAGGTGGTTTGCTTGCTTCAGCCTCCCAAAGTGTTGGGATTACAGGCATGAGGCACCATGCCCAGCCAATTTGTAGCTTTCTGATCCATCACATTGTCAGTGCCACAAGTTCTCCCTCAGTGACTCATTACAATAACTTTATGATACAGGGATCAACACCCCAAATTTGCAAATGAGAGGGATGACCTGACAGACAACAAGCTCTTTATCTGAGGTCACTCAGCTAGTGAAACTGGACCCCTTCCTGACACCTTACACTAAAATTAACTCCAGATGGATTAAAGACTTAAACATAAGACCTGGCACCATAAAAACCCTAGAAGAAAATCTAGGCAAAACCATTCAGGACATAGGAGTTGGCAAGGACTTCATGACCAAAACACCAAAAGCATTGGCAACAAAAGCCAAAATAGAAAAATGGGACCTAATCAAACTCCACAGCTTCTGCACAGCAAAAGAAACAGTCACTAGAGTGAATCGGCAACCAACGGAATGGGAAAAAATTTTTGCAGTTTACCCATCTGACAAAGGGCTGATATCCAGAATTTACAAGGAGCTCAAACAGATTTGCAAGAAAAATACAAAGAGGCCCATCCAAAAATGGGCAAAGGAAATGAACAGACACTTTACAAAAGAAGACATACACGAGGCCAACAAACATATGAAAAAATGCTCATCACCACTGGTCA
>CM052660.1:87650853-87695576 GCA_028533165.1 Leontopithecus rosalia | reverse complement strand
GGGATGGCATGGGGAGAAATGCCAAATATGCGTGAAGGGGAGGAAGGCAGCAAAACACACTGCCACGTGTGTACCTATGCAACTATCTTGCATGTTCTGCACATGTACCCCAAAACCTAAAATGCAATAAAAATTAAAAAATTTAAAAAATTTAAAAAAAAAAGAAACTTTTCCATATTCATTCATTATGCCCCACTAAATAGAGAAGTTATTGGTACCTCTATTTCAAGGATATCCATATTTAAGTTGGGGTTGTATATAAGAAAGTTTTGATGTTCTTTATAATAAATTAAATTAATTTAATTTAATAATATATGATAAATCTACTTCCCTTCTCAAGTTACAGGATTTCCTGAGAAAATCTCTCCCACTTTCTGACAGTATTGATTGCTCTTTCCACCCTGATGAAACCTGTAGATAAAATTGATTTCTGCTTGTTCAGCATCCACACATAACATTCTCCCTCGCTGCCTTCATAACGTTTTGTTCAAAAGCCCATTATTAATCCATGAATCCATGTGATCCACAGGAGTCTGACATCAACCCCAACACCAGGTATGGCGGCTAATTTCTCAGCCAATCAAGGCACACATTTCAACAGTGACTATAGATACATGACGTCAGCTGGCTAATCAGACTGAAGAGAATGGCTGTAGTGACAACTGGGAGAAGGGTGTTGCTCTCTTCTGCTGAACATGAAAGTGCATTGCCCAGATGACCACAGGCATCCCTAAGATGAAGCTTCAACAATGGGGGACTGTGTAGATGTGGGGATTTCATTGATGTGTGTTATTGAGCAAGTGGAACAACCTGCTCTACCTCTAGAATTACTGTTTCATGAGTTGAGAAGTCTTGTTGTTTGTGAAAGTTTGGTTGTTTTTTCTTTTATGTGGAGCTGCAAGCATCTGAATGATACTTAATAAGTTTTCTCTTCAGGCCAGGTGTGGTGGCTCATGCCTGCAATCCCAGCATATTGGGAGGCTGAGGTGGGGGATCACCTTGAGGTCAGGAGTTCAAGACCAGCCTGACCAACATGGTGAAAACTCATCTCTACAAAAATACAAAAATTAGCCAGGCATGCTTCCGGGTACCTGTAATCCCAGCTACTTGGGAGGCTGATGCAGGAAAATCACTTGAACCTGGGAGGTAGAGGTCGCAGTGAGTTGAGATCACGCCATTGCACTCCAGCCTGGGTGACAGCGAGACTGCATCTCAGGGGGAAAAAAAAAATTTTATCTCCAGATCAGACCTGTTCCCTGAGTTTCCGACTCTCTGTGTTGGATCATCCCATCGGCATAGCACATGTCGAAACAGTTCTCATAGTAACTGAAATAACCTAGACTTCACTTCTCAGCTTCCCCTTATAGGAAAGTGCCTTAAACATGCTGTGTCCACGTTCAAATTCATTCTCTTCTGTATCTTCTCCAATCAATCACCTCGCGCTTCCCCCACCACTAACCACCACCTCCATCAACCACCACATCTTCTACTGAACTGCTCTGCAAGATGCGTCTCAGCGGGCCCTTTCCTCCTTAAAATGCTGTGTTCTCCATGCTCTTAGGACACCATGCTCCTGGCTTTCCTCCTGCTCAAAGCTCCTCCGTCTCTGCCTTCTCTGCAGGCTTTGCCTCCTGCTTCCTGATACTACATATTGGAACACCCTGGCATTTGCTTCTCAGATCTCCCTTTTACACTCACTGCCTAGGTGATCTCTCCAAGCCCTGTGTCTTCAAAGATTACCTACCAACCAATGATTCTCAGCTTCCTCCCTTAAGTCCAGACTTCCGCATGCTATGGCCAGCTTATCTCCACCTGGATGCCTCCCAGTTAGCATAACCAAAAGGGAACTTGATATGATTTCCCTAAACCTATTTCTCCGGTAGTTTTCCCACCTCAGTAGACACCCCCTTCACCCCATTGCTCAGAGCCGACTTGCCCCTGACTCCTCCCTGTTTTTACAGTCTGCATGCAATACTACAACCAGTTCTGCTGGGTCTACAAGCAAACCACATCCTGAATCTTCCCACCTCCCATCACCTCCACTGCTACTTCCAAATCACCAGCAATAGGCTCCTAATTGGACTCACGGCCTCCACTCTGTTTCCCATTGTAACCTTCTAAAAAGGTAGAAATGTGAATCATATTGTCCCTTTATTCAAAACCATCTATGAATCTCTCTTTATTCCCCTGCTTCTCGAGTGCCCCACCACATGCACACCCTTTCAGCCTCGGCCACTATCATTCTACTTTCTATCTCCATGATGTTAATGTTTTGAGCTCCCACAGATGAATCAGAGCAGGCAATATCTGTCTTTTTGTGCCTGGCTAATTTCACTTCCCATATTAACCTCTAGTTCCATTCATGTTGCTGCAAATGACAGGATTTCATGCTTTTTATGGCCGAATAGTATTCCATTGTGTATATATATATATATATATATATATATATATATATACCTTTTCTTTATCCAAGCAACTATTGATAGACAAGTAAGTTGGTTCTATATCTTTGCTATTGTGAATAGTGATGCAATAAATAGAACCAAACACTGCATGTTCCCATTCATAAGTGGGTGTTGAACAATGAGAACACACCGACACAGGGAGGGGAACATCACACACTGGGGCCTGGGGAGTGGGGGCTAGGGCAGGAATAGCAGGGGATGTGGGGATTGGGGAGGGATAGCGTTAGGAGAAATACCTAATGTAGATGACAGGGGGATGAATGCAGCAGGCCACCACCAGGCACGTGTACACCTATGTAACAAACCTGCACCGTCTGCACACGTACCCAGAACTTAAAGTATAGCAAAAAAAGAAAAAGAAAAAAAATTGAAGAAATAAGTTCTAATGTTTGACAGCAGAGTAGGGTGACTCTGATGTTAGGATATCTGTCACCTTGGTATTTTTTATTTCTATGTGTTGGGAACATTTCAGGTCTTTTTTTCCCTAGCTATTTAAAAACATATAATTTTTAAATATATACAAATTACAAAAATATGAAAATATCAAGATGATAGATATCCTAAATACCCTGACTTGATCATTACACATTCTATGCACATAACAAAATATCATATGTGCCTCATAAATTTCTACAAAAGTTATTATCAATGTTTAAAAATAAAAAATAAAACCTAAATCTAAGCACACTTCTTTTTAAAAAAAATAATAATCAACCTCTTTCCTTTTCTCATCCACTCCTTCCCCACAACCTCTGGTATCCATCATCTACTCTCTGCTTCGGTGAGTCTGACTTTTTTAGATTCTACATGTAAGTGGAATCATGCAGTATTTGTCTCTCTGTGCGTGGCCTATTTCACTTAGCTCTAGGATTAGCCGTGTTCTTCCAGATGATCGTATTTCCTCGATTTTGAGGACTGAATAGCATTCCTTTGTGGATATACATTTCCGTTATTTGTTCATCAACAGATGAGCACCTGAGTTGCTTCTATATCTTAGCCGTTGTGGATACTGCTGCAGTGAATAGCATTATACAGAATGGTACTATAATCAATAATCACATATTATACATTTTAATTTGCTAAAACAGTGAATTTTAAATGTTCTCATACAAAACAATGGTAAGTAAATGAGATGTCAGGTATGTTAATTAGCATGATTAAATCATTCTGCAACGTGAATACGTATCAAAACATCACAGTGTGCCACAAATATATACAATTATTATTTACCAGTTAAAAGCTAAATACATTTTAAATGCATAAATATGGACCGTCAGTGGCTACCCATCACACTCAGAACAAAGCTCATGGCCAAGGCGCTCACTTTGTGTCCCGGACTCTGACTCCCTCTCTGCCACACAGGCCTTCCTGCAGTCCTGCGATCAGTCCATGCCTGTTTCTCTCTTGGCCCCTTTTGCCTGGAATGCTCTTCCCCCAGATGCTGGCACAGCTGGCTCCCTCCATTCATGTCACAATTCAAATGTCACCTCCTTAAAGACAACTTAGGCAAATTCTGGCTCACCCCCTTGCTCACTATCCCCTCCCTCTGTTATGTTTGTTTTCATTTCCTTCCTGGCACTCATCACTACCTGACATGTTAGAATTCTGCTGTTTATTGTCTGTGCCAGTAGAGTGGGTATTCCATGAGGGCCAAGACTTTATCTGCCAGGAGCCTTGTTGCCAGCAACAGAACAAGGCACATGGTATAATATTGATGGATTGATTGAATGAATGTCTAACCCACTGGTACAGTTTGGATATTTGTCCCCACCTAAATCTGATGTTGAGATGTAATCCCTGATGTTGGAGGTGGGGCCTGGTGGAGGTGTTTTTATCACTGAATTGGATCTCTCATGGCTTGGTGCTGTCCTAGCAACAGTGAGTGAGTTCTTGGGAGATACAATCATTCCTTTTTGTTGTTGTTGAGAGGGAGTCTCGCTGTCGCCCAGGCTGGAATTCAGTGACACCATCTCGGCTCAGTGCAACCTCCACCTCCCAGGTTTAAGCAATTCTTCTGCCTCAGTCTCCCTAGTAGCTGGGACTAAAGGCGTGTGCCACCACGTCAGCTAAGTTTTAGGGTTTTTTTTTTGTATTTTGAGTAGAGATGGGGTTTCACCATGTTAGCCAGGCTTGTCTCGAACTCCTGACCTCAAATGATCCCCCTACCTCGGCCTCTCAAAGTGCTGGAATTACAGATGTGAGCCACCGCACCTGGCCAATATCCAATCATTTCAAAGAGTGTGGCACTTCCCACCCACTCTTGCTCCTGCTTTCCCATGTGATGTGCCGGCTCCCCATTCACCTTCTGCCAGGAGTCAAAGCTCCCTGAGGCCTCCCCAGATGCCAAGAAGATGCTGATGCCTTGCACGTGCAGTCTGCAGAATGAAAGCCTTCATGAGCCAATGAAAGCTCCTTTCTTTATAAATGGCCCAGTTTCAGGTATTTCTTTATAGCCATGCAAGAACAGCCCCACACACCAACTTACTAATATGGATCTGCACTCAGGGAATCCATCCCCATGTAACGCCAACTCAGTAAGGCCCAAACCAAACTCTCAGCCCTGCTACCGTGTAGCTCTGTCCATCGGCTTGGTCTCCTGATGGGCTTCGTGCTGCCAAGCTCCTGAGGTTTCCACTCCCAATCGGCAACTCCCAACTCCCTTGTTGCTTTGTCAGAGGGTTGGCTGCACACAGGCTGCTGAAAACCACTATTCCTGGATGGGCACAGGGCCAGAGTGCCTGGGGATTTATGTCCCCACTGGGGAGAGTTTTTAACCAAAAACTGCTAGTTGCAGGAATATAAATACTTCAGGCCTCATGCCCAGGCATGAGCTCTGGGGTGTGACCTGCGCTGTCCCCAGGGCTGCCCTGCAGGTCTAAGCCGCAGATCTTTTGCCTTGCTGCACCATGGCACGTTCTCCTTCCCCTCCCTGTCCTACTGCCCCACTTCCCTGCTAGTGGTTCCTGGGTTTGCTTCCTACTAAAGCATCTGCATGAATCCTCCTCTCCAAACCGGCCTCTCCTCAAATCCCCTCCCATCATCCACATCTCAGGGAATGCTACCTCTTCTCAGTTGGTGATCTAAGCAGAGACAAAGCTATCCTATTCTTTTATATATATATATATATATATATATATATATATATATATATATGCATTTTAGATTTTAAGGTACATGTGAAGAACATGCAGGATTGTTGAATAGGTATGTACATGGCAGTATGATTTGCTGCCTTCCTCCCCATCCCTATATCTGGCATTTCTCCCCATGTTATCCCTCCCCAACTCCCCATATCCTGCTGTCCCTCCCCTATTTCCCCCTACAGACCTCAGTGTGTGATGCACGAACTCATCGTTTTTAAGGCTGCATAATATTCCATGGTGTATATGTGTCACATTTTCCCAGTCCAGTCTATCATCGATGGGCATTTGGGTTGGTTCCAAGTCTTTGCTATTGTAAACGGTGCTGCAATGAACATTCGTGTGCATGTGTCCTTATAGTAGAACGATTTATAGTCCTTTGGATATATACCCAGTAATGGGATTGCTGGGTCAAATGGAATTTCTATTTCTAGGTCCTTGAGGAATCGCCACACTGTCTTCCACAATGGTTAAACTAATTTACACTCCCACCAACATCTGTTCTTCTTTATCTAACCCTACCCAACAGTGTTCCCTGTCTTGACCCCTGTTGGTTGGAGTCCATTTCTCTCACTGCCCCGCTTCAGGCTGGCCCTAAACGTGTTCTTGACTTATGGAAGCCTTGTCATTGCAGGAGTGAAAACATTCTGCAGGCGGCTGTCTCTTATCTCACTAATCAAAGCATCTCACATAGCACTTAAAATGCCTCATGAGATCACATCCACCCTCCCTCCTTCATTTTACACCAACAAATCTACTTACAGTTCATTGCTGGCTACTATCATTTGCATTTTACAACAGTAGATTTCTTACTTTACTCGATGAGAGCCTATCTACATTAGCTGAGCACGGGTAACACAGTAATAGAAAAGGCACAGCTTCAGACTTGAAGGAGCTCATTCTTGAGACGCAAATCAAAACCACAATGAGCTATCATCTCACACCAGTGAGAATGGTTACTATTAAAAAGTCAAAAACTAACAGATGCTGGCAAGGTTGCAGAGAAAAGGGAACACTTACACCTTGTTGGTGGGAATGCGAATGAGTTCAGCCCCTGCAGGAAGCAGTTTGGAGGTTTCCCAAGGAACTCAGAATGGAGTTACCTTTCCACCCAGTGACCCCATTCCCACCACACTCAGAACAAAGGAGAACGAATCATTCTACCAAAAAGACATCCGCAACCCCATGTTTGCCACAGGACTACTCACAATAGCAAAGGTGTGAAATGAACCCCAGTGTCCAGCAATGGTGGATTGGATAGGAACAGTGTGGGATACATACAGCATGGAATACTATGCAGCCACACAGAAGAATAAATTATGTCCTTTTCAGCAACCCAGATAGAGCTAGAAGCCATTATCCTAAGCAAATTAACACGGAAACAGAAAACTAAATCCCACACATTCTCAATTACAAGAGGGAGCTAAAGATTGAGTACACATGGACACAAAGATGGGAGTAATAGACAGTGGGGATCCCAAAAGTGGGGAGGGAGGAAAGACATAAACCACCTATCAGGTGCTGTGTTTACTATTCGAGTGACAGGATCAGGAAGCCCAAACCTCAGCATCGCTCAATATACCCATGTGACAAACCTTTACATGTAACTCCTGTCTATAATTTAAATTTTAAAAAAGAAGAAAAAAAGGAAGGAGGAAGAGGAGGAGATGGGGAGGAGAAGGAGAAGAAGAAGGGGAGGAAAAGAAGGGGGGAAGAGAGGAGTGGAGGGGAAGAAAGAGGAGGAGGAGAAGAGGAAAAAAGCAACAGCTAATCCTTTAGGACAAAACAGAGACATGAAAACACTTTCACACTACAACACCTAAAGTTACCGCAAGGCACTGTGTGCAGGGCACTTTAGGAACACAGAGTTAGGCATGGTAGCTAATTCTCAGGATTCTACATGAGCATGGATTATATTACATCTGTCTTTAAATCCCAGATGCAATTGGCCAGGTGCAGTGGCTCACACCTGTAACCTCAGCACTTTGGGAGGCTGAGATGGAAAGATCACTTGAGTCCAGAAGTTCAAGATCATGAACTGCAAACACAGTGCCTAACACTTAGTAGGCTCATAATGGATTAATGAATTTTGCCTGCTGAGTTACATAGAAGTATTCCCAGAAGTGACATTTCTGTTGGGTTTTAAAAATGAGAAGGGATGGCCAGGCACAGTGGTTCACACCTGTAATCCCAGAACTTTGGGAGGCCTAGGCAAGTGGATCACTTTGAGTTCAGGAGTTCAAGACCAGTCTGGCCAACATGGTGAAACCCCGTCTCTACTAAAAATACAAAAATTAGCTGGATGTGGTGGCGTGTGCCTGTAGTCTCAACTACTCAAGAGGCTGAGGCAGGATAATTGCTTGAACCCAGGAAGCAGAGATTGCAGTGAGCAGAGATCGGGTCACTGTAGTCCAGCCTGGGCCACAGAGTGAGACCCTGTCTCAAAAAAACAAAGAGAGAGAGAGAGAGAGAGAGAGAGAGAGAGAGAAGGCAGGAAAAGAGCTTTCTGGGAAGATATCAGAAAATGTGCAAAGACCAAGGAAATAAAGGAATGATGTAATTTTTTTTGTTTGTTTGTTTTTTGAGATGGAGTCTTGTTCTTGTCACCCAGCTTGGAGTGCAATGGCATGATCTTTGCTCACTGCAACCTCCACCTCCAGGGCTCAAGGGATTCTCCCACCTCGGCCTCCCAAATAGCTGGGATTACAGGCACACACCACCATGCCCAGATAATATTTGTATTTTTAGTAGAGATGGGTTTCACCATGTTTTCCAGGCTGGTCTCGATCTCCTGACCTAAAATGATTCAGCCACTTCAGCCTCCCAAAGTGCTGGGATTACAGGCATGAGCCACTGTGCCTAGATTTTTTTGTTTTAAAGCAAATTGCTCCGGATATTTGGAGCCTCGCAGGCATAGTTAAGAACTGAGAAGAGTCAGAACTAAGGCTGACAGAAGATCAGTACAGAATGCATAAGTCTAGACTGGGTCCTAAGGCAGGAGGAGGTCATGGAAAGTTTTTGAATCCTCCCACTGATTAGGATCCCAGGGAAAGAAGACCATTAACATCTGTACTGTCTCCAGTCATATAAATGACTCCTTAAATGTCCACTGGTTGCTCATACTCTTTTAGCCTAAATATCTGTATCCCCGGTTCTAAGAAGCCACTGTTCTGTTGTAGCCGAATCTTGTAAAAATCCATCCCGTGAAGCTGCCATCAGGGTTAGTGATCACTAAGTGAATTCATCCTTTGACCAAATCTCTACTCCAAAAGGACAGAAAATAAGTTCTGTTATCAGATGAGATCAAACCACTATACCCATCATCGGGGGGATGAGTTTTTAGTTGTGTGTATGTGCATTTTTTTCATTTTTTTATTATTTTATTTTCATTTTTTTGAGACAGAGTCTTGTACCAAGTACCAGCTTGATCAGGAGACCCCCACCCAGGAAGCACTGAAGGTATTTGAGGGGCAGACACCCAGATAGCACAACAGAGTTGTCCATCCTGGTGAACCATCAGCCTGAGAGCCTCTGAGGCTGACAGCTCTCCAGGCTGAAGGCCCTGAGCACATTCCCATCCACACATCTATTTGCTCCTTGAGAGGTGATTCCTAGCAATGCACAGGTGTCTACATACACACACACACACACACACACACACACACACAACCCAAGACTATACCAAGAAGGCAGCTGTCACCCGCCCACCACCAATCACAAACCAAAAGATATTCTCCACAAAGAAGAATAGTTAAGAATAGTTTGCAGGGCAAACCTAATCTGTCAACATCTTCCCTCTTCTTTTCACAAAGCTAGGTAAGCAAATACAGCTCCAACTTGGTGAACCATTTCTTGGAGGCTTCTGGATCCATACTTAAAAATGAGAACCATCTCAATTGGGAGACCCCAACCCAGGTGGCACTGACGGTGGTTGAGAGGCAGACACCCAGATTGCACAACAGAGTGGTCTATCCTGGGGACCAACAGCCTGAGAGCATCTGGGGCTGACAGCTCTCCAGGCTGAAGGGTGCGTATGGGGGTATGCCTGTGAGTGCGTATGTGGGTATGCCTTTGAGTGCGTATTTGGGTCTATGAGTACAAGATGGGTTGGATGTCTGAGTGTGTGTGCATGTGAATGTGGTGCGCTTGTGTCCAGGCTCCTGGGTACATTGCACTTGTGCATAAATATTTACTGCGTTTGTAACTGCATGTGGACATGTGCATGTATGTACACAGGCTTGTGTTTGCATGTGTGTGTGCACAAGCGGAGGCATGCCTGTGTGCACAAGCACCTTCCACCTCGCACGGTTTGTGTGTGAGGTGCTGAGAGCCTGTGTATGCCACAGCCAGCCCCGTCCCTTCCTGCTTCATGGCTTCCCTTTGCTCATTAACACAGTCTGCAGTGGCTACGCCTGTGGCATTGGGCCTCTGTAGAGAGTGTTAAATATCGCAACTGTTTATTGCTTAATATTTTTCACGCTAATAGCAGGCTAATTCACAGGGATTCAGGGCAGTGTATAAAACACCTTCTGCTGACTGCTCATTTTGTGCCAAGGAAAGACTTGGCAACCAGCAGGCCCCGTCCAGGGTCTCTTTGACTCAGTATGCGATGCCACACTGCCCCCCATTTGGTCGCTGCTGAATGCATTTGCAGCCAGGCTGAGTGCACAGGAAACAGCAATGTCTGCATTTCTCTGCTGAGTCAATGATGGGAGAATGGAAGCTGGAGCTACACTCTGTGGGGTCAGTGGGCTCAGCCCTGGAGAAACCAATTTTAGAAGGGGGGAAAAAGAGCTGGTAATGACTCCAATCAAATCATGTTCACATTTTGGTTGGCCATGGATCTGCTGGTCTGGCTGTGGCAAAAAGCTGTTTGATCATCACCAGTAAAAAATCACGTGCTTCTCACATAGGAAACCTCTTACAGCCACCACTTATTTCCTGAGCATTTACTATGTGCTGGCAGTGCACCAAGACTTGCATAAGAATTTCTTCATTTAATCCTTAACAATAACCCTTTAGGGCAAATAGTCGTGTCTCCATATTAGTGATGAAGAAATTGAAGTTCAGAGAATTTAAACGACCCTGACAATCAGCTAGTGGCAATGCTCAGCGCCAACCCCTGGGTCTTCTGGCTCCACACCCCAAACACATTACTAACATTCTGCACTGAAGAGCCTGCATATCTGAACCCTTGATCTCATAGATGTGTTTTGCGTGGCTAATGGAGTTGGGTTTTTTCTTTTATTTTTTAGCACGTATCGATATTTTAAAATTGAACAATTATTGATAAAAATCTAGAGTCCCCAACTTTCTTCAAAAATTAGACTGCCTGTTAACACTGAGTTTCAATTCCTGCTTGGCAACCCGTGCCCAGAGCTGAGTTTCAGCTGTCTTGTCTACACAGCGCATGTTATCTTCAGCTTGCCACACTCCTCACCACTCCCTATTACCCACACTCAGCCCTTTTTATTTATTGATATTACTGACCTAGCACCTGCCACAACTTTTTAGATCTTTTTTGCAAAGGAAAATCACCCCTCTTTGAAAGGTGGAAATGAGTCATAGAACTGATTTCTGTAGATTGAAATTGTTGGATATTTGCTTTCAGATAGTTACGTGATCGAGTTAATGTTTCCAACTAGACAATACAGACCAGAAAAGCAATCACAGCGAGCAGTTTACAGAGAGGAGCAATTGATGAGAAAATTTGTGAAAGGGTTACAGTTTTCCCGGCATTCAAAATGAAAATCGTGTTAAGTCTCATGTAAACATGCAGATACTCTAAAGACTTAAATCACCTGGTGATTAAACTGAGTAAGAATGGCTAACAGCTGGGATATTTGAAAAACAGCAACATGAAAATTCTGTGGTTATTGTTTTTGTTTGTTTGTTTGTTTTTAATTTATTTATTTAACTTCAGGTGCTTTTCACTCTGAAATTCTGTGTTGAGTACTTTCGGAATTCAGCAGGCCTCGTGTGGCCCAAGGGCATTAGGGTTGCTCTGAAACCTGTAGCCAAGAACACAGCCCTGTCTCAGTCAAGGCTAGAAAAATAACTCCACGGCAAGTTGATGCATTTCTTAATTTTGACACTAGATGAACACATTGGGAGAAAAGAGGGCTCCAGTGGCCTCAGCCTCTAGGAGTAAGAACCTCTCTCATGGTTCTGCGGCCGGAAGATGAGAAAAGGAATCCTCACTGGTCTAAGGGTAATTGGCAGGCCCCACCACTCAGCACAGCAATTGTTACCTTGTAAGAATGTGGTTCTAGATGCTAGAGAGCTTCCAGCTTCTCACAACGAGAAATCTGCATTTTATAGGAAATCCCCAAATTATTAAAAGGCAGTACATAAAGCGTTCCTTGAGGAGTTACTTTGTAAATAACAACAGCTACCTCCTTTGCAGGCCAGGCATGAACTAAGCACATGGCACATGATCACGTGAAAGCTCTCCTGTGGCTCACACCTATAATCCCAGCACTTTGGGAGACTGCAGCGGGCAGATCATTTGAGGTCAGGAGTTCAAGACCAGTCTCACCAACATGGTGAAACCCCGTCTCTACTAAAAATACATGAAAATTACCCAGGCATGATGTTGGGCACATGTAGTCCCAGCTACTTGGGAGGCTGAGGCAGGAGAATCACTTGAACCCAGGAGGCGGAGGTTGCAGTGATACAAGATCATGCCACTGCACTCCAGCCTGGGCGACAAGACTCTGTCTCAAAAAAAATAAAAATAAAATAAAAGCTCCCATTAAGCAGCCTGTACACCATTCCAAAATCTTTACAGATATTAACTCACTCATTTACTCCTCCTAATATCCTGTGCACTAGGTGCCATTACTGTCATTCCCATTTGACAGAGAAGGAAGATGAGGCTTAGAGACGTGATATCACATGATGAGTAAGTGGCAGAGCTGGGATTTGAACCCAGAAGCTCAGGCTCCTAGCTCTGACTCTCAATCATGCTATGGCACTACCCTAGTGAATTTTCACAGCAATCCTTTGAAGTGAGTCTTATTGCCATCCCCATTTAAGAGAAGAAGAAACTGAGGCCAGAGAGGAATGGTCACTTGCCTGAGGTCGTGGGGGTCTATCTAATTCCAGTGCTGGCGTCTTTCTGAACAAGCCTCAAGGTCCTTGCACGAGGCAAGAGGAAAGCGGGGTGGGCTGCTAGAGAAGAGTGAGGGAAACGTTTTTCTAAAATCCAAATGTCATTTTTTTTCTCTGATAAGAAAAAGGCTACTCTAGCTGTCAGACTATAAGCTGCAACCTTTATGTTTACAAAGCAAAAAGGGCAATTAAATGAGACAAAATAAATCTTCTCGGGCCTCTGTCAATGGACCTTGCCGGTCTTCAGTCTGAGGGCTGATTGACAGGACACATTACATTCTGGAGCGGACTCAGCCTCTGACATTTCTTTGATGCAGCACTGAAACATGAGGCTGGTTTCTTAAAGTGCCCTGCCTTCCATGCTGCAGGGATCTCCAAGACGGAAGGGCATATGCAATGCTTGGCTGAGACAGGGAAGCGATGGCCACACTCACAGTGAAGACGACAATCATGATCTCCATGACAATGTGGCAGGTTGCAGCCATTATGGCTCTCTCTGTGCCCAGCACTGTGCTAGAAGATGTCAGCCATGTCACTGTCCCTAAGGTGGGTCACTCCGGTTGCCATCTGTCAGGTGTCAGGGCTTATGATGAATTCTGCACAGCATCACGCAGAATGGCTTTATTGGAGATGACAAAACCAAGATCTGAAAAAGGGGACAAGACGTGTCAGCCTCTTTTTTTTTTGAGATAGAGTCTCACTCTGTCACACAGGCTGCAGTGCAATGGCACAATCTCATCTCACTGCAACCTCCACCTCTCAGGTTTAAGCAATCCTCTGCCTCGGCCTCCTGAGTAGTTGAGATTACAGGTGCCCACCACCACACCCAGCTAATTTTTTGTATTTTTAGTAGAGACAGGGTTTCACCATCTTGGCCAGGCTGGTATTGAACTCCTGACCTAGTGATCCACCTGCCTCGGCCTCCCAAAGTGCTGGGATTACAGGTGTGAGCCAGCACGCCCAGCTGTGTCATCCTCTTATCACCCTCAGAGACAGGTGTGCCAAGGCCCGTGTGCTCTGTGGACCCTCTGTGGGAGTACGTTCTGGGGAAAGATCTCACTCCAATAATTGCTCTCCTTTCTCATAGGGTAAGTAAGGCAGCAGCCTTGACAAAGTGAAAATACAACCTGATATCAGGTATTCTGAAGTCATCTGGGAAAGACCCTAGGAAGTTGAGCTTGGGCAAACCACCTTTTTCTGGAATGAGAAAGCCACGCACTCCATGAGAAGGTGAGCTTGACCCCAGTTCCTCCCTCTGGGAGAGGAAAGCCCCCACTCCTCACTGATTGATCCTCCAGGGTCCATTTTAAACAGTCCTCCTTGGATTCTCAGTTATCCCATCTAACCCTAGTGACAGTCCTTCCTAGTTGACACTAGCAGTGTTCCTGTTTCCATGCCATCCTGCAAAATAGATAAATAAATAAATAAACCCAGTTTTTCATTCACATTTTCATTTCTAATCATAAGCATTAGAGACTAGAACTGAACAAGAGTCGAACAACTTAGGCTTGAACTGCATGGGACCACTTATATGTGGATGTCTTTCAAGCAAATTGGATGAAAACACAGTACACCCCGGATGAGAAACCCACTGATACGATTTGACTGTGTCCCACCCAAATCTCATCTTGAATTGTAGCTCTCACAAGTCCCATGTGTTGTGGGAGGGACCCAATGGGAGGTAACTGAATCGTGGGGGTGGGTTTTTCCCACGCTGTTCTCATGACAGTTAATAAGTCTCCTGAGATCCGATGGTTTTATAAAGTAGAGTTCCACTGCACAAGCTTTCTCTCTTGCCTGCCTCTATCCATGTAAGACGTGACTTGCTCCTCCTTGCCTTCCACCATGATTGTGAGGCCTCCCCAGCCACGTGGAACTGTGAGTTCATTAAACCTCTTTCCTTTATAAATTACCCAGTCTCAGGTATGTCTTTATTAGCAGCATGAGGACAGACTAATACACCCACATATGCAGAGTGCAGACTTTTTCCACATGCAGTTCTGCAGGACCAGCTGCAGGTCTTGAGCATGCTAGAATTTGGGTATAGACAAGTGATCTTGGAACCAATTCCCTGAATATACTGAGGAATGACTGCAATTGCACAGGGATTAGAATTTGATCCTGTTGATTGACTGATCAATGGTTGAATGCTTCTGCCATCTAGAGAAGCACTGTAACACTTAGGCTCAGGGTCAGAGAAGCATGGGATCCATTCCCGGGTTCTGCATGAATGCATTTGTGACTCTAGATAGGCCACTTAATGGTCCCTGCCTCAGTTTCCTCCTCTGTAAATTGGAAGTCATATCAGAACCTATTTCATGGGGATACTGTGAGAAGTAAAATGAGATGGTGTGTTAAAGTGCATCCCAGCACACCTAACGTGTTGGTAATGTCACTTCTGATATTCTGGTGTTGCTCATGTGGATGGAGATGATGTTATGATGACGCTGAAGACGATAGTAGTGAAGTTGATGTCCTCCTGCTATCCCACACCACATTCTCCAAGAAAGAACTTTTGCTGGGAAATGTCTAACAGCTGGTGTTTTGCATTTTCTCAGTTAGACAGGCAATAAAGCCATCTTCATTTGCTGGGCATGTGAGTTAAGTATGGGGCTTGAAGACAGTTGATTTGGGAAAGTGGAATGAGCTGAGCAGGCACTAGGCTCCTTTCCTGGTTTCCTTCAAGAGCCAGAGTTACTATGGGAACCAGACTGGAACTACTGCTTTCGTAAGACTATTCCTCACACCTGCTGCGGGAGTGGGTTAATGAGCTACCCTGAAGCAGCCTAATTACACCCAGCCCTTTGTCTTTCAAATGCCACAGATATTCAAGGCACCACCAAAATCCACCTACCTATGTTCAGGTCACTCTATTGTCTCAGATTTAGAGGCCAGGAGACAAGATTTCTTCTATATCCCGAGAAGACAAATATTTAAGACTTTAAGTCTGCCTTCTGGCATGGGGTCATCCAGATGTTTTATGCCTTGCTGAGCCCCAAAGCAGACCCCATTGGTCATGGAGTTGGTAAAGGGCAGGAAGAAGGTGGGACAGCCAGTACATACTTCTAAATCATGACTGCAGATTCCATTGTGTCCCTCCCTGCCGGAAAGGAGAAGAGAAATGAATGTGAATCTACCACCACTACCCGACGTCTGTTCCAAGGAAGCTGTTGTGCTTAGAGGTGCTAAAACAGAAGTCAGAAGACCTGGGTTTGACTGTCTGCTTCCCTCCTAGATGACCTGGGGCAAATCACATCCATCCAAAGCTCACCTTCTCACCTTTCTCATGCTCGAAATAGGGTAAAAGTCCCAGCTCTAGCCATTTTACTAGGTTGTAATGAACATTAAATGAGATAAAGGATGGTGTGCTGGACATCTGAGAGCTGCAAAGTGCTGTGAAAATGCTGTTTAGTAATAGAATGATCTCTCCAGCCGTTACTTAAGGAGGAGCGAGAAATCCTCCTCACCTAGTCGTCAGGCACACAGTCTCAGAAATTCCTATATCGGTGCTGAAGTTTGCACCCAACATAAAGTAGCACCTTGGAAATTCCAGGAAAAATATGAGGAAGAGAAGGAGAAGGAGAATGATGATGAACCGTGGTGCGATGAGGGAATATAACTGTATCAGTTCAAATGTTTTCAGCAGCAAGAAATTGACTCAAAATGGTTTAAATAATGGGACAATTTATAATCTCAAATAAATGAATATCTGGTGGAGATATAAGGAAGGCCTCAGGTGAACGATGAGACAAGGCTCAACAATACCATCAAAAGGCCACATGTTTTCCATCGTCCCCTCTGCCATCTCAATATGCATAGGTTTCCACAATGAGATACCACCTAACCTCAGTTAGCAAGGTCATTATTAAAATGTAAACTAAAATAAAATAAAAACAAAAATAGCCAGATATTGGTATGAATGGGGTGGAAAAGAAATGCTTATCACTGTTGGTGGGAATGTAAATTAGTACAATCTCTATGGAAAAACAGTGTGGAGATTTCACAAAGAGCTAAAAGTAGATCTACCATTCGATCCTACCATTCAATCCAGCAATCCCACTACTGGGCATCTACCTAAAGGAAACACAATCATTGTGTTAAAAAGACAGTTGCACATGTATGTTTATTTCAGCACAACTCACAATTGCAAAGACATGGAATCAACCTAAGTGCCCATCAACCAATGAGTAGATTAAAAAATTGTGGTGCATAGATAGATAGATGATAGATAGATAGATAGATAGATAGATAGATAGATAGATGACATAGATATAGATATATAACTGAATACTCGTAAGCCATAAAAAAGAATGAAATCATATCGTTTGAAGCAACTTGGTTGGAACTGGAGGCCATTATTCTAGATGAAGGAACTCAGGAAGGGAGAACCAAATATCATACATTTCACTTATTAGTGGGAGCTAAGCTATGAGTACACAAAAGCAGACAAAGTAATAGAATAGAAATTGGAGCCTCAGAACAGGGGAGGGTGGGAGGGAAGTGAGGGATGAAAAATCACCCATTGGGTACAATTCACACTGTTCGGGCGATGGGTACACTGAAAGCCCAGACTTCACCATGACAAAATTCATCCATGTGACCAAAACCATGTGTATCCCTAAAGCTGCTGAAATAAAATTTAAAAAGTAATAAATAAAATGAAATTATATATACCAAAAAATATATTCTATTATAAAGATACATGAATATGTATGTTCATTGCAGCACTATTCACAATATCAAAACCATAGAATCAGCCCAAATGCCCATCAATTATAGACTAGATAAAGAAAATGTGGTGTATACACACCATGGAATACTATGCAGCCATAAAAAGGAACAAGATCATGTCCTTTGCAGGAACATAGATGGGGCTGGAAGCTGTTATCCTCAGCATACTGATGCAGAAATGGGAAACCAGACACCTCATGTTCTCACTTATAAGTGGGAGCTGAACTGTGAGAATACATGGACACAAGAAGGAGAGCAACACACACTGGGGCCTGTTGGGAGCATGGGGGTGGGAGGAGGGGGAGCATCAGAAAGAATGGCTAATGGATGCTGGGTTTAATACCTGGTTGATGGTATGATCTGTGCAGCAAACCACCATGCCACACATTTACCTATGTAATGAACCTGCACATCCTGCACATGTACCTAGGAACTTAAAATAAAAGTTGAAGAAAAAGAAATTAACAATTAACAAAAGAAAATAAATAGCCAAAATATGTGTATATATATATACCCATATATGTATTTGTAGGTATACGGTATATACATATACATATAAGGGCATGTATATATATATATGGGTCTGTTCACCTGGCTCCTCATGGACTGAGGATGGTGTCACAGGTTCTAAGCTGCATGTCCTGTACACCACAGGAAAAAGAATTAAGAGAATGTAGGAAAAATAGCTAATCTCTATCATGGCTCTTTCTGTATCTCCTTGTAAGGGACACATCTTACCATGTCTCCTTCTGAGTGAGGAAGCTTTTCCTAGGAGAATGTGACAACTCTCCCTCGTATGTGTCATTGGCCAGAACTGGGATCTTATTCACTGACAAAGGGAAAGGAATTTCCAAGTCTGATCTTGACCCGTGCTGTTCAATGCCATGGCTACTAGTCACATGTGACTATTTTTAAAATTGAAATATAACTTACATAGAGAAAAATACATTATTTTAAAATGTACAATTTCACATTTTTTGTATATTTACAAGGTTGTGCAACCATCACAGCTATCTAATTCTTGAATATTTTCATTGCCCCAAAAAGAAACCCTATAGCCATTCCCCTCCTTCTCTCCAGCTTCTTGTGGTCACTAATATTATTTTTTGTTTCTATGGATTTGTTTATTCTAGGCATTTCATGTTATCGGATTCATATAACATGTGTTTTTCATGTCTCACTTATTTTATTTGGCCTATGTTTCCCAAGTTTCATCCATGTTGTAGAATGTATAAATGCTAATTTCTTTTTATATTCTATTACATAGATAAACTACCTTTTAAATATATCACATTGATCAGTTGATAGACATTTGGGTTGTTTCTGATTTTTAGCTTTTATGGATAGTGCTGCTGTGAACATTCATATATGAGTTTTTGTGTGACTACATGTTTTCAAGTCTCTTGGGTATATACCTCACAGGGGATTAGTGGGTTGGCTGAATCACATGGCATCTCTATATCTAACTTCTGGAGGAACTGCCAAACTGTTTTCCAAAGCAGCTGCACCATTTTACATTCCCACCAGCAATGTATAAAGGTTCCAAATCTCACATCTCTGCCAATACTTGTCCATCTTTATGTTTAATTTTTTTGGAGACTGATTCTCACTCTGTCACCCAGGGTGAAGTGCAATCACAAGTCCTAGCTCACTGAAGCCTCGATCTCCCAAGCTCAAGTGATCCTCCTACCTCAGCCTCCTGAATAGTTGGGACTACAGGCACACACACCACCACACCTGGCTGATTTAAAAACATTTTTTGTAGAGGTGGGGTCTCATGTTACCCAGATTGGTCTCAAACGCATGGGCTCAAGTGATCCTCTGCCTTGGCCCCCCCCAAAGTACTGGAATTACAGGTGTGAACCACTGTGCCCGGCCCTCCATATTTTTTATTATAGCCAATATGTTATTGTTATATTTAAATAATGTAAGCTAATTAAAACTAAATAAAGTTTAAAGTTTAATTCCTCCAGTGGCTAGTGGAAAGTCAGGGTTTAATTCCACTAACCACATTTCATGTACTCAAGAAACTCGTTTCTGTCTCACCTGTCTTGAAGCTCAGACAGAAAATGGGAGCATAGTTTGGATCACAAACTAGAAGCTTTAAAAGGCAGTGGTGACTATCAAGACATGTAAAGGAAACTGCAGACTCGTGCAGAGCTAGGGCAAGAGACTACAGGCAGAGGACTATAACAGAACATCTAAAACCCTGAGAAGAAGCTTGGGTGAGACTAAGGCATTTAAAAGCTGCTGGACCTGGGTGTAGTGGCTCAGTCCTGTAATCCCAGCACTTTGGGAGGCTGAGGCTGGCGGATACTTGAGCCCAGGAGTTAAAGACTAGCCTGGGCAATATAGCAAAACCCCATCTCTAAACAAATACAGAAATGAAAAATAAAACAATAATAGTTTCTAGGAGAAATTGAGGGGAAAAGAACACACAAAAATCCAGATGGAACACATGCCCAGAATAGACCTGAGAAGACTATAAACCTTCACCCAGGGTTGATCTCAAGGCTCAGGGAGTCACATATTAATGAAGATCTTCCTTGCCAGTGGGCAAAGACTGAGAAAGGTGGCTGTTTTTCAAATGCCCCATTGTATTAGTTCATTTTCATACTGCTATAAAAAACTGGCGAGACTGCGTAATTTATAAAGGAAAGATTTCATTGACTCACAGTTCTGCATGGCTGGGGAGGGCTCGGGAAACTTATAACTATGACAGAAATGGAAACAAACATATCCTTCTTCACATGATGGCAGAAAACAGAAGTGCCAAGCAAATGGGGGAAAAGCTTCTTATAAATACATCGGATCTTGAGAACTCACTCACTATCATAAGAACTGCATGGTAAACTGCCTCCATGATTAATCACCTCCCACAAGGTTCCTCCCCCAACATGCGAAGACTACAATTTAGATTACAATTAAAGATGAGATTTGGGTGGGGACACGGAGCCAGACCACATCACCAATGTTCAACAAAAGACCACAAAGCATACAAAGAAAGAGGGGAGCATGGTCCATTCAAAGGAACAAAATTTATCTCCAGAAACAGTCTCTGGAGAAACACATGCATGAGACTTACTAAAGAAAAACTCTAAAGCATGTCTTAAATATGCTTAAAGAGCAAAAGGCAAACAAGGACAAAGAACTGAAGAAAATCGGAAAAGCATATCTGAACAAATGGAAAATATTTACAAAGTGATAGAAATAACAAACTAGAACCAAAAAGAAATCTTGGAATGAAAAATGCAATAACTAAATTGAAAAACTTCACTAGAAGAATTCAACAGCAGTTTCAAATAGGTAAGAAAAAATATCAGTAACTTGAAGGTAAGTAATCTGAAATTATCAAATCTGAAAAGAAAAAAGAATAAAGAAAAGTGAACAGAGCAGAAAGTACTTACAGGACACCATTAAGTGGACCAATGTGCACATAATATGAATGTTATAGGAGTTTCAGAAAGACAAAATAAAAAGAAGAGAACTTATTAGAAGAAATAACGTCTGAACACTATTCACAATAGCAAAGACATGGAATCAACTTAAATGGTCATCAATGATAGACTGGATAAAGAAATGTGGTACATATACACCATGGAATACTATACAGCCATAAAAAAGAACAATATCATGTTATTTGCAGGAACATAGTTAGAGCTGGAGGCCATTAGTTTTAGCAAACTAACACAGGAACAGAACACCAAATAACACATGTGCTTATAAGTGGGAGCTAAATGATAAGAACACATAGATACATAGAGGGGAACAATGCACACTAGGGCCTATCAGAGGATGGAGGTTAGGAGAAGGGAGAGGATCAGAAAAAGTACCTGATGAATACTAGGCTTAATACCTGGGTGACAAAACCATCTGTACAACAAACTCTCATGACATGAGTTTGCCTATATAACAAACCTGTACACCTATCCCTGAACTTAAAATAAAAGTTAATTTTATTTTTTAAAAAAGTAATAAATGTAATTCATTTTTTAAAATAAAAACAAATTTTAAAAAGAAATAATGGCTGAAAAATTCCCAGATTTAAGGAAGGAAATGGATATACAAATACAAGACACTTTATTTAAGATAAATATCCTAAATAAGCTTCATTTACGATAAAGATCCTAAATAACCTTCATTTAGGATAAATCCGGAGACCCACACCAAGATATATTATAGCTAAACTGTTTAAAGGTAAAGAGAATCTTGAAAGCTATAAGAGAAAATTGACCTTATACAAGAGATCTCCATACAACTGTCAACAGACTTCGCAGCAGAAACCTTGCCCACCAGAGGGCAGTGGAACAATAAAAACTACTCAACTAAGAGACTGTATCTTAAAAACTATCCTTCAAAATAAGAGAAAAATTAAGACATTACCACTAGCACTGCACTACAAGAAACACTAAAGGGAGTCCCTCAGGTTGAAATAACTTGAAGCCATATGAAAATACCAAGTTCTCTGGTAAAGGTAAAATACATGACAAATATAAAAAAGAGGATTATGATAATTTTGGTTTGTAACTCCGCTTTTTATTTTCTATAAGATTTAAAACACAAATGCATGAAACTAGCTATAAATCTGTGTTAATGACTATACAGTATATAAGATGCAGTGAGTGGTATCGATAACATAAAATGGGGTGTGAGGTTGTAAAAAAGTAGAGATTTTATATGTGACTGACGTTAAACAGGTATGAATTTGAAATAAATGATCATAATGATAGTATTTTATATGTAATCCCCAGGGTAGCCAGAAATAAAATATCTATAGAACATACACAACAGTAAATGAGAAAGAAATCAAAACATGGCTGCTATGGTATGCATGTGCGCCCCAAATTCATGATTGAAAACATAATCCCCAGCACAACCATGTCGGTAGGTAGAGCCTCATGGGAGGTGTTTAGGTCATGAGGGTTCTGCCTTCATGAGTAGATTAATGCTGCTATAAAAAAGGGCTTGCCAGAGTGAATTTATTTATTCTCTTCTATTCTTCTGCCACGTGAGGACACAGAGCTTCCCAAACTAAAAGAGAGGTAATCAAAGCAGAGAGTCGATGGACCCTGGAGCTTGTGTGACCTGAAGTCTACCTCCTGACATCACGAACAGTAATAGAAAAGCCAAGTGAGAAGAGGCTGCAGTGGTGTGTCTGGGGCAAGCTGGAATCACCAGATGGTGAAAGATTCTCAGGCCTAGCTTGGCTATGGAGAGCTGCGAGACCTGTCACTCAGGCAGAGATAACAAACACTTCATCATCAGTCATCCTGATGATTGGTGGACACGGTTTGGCTGTGTCTCCACCCAAATCTCATCTTGAATTGCAGTTTCCATAATTCCCATGTGTCATGGGAGGGACCTGGTAGGAGGCAACTGAATCATGGGGAAGGGTTTTTCCCATACTGTTCTCATGATAGTGAATAAGTGTCACAAAATCTGATGGTTTTATAAAGGGGAGTTCCCTGGACACAATCTCTTCCTGCTGCCATGTAAGAGAGGCACGTGCTCCTCCTTAGCCTTTCTGCCATTATTGTGAACCCTCCCCAGCCTTGTGAAACCGTGAATCTATTAAACTTCTTTTACTTTATAAATTACCCAGTCTTGGGAACATCTGTATTCGCAGTGTAAGAACAGACGAATACACTGGGCAAGCAGTGGATGGACTGCTTGGAGACCAGTTGGCTTCCCTAAATCCCTTGACAGCATGTAACATCCCAGAACATGAGATAATCTTAGAGACCTACTTTAGAGAAATTCCTAAAATGACTGACATTAAAGTTGAAGTGAGAGGGCTCAAATTCAGAAATCAAGTTGAGTTCAGCAAAAAATAAGTTAGTTTTCTCTCAAATTCGAGTTCATGAATTGGAATTTGTACCTGTCATATGATGAAATCCCCACTATTTTTCCCCTTTGTCCCTGAATAGATACCAATCTCTTAGCTCTCTATTAAAAATCCCCCAACAGTCTAATTTCTATCCCTTGCAGGCTCATGTCTCACCACCCCCAATTGTTAAAATACCTTCTAGGGCTGGGCACAGTAGCTCAAGATGTAATCTCAGCACTTTGGGAGGCTAAAGTGGGAGGATTGCTTGAGCCTGGGAGGTCAAGGCTGCAGTGAGCTATGATCATGACAGTGCACTCCAGCCTGTGTGACAGAGCAAGACAAGAAGAAAGAAAGAAAAAGAAGAAAGAAGAAAGAAAGAAAGAAAGAAAGAAAGAAAGAAAGAAAGAAAGAAAGAAAGAAAGAAAGAAAGAAAGAAAGAGAAAAAGAAAGAAAGATACAAAAAGACAAAGAAGGAAAGAAAAGAAAGAAAGAGAGAGGGAGGGAGGGAGGGGAGAGAGAAACAGAGAAGGAAAGGAAAGAAAGAGAGAAAAAAAGAAAGGAAGAAAGAGAGAGAAAGAAGGGAGACAGGGAGGGAGAAAGGGAAGGAGAGGGCAGGAGGGAGGGAAGGAGAGAGGGTGGGAGTGAGGGAGGAAATGGAGGGAAGGAGGAAGGGAAGGAAGGAAAGAAGGAAGGAAGGAAGGAAGGAAGGAAGGAAGGAAGGAAGGAAGGAAGGAAGGAAGGGAGGGAGGGAGAGAGGGAGGGAGGGAAGGAGGCCTTCCAGCAATACCAAATTATGTGTATTCCCCAGAGGTTCAACCAAACCAAACCTTTGTGCGTGTTATTTCCTCTGGCTGGAATGCCTTTACACACTGAGTCTACTCTGAGAATTTCCATTGTCTTTCAAAAATCAGCTCAAGAATGAGACCAACCCGTGACCCAGGATGATTTAGGGGCCCTTCTTCGATGCTGCTACAATTGATAGCCTTGTCATATCGTATACTAGGGTCTATTGCAATCGTTGGTTTACACAACCATCTCCACCGCTCTATTATGAGCCTTGATTACAGGAATATTTTTTTCATTCCTTTCACTCTGTGTCTGGCATCCCATGAGCCAACATTGGCTCAGCGCCAATGTTGGATGAATAAATAAGTGAATAAAATGAATGACATCTCCATGTGCCTTAAGATACCAATTTGCTAAACTATAAAAGCAGGCTAAATAATAATAGCCCTGGCAATCTGTGACTCACGATTCTGCATTTGGTTGACAGAGTCATTAACGGGGATTCAAAAAAATATTTTTAAACAATTCCATTAAATGGTGGGCAAAGGACATGAACAGACATTTCTCAAAAGAAAATGTAGATGTGAACAACAAGCATGTGAATAAAAAAGCTCAAGATCCCTGATCATTAGAGAAAAACACATCAAAACCACAATGAGATACCATCTCATACAGGTCAGACTGGCTATTAAAAAGTCAAAAAATAACAGATGCTGGCGAGGTTGCAGAGAAAAGGGAATGCTTCTGCACTGTTCGGGGGAGTGTAAAGCAGTGTGAACCTTTCACAAGGGGCTAAAATCAAAACTCCTGTTCGACCCAGCAATCCCATTACTGGGTATATGCCCAAAGTGGTACGTGTGCAGGTTTGTTATACAGGTGATCTCGGTCTAAGGGTTTATTGTACAGATTGTTTCATCACCCAGGTACTAAGCCTAGTACCCAATAGTTATTTTTTCTGACCCTCTCCCTCCTCCCACCCTCCACTCTCATGTAGCCCCCAGTGTCCATTGCTTTCTCCGTGTGTCCATGTGTCCTCATCATTGGGCTCCCACTTATAGGTGAGAACATGCAGTACTTGGTTTTCTCTTCCTGTGTTACTTCGCTAAGGATGATGGCCTCCAGCTCCATCCATGTCCCGGCAAAGGACATGATACTCTTTTTTATGGTTGCATAGTATTCCATGGTGTATATGCACCATGTTATCTTCATCCCATCTGCCATTGATGGGCATTTAGGTTGATTCCATGTCTTTGCTATTGTGAATAGTGCTGCACATATGTAAGTATATGACTTTACAGCAGAACAATTTATATTCCAGTTGGACAAATGATTCTTTAATTTTAACCATGGCCAGTACTGGAAAAGAATGGTACAGGTTGCTATGAGAGCATACAATTTGGTCTGGAACATCTCCTTGAGGAACTTATATGGAAGCTGGAAACATAAGGTCGAGTAAGACTTAGCCAGGTAAAGAAAGGGAAGAAGACCACGGAAGGAGCCCATGCAAAGGCCCTGGGGCTGGAAAGAGGTTGACAGAGTCAGTAGTCCAGCAAGCCAGGGGCAGAGGACTAGCCCGGGAGGTGTGTTTAAATCAGTATCCTTCAGAAGAGACGTTTAAAAATTCTGCATCTTATTTTATTAGAAATAGAAAATCTCTGTAAAGCAGCCAAGACTTTTTTTTTTAACCCCGTCTTCCCTATTCTCATATAATTCAGACTTGAAATAGCCACTTCCTACTCTGCCTCAAGGCACCTCACCTGGAGCATCCCTGAAACTCTATCAATTACAGCAGTCCACTTATTAATTCCTCCACCGACAGGGTTTCCCCAAGAAGCAGGCCCGGCCCCTTAGGGAACGGAATGTGAAGTTGAGCTATTATAGCACACTCCCAGACGCTGCCAGAGTATTGGAGACAGCTGATGAGATCTTGCTGTTGCCCTAGCAGTTAATCTGCAATATCTGAACGTCTTTCTCATTCAAAGGGGGTGAAATCTGTTTCGAAAAATAAATAAAAAAGAAAAACACCCTGCCACTCAAACTCTTTCCAAGCTTGCTGTCACAGTGGGCTCTGTCCCCCTCTCTGTTGATACTGCTTGAACACTGTCAACAGTACCAGCCAGACTCCCCCGTTCCACCCGGCTGCCTTGGTGACCTCCATTATTTATGACAAAGCATGAAATTGATTGTGGTTGAAAGATGCACTGGAATCCAATGAACTCCTCAATTATTGCTGCACGAATAAATCCCTGCTTCCGGATTTCCCCTGGGGAGCAGGCATCTAACCCCAGGTTCAAGGTAATAGGTATTTCTAGATGAAAAATACAGGTGACGCTATTGTAATGATTGTCAAGTGATAAGATTCCCAGGGTGAAGTGATTCTCTCTCTCCCTCTCAGTCCTCCTTCTTTTAACAATTTTGAAGCAAACGTGTTCTAACAATCTTCCCATTGTGTGCCTACGCAGCCTTCCCCCAGCTGCTGGGTACATGACAGATATTTCCATACTGTGGGCTTTGGTCATTTCTAATCCTTTTTCACAGGAAATATGCAGTGAGTGTTAATGGGGTTATAGAAAGATTAATAGAGCTTTCAGGGTGTTCAGGCCTGGCTGGTATTTCTTCTACAAAAAGCCAACAGCTCAGGAAAATTTAATGATGAGGCTTAACCCATTAAGACAACAAAAAGACAACCTCCACCCATCTTGAACTTAATCTTATTTCCCTCCCTGATCATACAAAGTCTTCCTGGATAGCGGAGGGAGGAAGAGAACTCAGGGGAGCTGAAAGCTTATTACATGCCAGGCAGTGAGCTGGGCTCATTGACAAATATTGATGATCAAAAAACAATGATCGTGGGCCATATTGGGCCCACAGATGCATTCTGCTTGGTATGCTCGATGGTTTGGGAAAATAAAAGTTTGCAAATTTTATGCGCAAAACTTGGCTTTCCTGCAATAGCAGGAGATCTGGCAAGATGGCACAGTGAGTGGGAGCTGAGGAGTGTTGCATTCTTTAGGTAGCAAAGGGCAAGGACCCTCTCATATGCCTTAGTCACTGTTTAGCCCAGTTCGTTAATTTAGCTAACTGGGCCCTATAGGCATTTGATCGTGTGTGCCCTGACACTTCCCATGGCCCTGAGGTTGACACGGCTACCAAGTCATCCCCGATAGAAGCTGTGACCACATGCAGTCCCAGCGCAAGGAAGAGAAGACTGAGGCGAGACTGTCTTTGAGTGAATATACCTCATAACTTCTGGCAGCCAGAACCATGTCTCCAACCTAACTAAAAATTAAAATTAAAAATCTGTCTTTTTTTTTCCTCCATTGCAACATTATATAACTGCCTGCTACTTTCAGTCTCTCCTGTCTTTCTAATGGCTCACATCTTACCCACTGGTTTGGAATTGCTGGGAGAGAGAAACCAGAAAGAGAAAGTAAAGGAACTACATTCACGAGACTTTGGGCACATGCACGCCTGCTGAGGCCCAAGGAAATAATCAAGTTATCTGGAGAGAAGGATGGATGGAACTGGCCATTGTGATCTTCATCCATCAATTCAGAGGTGCCATTCTTAGCATTCACATCCAGCAATCTTTCCATGTTCTTGATGATCCTTGGCATTTTATGCTGTGCAGTACCTTCTACCCATGCAGGAAATGGTAAGGTTTCCAGCTGTCTCTAGATCTTAATATCTGTGACCAAAGGTTTCACTTGCATCCTGCCTTGTGATAATATTATCAATGGATTCACCTACTAACCATATTGCACAAGACCATGTGGTGTTATTGTCTCTATGTCATGCCAGTCATCAGTTTCAAGAACAAAAGCATGATAAAGTCGGTTGAATTCAAATCCACCATGAAGCCATATACACGATTCACATACAAAAGACAAGTAGACACCTGTAATTGCCAGTCACTCATGTAGCCATGAGTTTCTTAAACACGTCCAGGTGAATTTGCTCTTACATAGCCTCTGGATCATGTGCTTTCAAAGGAGACCAACCATCGTTGACTATCCATGGCTGGACTAAGGACGCGTGCACAGGCAATGACCATCGTACATGAGTCTTGGAAAGAAGCCTGTCCAACAGGGGCGTTGGAATCCTGAGCCAATCAAACTCTCTCTTCTGAGTTTGTTAATACTAAAGGAACAAAGAGGAAACATGTCACTGGACTTCAAACTGTCACATGTAGTGGTGCAAACCTCTTGTACCTGTTCTAGGTGAAGCCTAGCGTGCATCTCTCTCTAACAACAGCTGAGATTCAAGAGGACAGTGCAGCTTAAGGTGCGAGATCTCTGTTTCTACTTTTCCCTTAATCCACCTATAAATGCCAGTTTTACCACCCACAGAACTTAAGTTCTCCTAAATCATGGTGCCCGAGTCCTTACCTGCTTGCCCAGCAGTGAGTTTGGCCTTTCCCTTGATTTCTCCTTCCCAAATGTCTCTGAGAAGTGGGTCAAAGATCCTGACACTTATCTACTCATCAGTCCTGCTCCCATTCTCCATCTGCTAGTGAAACAGGAATCACATAAGTCCTGGAACCCAAAACCCAGATGCTGCAACTTCTGACCTGGTGACAGCCTGTGGAGGCTTCAGCTGTCCTTCATGTCTCAAGAGCTCTTGCTCCTGCCACCAGGTGCAGAAGGAAATCTGCAAACTTCACCAGTTAAGCCAACCAAGACCTCACAGTTTAAGCCTAGCAGCTATTTCACCAATTGCTATGGTTTCTCCAACTTAATGACTCTGTTGCAACTTACATAAATTCATCTAAGTGAGGCAGGATCTACAAACTAAGAAGCAGAACACTGTCTACCATCAAATATCATTGTGATGGGTCCTCCAGCAAATGGTTCAAATTAGAACCAACAGAGTCAGCTCTTCATAGAGCAATTATTTCAGTACACTCGTGCATACACACACAGAGAGCATCATTTTCCCAAGGAGAGGTCTTGATCAGCAGCAGCAGTTGGGTAAAGATGGCAACAGTCATCCAGTGCTCCAAGAGCAAACAGACCCTTCCTAGCATTTCTTCCAGTTATTTAGTGAGCCACCAGCATTGTAGTGCTACCAGGTTTCAAGCCTATCATATTCTCCAGTTTTCTGGAAGAGGATCACCAGCCCTGGATTATGTGTTTGCTGGAAGAGATCTATATCCCCAAGAAGCCCGGCTGGGCTCAGGCTTTCCAAGGTTACGTTAACACAGTTCTTTCACTGTCTTCACCTGCCTCTCTCACAGGACCTCAAAAACATTTTAAAAGGCCAGCAGGGGGAATGACACCATCCGTTACTACACTCTGATGCCTCAAAATCTCCAACTCAAACCGACAAGTGTCCATGGATGTTACCTCCAGCACCAAGAAGTTACCCATCTACAAAGAAATTCACAACCCCAACCATACTGTGGAATAAATTCCCACTACAGAGAGTAATCAGCATGTTCTTTTCTTTGCTCCCTTATTGATTTGACTAAAATATATATAGTATATGCCTTACATATTCATATTGTATGGATTTTCTTCCAAACAAAGAACTCTCCATTCTAGTTCGCATCCAGGCATCCACAAGTCTTCTCGAGGATAGATGAGCAATAGAAAAACATACTTTCATCAATTTCCTAACTTTTCTTATGCATCACTCCCCTTACCTTGCCCCCGCCACCCAACTACTATAAAGACCTAAGCACCAGAGAGCTTTATTTTTTCTTTCTGGAAACAGATTATCACTCTGTCACCAAGGCTGGAGTGGTACAGTGGCTCTGTCATAGCTCACTGCAGCTTCAACTCCTGGGCCCAAGCAGTTCTATCACCTTAGCCTCTCAAGTAGCTGGGACTACGGGTACATACATGGTGCCTGGCTAATGTATTTTATTTTGTAGAGACAGGGTCTTACTTTGTTGCCCAGGCTGCTCTTGAACTCCCAGCTTCAAGCAATCCTCTTGCCTCAGCCTCCCAAAGTGCTGAGATTATAGGTGTGAGCTACCATACCTGGCTCAGAGTTTCTTTAATGATATTTCTTAAGAGTTTGCTCCTGCCCTGGAATTGGGTGATGTTCTCTTCTTCAAAGCTGATGTTTCTCTTCTTCAATTATTTTGCCACATTTCAACAAATACTCACCAATTTCCTCTCCATGACAGCTGCAGAAAACTGCTGCATCTGCTACTAACTAGCTGTGTGACTATGGGTAAGTTATTTAACCTCTCTGTGCTTAATTACATCTTATGTAAAATGGGGGTTTAGAAAAGCAGCTATCATAAGAAGGTTATGGGTAGTGAGTACATCATTATATGTAAAGAGCTTAGAACAGCACCTGGCACACACGTAGGTGTTTATTAAGTGTTTTCATCCTCTTGCCCTTTAGAAGCTCACGGTCAAGTTCAGAAGAGGGAGGGGTACAGAAGTGTGCATGGAGTCAAGGAGACCTGAGGGGGGCTCTCATCCTAGCCTTGGGGAAAGGGGAGAAGATGGGTCTGTGATGGAATCCTAGATCCTATGGAAGTGACTCAAACTGAATCCTTAAACAAGAGTAGCAGTAAGTCAGAAGGATGGTGCTAGGAAGTGCATTCTTGGCAGGGGGAACAAGAGACCATCCTGGCTAACATAGTGAAACCCCATCTCTACTAAAATACAAAAAATTAGCCTCTGTGTACAAGGACACAGGAGGGGAGGAGCCTGGAGAACTCCTTGAATGACAAAGCACAGCCTGGCAGGAACACAGAGTTTTCCGTGGGAGCTGGGGAGTGGGGAAAAGTCCGGAGATGCTCTGGGGCCCAGACTGTGAAGGGCTCTGTACACCATGCTGCATGCTTGGCTCTTATCCTGAGAGCAAGAGGAGATACTGGGGGGGTCTGAGCTGGGCAGCGCTGTGGTCAGACGGACATTTTAGTAAGATCACCCTGTGTGTAGTGCAGAGAGCTAGAAGGAGTAATGCTCGTGGCAGGGAGCCCGGGCAGCATGCTGGAATGCACCCAGGTAGAGATAAGAAGGGCTGAGTGATACAGAGGTTGAGCACCTACCAGCTTTCAAGCCCTACCTGTCTTTCCAGGATTCAGGCAGCTTTGAATCTTGACAAAATCTCTCTCGCAATTTCTCTTCCATAGTCAAAAATATTGAGGAAGAGGCCAACGCACACTTAAAAGCAGAGGTTTGGCAGGAAGCAGTATAGCTCACACCTGTAATCCCAGCACTTTGAGAGGCAGAGGCGGGCGGATCATGAGGTCAGGAGATTGAAACCATCCTGGCCAACATGGTGAAACTCTGGCTCTACTAAAACACAAAAAATTAGCCAGGCATGGTGGTGCATTCCTGTAGTCCCAGCCATTCAGGAGGCTGAGGCAGGATAATCAATTGCAGCGAGTCAAGATTATACCACTGCACTCCAGCCTGAGTGCAATACAATTGATTCTCCTGCCTCAGCCTCCTGAATAAAAAAAAAGCAGACGTTCCAGATCTTAGTGTGTGACTACAGGAATGTTGATGCCTAGTTTACAGATGAGAAAACTGAAGCACAGACAGATTAAAGTGACTTGCCTAAGGTGACACAGCTGATGAGTTGAAGAACCAGAAAAAAACTTACCAGGGGGCCGGGCACGGGGGCTCAAACCTGTAATCCCAGCACTTTGGGAGGCTGAGGCAGGTGGATCACAAGGTCAAGAGATCAAGACCATCCTGGTCAACATGCTGAAACCCCGTCTCTACTAAAAATACAAAAAATTAGCTGGGCATGGTGGCGTGTGCCTGTAATCCCAGCTACTCAGGAGGCTGAGGCAGAAGATTTGCCTGAACCCAGGAGGCGGAGGTTGCGGTGAGCCGAGATCATGCCATTGCACTCCAGCCTGGGTAACAAGAGCGAAACTCCATCTCAAACAAAAAAAAAAAAAGAAAACTTACCAGGGTACAGGTTACTAATCTCAAGTTGGTGTTGTGGGAGGTATTTCCACCAACTTTAAGTCTTACAATGCTCTTAGGGGGTCTTAGGAGTATTTCTAGTTCACAGATGGAGAAACAGAGGCCATGAGCACTGGGAATCTCAGCACACAGAAACAAGTCATAATATTCAGGATCTCCACCAACATTCATCATTGAGCACTCAATGAGTTTCAGGCATAACAGGTAGGTTTCACACGTGTGAACTCATCTACTCACAGAAACCCTCTGATATAGTTTGGCTGGGTCCCACCCAAATCTCATCTTGAATTGCAGCTCCCATAATTCCCATGTGTTGTGGGAGGGACCTGGTGGGAGAAAATTGAATCATGGGGTTGGTTTCCCGCATGTTGTTCTCATGGTAGCGAACAAGTCTCAGGAGATCTGATGGTTTTATAAGGGTTTTCCCCTTTCGCTTCGCTCTCTTTCTCTTGTCTGCCTTCCACCGTGATTGTGAGGCCTGCCTAGCCACATGGAACTGTGAGTTCATCAAAACTCTTTTTTTTTTTTTGGAGACAGTCTCGCTCCAACCCCAAGGCTGGAGTGCAGTGGTGTTATCTTGGCTCACTGCAACCTCTGCCTCCCAGGCTCAAGCAATTCTCATGCCACAGCCTCCCAAGTAACTGGAATTACAGGTGCCTGCCACCACACCTGGCTGATTTCTGTATTTTTAGTAGAGATGGGGTTTTGCATTGTTGGCCAGGCTGGTCTCCAACTCCTGACTTCAGGTGATCCACCTGCTCAGCCTCCCAAAGGGCTGTGATTACAGGAGTGAGCCACCGTGCCCGGCCTAAACCTCTTTTCCTTTATAAACTACCCAGCCTCAGGTATATTGGTCAGCAGCATGAAAATGGACTAATACACCCTCCTGGAAGGAGAGCAAGGACAGAAAGATTAAGCCACTCACCTGAGGCCACACAGTAAGTGCTGAAGGTAAGACCTTCACCCGAGCTGCCAGACCCCACAGCCCATACTCCTCAGTGCTCTGCTAATCTGGCTTTCACAAAGGGAGTCCATATTGCAGTGGGAACAGTCGGTGCTTGAGGGCTGACCTCAGTTCTCTGCTTGTGTTTTTCAGCTGTGCACACTTGGGCTGTCCACTGCCAACTTCACTGGCATGTTTCTGGGCAAGGAGCCCCAAGTGGTAGGTTTGGGCTACTAGGCGCATCCCTGGAAGACCATGAAGAGCATTCAGAATTCAAATTACAAAGCTGGAAATGCCAGCTCAGTCAGTAAATGCCTGCCTAGTCTGCAGAAAAATGGGGAAATTTGAAGTTAAAGGCCAATGTGTTCTCTTTTTAAAATGTGAAACCCATCACCCAGACAACAGTAAGACTTGATCTGGATTTCCCAGAACTTGCATCCTTCTATGGTCCTCATTTCTTTTTTTAATTTTGTTTTTCATTTTTTTAAATGCTACTTTAGGTTCTGGGATACATGTGCAGCACGTGCAGGTTTGTTACATAGGTATGTATACATGTGCCCTGGTGGTTTGCTGCACCCATCAGCCCATCGTGTAGGTTTTAAGCCCTGCATGCATTAGGTATTTGTCTTAATGCTCTCCCTCCGCTTGCTCCCCATTCCCTGATAGGGCCCAGTGTGTGATGTTCCCCTTCCTGGGTCCATGTGTTCTCATTGTTCAACTCACGAGTAAGAACAAGTGGTATCTGCTTTTCTGTTCCTGTGTTAGTTTGCTGAGAATGACGGTTTCCAACTTCATCTATGTCCCTGCAAAGGACATGAATTCATTCTTTTTATGGCTGCACAGTATTCCATAGTGCATCTGTGCCACATTTTTACTAGCTTAAGATTCCTGACAAGCCCATTTCATTCATTCGCCTGCATGGTTCCAGGCCCCAGTTAGTTTGTGATGGCAGCAGAGCAGTCATTCTTGCTGTTAACCATTATTTGTGGTTTCCTCCTTCAAAAGACTAAGTTCACTGAACTTCCCAACTCCTTCATCTTAAATGGGGCCAGGTGATTTCCTTTGTCTAGTGAAATGTGAGAGGTTACCTGTGACTCTCAGGCAGAAGAAGTCCTTAAGATCCAGCGTGCAATCCACCATATTTCCTTCCCTCCTTCCCTGGTGATTGGAAGCAGCATATTTCCTTCCCTCCTTCCCTGGTGATGGATTGAAGCCGAGAGCTTCATCCATCAACTGGAGTACCAGAGTGAGGATGACGTGGAGAGTTCAGCTCCGACTGGACCCACGCTGGACACACTGTGTGAGCAAGCAATTACCCCTTGTCACTTACGATGGCAGCATGACCTAGCTGATCCCAAATGATATGAGGAGGGGGATGATACAGAGAAATACAAGCTGCCCCTTGTGGTTACCTCAAGGTAACCACAGTCCAGTCCATAGAAAGACCAGTACATAAATAACAGTCCATATGTTGAACAGGAGCGTTCAACCTCTGAGGATTTATCTCAAGCACTATGCTTTCTCCTACACATGAGCACTCATTTATCGACCCATGCACCCCTGGGGAACTGTTTGGAAGGAGGTCATGAGTATGTAAGTGCCCTCCAAGGGAAGAACTAGCTCCCCTCTGAACCTTATTTCCTGAAAAGCACACCGAAAGAATATGTGGCCCATCTGGAAAACTCGTTCTCTAGCCAAGTGCTGTGGCCCTATTTATCCTTGAGTCGGGAATCACCCTACGGGCAGCTGCACAAACTCCAAGGGAAACGGAATATTGGTGTGTAGTCCCTTAGATTACGCAGACACACACATGCAGACACACACACACGCAGACGCACACACACACACACACACACGCACGCATGTGCACGTGCACACAGACACACGCAGCCTCCTGCAGAGCAGTGTGGCTCCCAACCTTTTTGTCACCAACACCTTCTTGTTCTATATTTTTCCTTCAGCCTCATGTTTTGAAAGACGTTTCCTCCAAAACAGCTGGCATGTAGTAAGCAATATTTCTTCCTTCCAACCCGGTGATACTCCCTTTCCTTTGAATGTCATTCCAGGTTTTAATGTGCAATCCGTTGTCGACAGTCAGTCTTTATATTGCCCTATGTCAGTGGTTCACAAACTCAGTGTGCTCTATGAGTGCTCCCGGATCCCATCCGCAGAGATTCTGAGAGACTGCGTCTGAGCTGGTGCCCGGGATTCTGAGTGGAAGCAAAACCACCCTGGTCACTCTCATGCCGGTAGCCAATGTTTCATGCTGAAGAAATGGCGATTTTAATGCCCGAATCAGAAAGGTGCTGCACATTCCCAACTTCAGTGATTGTGGCCTGAGGATAATCCACTGACTTGCCTCAACCTCACTGCCAAGCACAGTCATCCAGATCCCCATCAACTCATGTCACCACCAGGGCAGGCTCCTGACTGGTCTTCCTGTCTTTCACTCCCCACCCCCAGCCATCCTCCACCCCACACCACCACACCCAGCCGCAAAGCCTCCCTGAGGGCCCTGTTGCCTACAGCAGGCCTTTATTGAGCACATACTGAATACCAACCAGGCATTATGCTGAGCGCTTTACATCTGACAGCCTATTTAATCTCCACGAAATCCCTTTGACGTAGAGTTATTTTTCAGTCCTGCTATACAGAAGAGGAAACTAAGAAGCAGGCAGGTTAAGAAGCAGGACATCCCTCAACATTTATGGGGCACCAAGCAAGTAGAAACCTTGAACTCACAAACCGTCCCCTTCCCTTTCTATCTGGCTTCATTCTGTACTGAGAGCCCTCACTGCGTGTGGACACCTGGGCCTGCATGTCAAAGCCTCATCCATATTCCCTGAAAACAGTGACTGTCTGGGCACTGTTTAGAAGTGGGGATGGGCACACCAGGAGCATGGTGCATCCATGGGCACATGCACTCAGCAGAGAGGTTCATGGAGACCCTGGAAGTAGGTCAGGGGGTGTTTGCACAGCAATCACAGGCTGCTGGTCTAGAAGGGAGCGTGGGTTCTGGCTGGATATGTCCTTTTGTTCATTTTTATTTTTAGTTCTGGGATACATGTGCAGGGCGTGCAGGTTTGTTACGTAGGTAAACATGTGCCATGGTGGTTTGCTGCACCTGTCAACCCATCACCTAGGTATTAAGCCCAGCGTGCTTTAGCTATTTTTTCTAATGCTCTCCCTCCCTCCATGCCACCCCTGAAACAGGCCTTGGTGTGTGTTTTTCCCCTCCCTCTGTCCATGTGTTCTTACTGGTCAGCTACCTCTTATAAGTGAGAACATGTATTGTTTGGTTTTCTAATGTTTGTTTCTGCATTAGTTTGCTGAGGATTATGGCTTCCCGCTTCATCCGTGTTCCTGCAAAAGACATCATCTCATTCCTTTTTGTGGCTGTGTAGTATTCCATGGTGTATATGTGCAACATTTTCTTTAACCAGCCTATCAGTGATGAGCTGGGAGTGTAAATTAGTTCCACTGTTGCGGAAGACAGTGTGGCAATTCTTCAAAGATCTAGAACCAGAAATACCATTTGATCCAGTAATCCCATTACTGAATATATACCCAAAGGAATATAAATCATTCTATTACAAAGGTACATGCACATGTATGTTTAGTGCAGCACTATTCACAATAGCAAAGACATGGGTATGTCCTTTTCACCCACAGACCCCTCAGCCCATGTGAGGTACACAGCCGGAAGAGGGCCAGAGAGGGTCCTTGATGTCCTCTTGGGCGGGATCAAGAAACCATGGGAAAGATCCAGCAGGGGCAGACCAAGAACTGGAGTCCAGCTTGACCGCGAACCCATGACCTCAGTTAACCCTTTCCTCCTCTCCCTCCCTCCAGGGCCAGGCTTCAGCATGGAGTTTGCGATCTGGTCCCTGTCGCCTCCAACAGCCTCCTGCCTGGATCCTCCCTCCTCTTTGCACAGAACATCCATCTCTGTTTCAGACCCAAGCTATGAGTTGCCACTTACAACACAGGCCATGCTAGCTCATCTCTCTCTAGCTTTGTAAGCTTGATTTCTATGGTTTGAAGTGTCCTTTTCTTTCCTTTTCACATAGAGAATTCTACTTATTTAAATTCTACCTACTCAGATCAAATGTCGTCTGTAAACCTTCTCCTAACTCCCTTCCAGCCACCCCAGAGCAAGGTTTTTCACCCATGTCTTAGCACCTTCATCACACGAAACCCACATTACAAAGCTGTGTTGATGAAACTGAACCCCTCTCTATAACCATGACACCGAGCATGGGCTCCGGAACATTCAGTGCTGAATAAATGTTTCCTATGAGAATCACAACAAATTGCTCCGAGTTGTTCACAAAGTCCAAATGTTTTTCAGGAGATGAAAACTTACTCCTAGTTGTTTACAAATTCCAAATGCTTTTCAGGAGATGCATGGGAGATGTGAAGCGTGTATATCTCACATAGACAAAGATATTCATCATTGGCAAAATAATTGAAAATAACTCAAATGACCATCAACAAAACCATTAGTTAATCAAATTAAGGACATAGGCTATAATGGAACACAGATGTTCAAAAAGAATAAAGTACATTTATTCTGACCTGAGAAAATGTAACATAAGAAACATGTTGTAGATCAGAAGAGAATGATTATGTTTAAAATTACAGGGGATGGGTGTGGTGACTCATGCTGTAATCCCAGAGCATTGAAAGGCAGAGGCAGGAGAATTGTTTGGGACCAGGAGTTGGAGACCAGCCTGGGCAACATAGCAAGACTCCATCCTACAAAAACAAACAAAAAATTAATTAGCGGGGCGTGGTGATATGTGCCTGTAATCCCAGCTACTCGGGAGGCTGAGCTGGGGAGCATCATTTGGGCCCAGGAGTTTGAGGCTGCAGTGAGCTGTGATCATGCCTCTGCACTCCATCCTGAGGGACAGAGTGAGAACCTGTCTCTAAAAATAGAAGTAACTAACTAAACAAATGAATAATAAAATCATATACATAAAGTATAGATTAAATATAAGTGTACTCAGAAAATGCTTGACATTATGTGTACCAAAATAATGAGTCCTTTCCTCCTGCCATGTAAAATCAAGAGATGTCATTAATGTCTTACTTTAATAAATTGTTAGATTATTTTGTACTAATAATGTATTTATTTTATTTGTTAGAGATACAGCTAGAGGCCAGGCGCAGTTGCTCACACCTGTAATCCCAGCATTTTGGGAGGCTGAGGCCAGTGGCTCACTTGAGGTCAAGAGTTTGAGACCAGCCTGGCCAACATGGTAAAACTCCATCTCTAGCAAAAATACAAATAGCTGGGTGTAGTGATGTGCACCTGTAATCCCAGCTACTCAAGAGGCTGAGGCAGGAGAATCACTTGAAGCAGGGAGGTGGAAGTTGGAGTGAGCCAAGATCGCACCACTGTACTCCAGCCTGGATGACAGAGTGAGACTCCATCTCAAAAATATAGAGATACTTATATTTATTTATGCATATATAAATATATGCATCTCTATATTTGCACTCCCAGGAAGAGTGCAAATATATTGGGGAAAAAAGTGGCACCAAGTTGGAAACCTCCTGGGAGTGCAAGCTTTGTTGGAAGATGTGATCAGCCTCCTGGGTGAATGATTAGAAAGGGCCTCCCTTCATGTGCACACATCAGTCGGAGATGTCTGCCAGAGCCCAAGCTGTGTGGCCTTCTCTCTCCATGGGGACGTCCTTGAGAAGAGCCATGGATCTGTATCTGTCCCTGTTCTAGTTCCATGTCAGAGGATGCAGTCTGGAAAAGCGGAACTCCAGTCTCAGATGCAACACCATCCTTGGGTGAGGGAAGAACTCCAGGAAACAGTGGGCATCAGGACCTTGAAGGAGGAGGACAAAAATGCTACCTCCTCAGCAGGAAAAAAGCAAAGATGTGTTAAGTGCCTGATTTGTGTTTCGGTCTTTTTAGATACAGCATCGTATCCAATTTTTCCAACAATTCTGTGGAACATATGTTCGTATCCCCATTCTACAGATGAGAAAACTGAGGCTCAGAAGGGTTAAGCAATTTACCAAAGGGCATTTAACTACTGCAAAAGAGAGGAGATATTGAAACCTGCTCACTCAACAAATGCGTGCATACTTTGGATATATTGCAGGCTCAGTTCCAGACTACCACAATCAGGTGAATATCGCAATAAACCAAGCTACACTCACTTTTTTATTTCCCAATGCATAAAAGTTATGGTTATATCATATTCTATCAAGTGTGCAATAGCATTATGTTTTAAAAAGCAATGTGCATACTTAATTTAAAAATATTGCTTAAAAATGCTAATAATCATCTGAGCCTTCAGCAAAATATAATCTTCTGGAAGGTGAAAGATCTTTCCTTGATATTGAAGAATATGGACTTATCAGAGTAGTGGTTTTTGAAGGTTGTGGAAGCTTCTTAAAATGAGACCACAGTGAAATGTGTTACATCAATCAATTGTTCCTTTCATAAAAGACTTCTCTGTAACATGTGATGATGCTGTTAGCATTTTCGCCGCATAGAACTTCTTTCAAAATTGAAGTTCATCCTTTCAAACCCCGCCACTGCTCTATTAACTAGGTTTATGTAACATTCCAAATCCTTTGTTGTCATTTCAACAATGTTCCTAGCATCTTCACCAAGAATAGATTTCACTTAAAGAAATCACTTTCTTTGCTCCTTCATAGAAAAACAACCCTTCATCAATTCACGTTCAACCACGAGACTGCAGCAACTCAGTGCCATCTTCAGGCTCTATTTCTAATTCTAGCTTTTTTTTTTTTTTTTTTTTTTTTTTGCTATTTCCAACTCATCTGCAGTTATTTCCTCCACTAGAGTCTTGAACCCTCAAAGCTGTCCATGAGGGTTGGAATCGACTTCTTCAAAACTCCTGCTAATATTGATATTTTGACCTCCTCCCATGAATCATGGATATTGCTAATAACATCTAGAATGGTGAGTCCTTTCCAGAAGATTTTTAACTTACTATGCCCAGATCCATCAGAAGAATCACTATCTATGGCAGCTATAGCTTTATGGAACATACTTCTTAAATAATAAGACTTGAAAGTCAAAATTATTCCTCAATCCAAGGACTGCAGCATGCATGGTAACACATTTATCTTTTACATCTCCAGTAGAGCTCTTGAGTGACCAGTGCATTGTCTATGAGCAGCAATATTTTGAAAGAAACCTTTTTACTGAGCAATAGGTCCTAACAGTGGGCTTAAATAGTCAGTAAATCATGCTGTAAATAAATATGCTATCATCCAAGCACTGGGATTCCATTTATAGAGCACAGGCAGAGTAGATGTAACACAATTTTTAAGGGCCTTAGGATTTTCAGAGTGGTAAATGAGACTTGGCTTAAACTTCACGTCAACAGCAGCTTTAGTCACTAACAAGAGGATCGGCCTGTCCTTCAAAGTTTTGAAGCAGGCATTGACTTCTCCTCTCCAGCTATGAAAGTCCTAGATGGCATCTTCTTTCAATAGAAGGCTGTTTTGTCTATATTGAAAACCTGTTGTTTGGGTGTAGCTACCTTCATCAATGATCTTAGCTAGATTTTCTGGATAACTTGCTGCACCTTCTCCACAAGCACTACTGCCTCACCTTGCACTTGTATGTCATGGAGACGGCCTATTTCCTTAAATTTCATCAACCACCCTCTGCTAGCTTCAAACTTTTCTTTCTCAGTTTCTTCATCTCTCTGAACCTTCAGGAATTAAAGAGAGTTAGGCCGTTGCTCTGAATTCGGCTTTGGGTTCAGGGAATGTTATTGCTGCTTTGATCATTTATCTAGACCACTCAAACTTTCCCCATGCCAGCATAAGGCTGTTTCACTCTCTTATTTTGAATGTGGTCACTGAAGTAGTACTTCTAATTTTTCTTTCTTTTTTTTTTTGCATTTTAGGTTTGGGGGTACATGTGAAGAACAGGCAAGATTGTTACACATGGCAGCGTGATTTGCTGCCTTCCTCCCCTTCACCTATATCTGGCATTTCTCACCATGCTTTCTCTCCCTAACTCCTCACCTCCCACTGTCCCTCCTGTATTTCCCCCCAACAGACTCCAGTGTGTGATGCTCCCCTCCCTGTGTCCACGTGTTCTCATTGTTCAACACCTGCCTATGAGTGAGAACATGCGGTGTTTGATTTTCTGTTCTTGTGTCAGTCTGCTGAGAATGATGGTTTCCGGGTTCATCCATGTCCCTAGAAAGGACACAAACTCATTGCTTTTTATGGCTGCATAGTATCCCATGGTGTATATGTGTCACATTTTCCCTGTCCAGTCTATCATCGATGAGCATTTGGTTTGGTTCCAGGTCTTTGCTATTGTAAACAGTGCTGCAATGAACATTTGTGTGCATGTGTCCTTATAGTAGAACGATTTATAGTCCTTTGGATGTATACCCAGTAATGGGATTGCTGGGTCAAATGGAATTTCCATTTCTAGGTCCTTGAGGAATCTCCACACTGTCTTCCACAATGGTTGAACTAATTTACACTCCCACCAACTTTTCCTTTGCATTCTTGTTTAACTGGTGCAAGATGCCCAGCCTTCAGCCTGTCTCAGTTTTCAACATACTCTCCCCACTAAGCTTCATAATTTGTAGCTTTTGATTTAAAGTGAGAGACACGTGACTCTTCCTTTTATTTAAACATTTAGAGGTCATTGTAGGGTTATTAACTGACCTAATTTCAATACTGTTGCATCTCAGGATTAGGGTGGCTGGAGGAAAAGGACAGAGATGGAAAAACTGCTGGTGGGTGGACATCAGAACACACACAACATTTATCAATTAAGTTCATCATCTTATATGGGCATGGTTCGAGGCACCCCAGAACAACTACAATAGTTATATCAAAGATCACTAATCACAAATCACCATAATGGATACAGTAATTTAAAAACTGGAAATAACATGAGAAGTACCAAAATGTGACATAGACACACACGCCATTGGAAAAACGGCGCCAATCAACGTGCTTGATGCAGAGCTGTCACAAACCTTCAATCTGTGAAAAGCGCAATATCTGCAAAGTGCAATGAAATGAGGTCTGACTGTATTTACTGAAGCCCTTCAACATGCCAGGCAGTGGGTATACTGGAATAACAACAAGGCAAAGTTCTCGCTCATGTTGAATTTATATTCCATCTAATTCCAAAGAGGAAGCTTCTTCCGATAGCGTCACTTGAGTAGGAGTTCTGTCCGAGAAGGACAAAGATGAGTGTGAAGTCCTGGCAGATCTAGGACTCCCTCCCTGACCTCTCCCTACTGAAGAGAGGTGCTCCAATTTTTTTTTACCTCTGAAATAGTCCCAGGAAGAGCTGTACAATATCTTATATATATCAGATCAGAAAACATAGCTCCCCAAGGCAAAGGGTCTTGGAAAGTTGAGGATGAATTTGGGGCAAATATAAAGGGAAGGTCACATTGCCAATTAGGCTTCGTATATAGTGGAGCTCAGAGGCACCAAAGATAAAATCCCTTAGACTCTGGAAAGAGGATGCTCCATGAGAGCTGTCCATGGTGAACCCCAGGCCACCTTTCCCCACCTCTACTAGCTCTGACATCCTGGCTGTGTGCCTTCAGCCTTCCCTTCTTCACACTCCCCTGCCCCGACCTAAGCAGTGCCCTGAGGGGTCTCAACCAACACCTAAGACAGCCACCTGCATTCACTGTTGCTTCAATTTTCAGACACTTGCCAGACTCCCTATTCCAGCGTTTCAGTCGGTCAGTGCTGGAGGCTGAGTATGATCGTCAGGCCTGGGCAATGGTAACTTAAGGGACGGTTCCTGTCTTATGGAGTGCAGGGCTGAAGACGTGGATCATGATCAACTTTTTCACCCCCATTATCCTAATCATCCTCTTCTGGACATGCTCTGTCTCTCTTAAAGTGAGAAATGCAATGGAAGAAGTAGAGTGCAAGCTGGTGGTTTTTTTTCAAACCTTAAAAACTTATAGTGAGAAATATGTTTTACATCACCATCCAGTACACACAAACACACATTTGCACATACACACCCACAACACACACGTTACTGGAACAGAAGTTTTACAAAGAAACTCTTCATGACTTGCAAGGCACTCTGATATTCTCCGATATATGGCTATGACTCAGGAAGTTGATCCCATGACCCACAGTGGAGCATGGCCCTCGAAATGAAAAACATTTTGTCCTTGGAAGGGACATTAGCTTATTCCCTATGGGATGCTGAGCAGGTGACTTATGGAAGCCTCAATTTCCTCCTCTGTACAATTAGAAAGTACTGTTTATTGTACCATAGGCCTTTGTGAAACTGAAAATAGATATTTCATATAAAACCCTTAGCTCAATGCCTGTCCTAACGTAAGTAGTCAATAAAAATAATTTCCCATCATATTATTTTTTTCCAACTGAAATCTCACCAATCTAGAGGAGGATGAGACCATGCATTCTCTACTTCTCTTAAGGCAAGTGAGAATTATATTTATGTTTGTACAAGCACCATGGCATCGTCATTATTGACTGATTTTTACTTTGCTGTCAATCAAAAACTCTTAAATCCTTTTAAAGCATGGATTGTTCTTTCACCAACCCTCTCACATCCAGTAGGTGTGTCATGAATGTTTTGAACCTAAAGGTTTGCCCCTACGTTTATACTAGTCAGATCTCATTTTGTCAGTTTCAGAGCAACAATTTATTTCGAAAAACGAGGGATTCACCAGGTGACCAAAGCCCTCAGTTTGCATGCCAAGAGTTATACAAATGAACCTGCACACTCTTCTCACCCAGAAAAGCCAACAACAATTCCTCTCAGAGAGAAACCTGTAGCTTTTCAAGCACTTACAATGATTTTAGAAGGGCCAAGGTAGAAGTCATTTTCCTGAGAAAACTGTGCTATTTAGTATGGCCTGAAAACGTGCAAAGGAAACCTTGCTAATGAGCGGGGGGACCTAAACAATTATTTACATCTTCTGGACCCTGGACAGCTGTTCTCTGCACAGCAGGCATCCTAGGCCAAGTCTAGAACAGGTGGCGGGGATGATGGGAGTGACTTACAAGTGACCGGGGGAATCTTTACACCCAAAACCTAATGGGAGTCGTTTTTGGAGTTTCCATGAGCATCTACTTATTCTGGCTCGTACAACATAGCTGCATTTATGGAGCATTCACATTTTTCTGCTTTTCCAAGGCCCAGGTAAGCCCTTTTCCATGGTCACCATAGGTAGCTGGTTTCTAGCCCTCCAGTCAACACTGCTTTAATAAGTCCACATTTGAACGCCTAAGAAGAGAAAGAAAGAAAATATCTGTGATTCAAAATATCTGAGATCAACCCTGTGGAAGGCGGTGTACCATACTGTCAGGACCACGTGCTTTGGAGCAAATGCTGGCTCCGATTTTAGCTCTAGTACCTGCCAAGGCATGGGACCCTGGGGTAGTCACTAACCTTTGGGTCTTTGTATCCACATCTGCAGAGAAGAAATAGTCACACTATGTCAGAGGGTGTGAAGAGTGTTACATGTTACGTAATGTTCCAGACACTTATTTTTATTTATTTATTTTTTTTGAGACGGAGTTTCGCTCTTGTTACCCAGGCTGGAGTGCAATGGCCCGATCTCGGCTCACCACAACCTCCACCTCCTGGGTTCAGGCAATTCTCCTGCCTCAGCCTCCCGAGTAGCTGGGATTACAGGCACGTGCCACCGGGCCCAGCTAATTTTTTGTATCTTTAGTAGAGACGGGGTTTCACTATGTTGACCAGGATGGTCTCGATCTGTTGACCTCGTGATCCACCCGCCTCGGCCTCCCAAAGTGCTGGGATTACAG
>CM052660.1:87624020-87650753 GCA_028533165.1 Leontopithecus rosalia | reverse complement strand
ACACTTATTTTAAGCCCAATTCCCTAGAAACAGAGCCTGAGATGGGATTCTGAGATGGAGAGAGCTCTCAAGAGGAGGAGAGTGAGGGAAACAGAGCAGGACAAAAGATGGGTGAAAAGCAAGAAAGTAGTATCAACCCAAGACTGCCTTTGGCCTGATCCTACAGAAAGCTCTGAGCCAGAGGATAGTCTCCAATGGAGGAAAGGGGCCAGCCTACATCAGTCAGTCTCTGGCTGCTGGCTGCCCTCTGTGGCAGGAGTAGAGGAGGTGGTTCCTATTCACCCAAGTGAAGTGTTTCCTGTTCAACCAGGGGAGGTATTTCCCATTCAGCCAGGTGAGGTGTTTCCTATCCAAACAGGTGAGGTGTTGCCTATTCATAAAGGTGAAATGTTTCCTATTCAGCCAGGAAAGGTGTTTCCTATTCAGCCAGGAGAGGTGTTTCCTATTCAGCCAGGTGAGGTGTTTCCTGTCCAGCCAAGTGAGATATTTCATATTCACCCAGGTAAGGTGTTTCCCTTCCAGCCAGGTGAGGTGTTTCCTATGCAGCCAGGTGAGGTGTTTTTCATCCAGCCAGGTGAGGTGTTTTCTATTCAGCCAGGTGAGGTGTTTTCTATTCAGCCAGGTGAGGTATTTGCTATCCAGCCAGGTGAGGTATTTGCTATCCAGCCAGGTGAGGTGTTTCCTATCCATCCAGGTGAGATATTTCCTATTCACCCAGGTGAGGTGCTTCCCTTCCAGCCAGGTGAGGTGTTTCCTATTCAACCAGGTGAGGTGTTGCCTATTCATAAAGGTGAAATGTTTTCTATTCAGCCAGGATAGTTGTTTCCTATCCAGCCAGGTGAGGCACCTCCCATTCAGCCAGGTGAGGTGATTTTCATCCAGCCAGGTGAGGTGTTTTATATTTAGCCAGGTGAGGTATTTGCTATCCAGCCAGGTGAGGTGTTTCCTATCCATCCAGGTGAGATATTTTCTATTCAGCCAGGTGGGGTATTTCATATTCTGCCAGGTGAGATGTTACCTATTCAGCCAGGTGTTACCTATTCCATCACAAAGGTGACTCCTATATGACCAGATAAGGTGGATCCTATTCAGCCAAGAAAGCAAGAGTGAGCTGATAGCAGCCAACACCCACAGCCACTGGAGGATAGTGTACAGCCAATGAAGGGGTTCTTGGTGGGGTGCCAGTAGCATCCACTAATAAACAGAGTCTGGCAAATACAAGGGTTCACTTGATGGTAGTTATCATTGTTATTTGAAATTGTCCTTACAATTCTCAGGCTGAGCCACTTTCATGTCTTGTAGCAAAACCATTACATGTCTTAGGCACCTGTTTTTGGCCCCACGACCTGAAGCAATAGAGACCTGGTCTGCAGTGCTAACATAATAACAGGAAGAAATTTTCCTCCTCTGATGTGAAAACCAAATGCCCTGAATCGTCCAACATCAGAAAGCCCTAACAGGATGTTTTGACATGTACAGTTCAGGCTTCAGACAACTACTTCCCAGTGGAAATCGAACTGTGCAAAGTTTAGGAAGTAGAAATGACAGGGCAGATCAATTTGAAAAGCTTAATGTGTAAAGCTTGCTATGCAGGGTGATTTTGCTAAAATGAAATTTTTTCAAAGCAAATCTCCTCTGCCTTTCTGGATTCACACAAAATTGGGGTGTTTTCCCAGAGTCACTAGGAAAATAGCTTTGTGCCATCTGCACCTGTCATGTCAAGGACCAAGACTCCAAAAGCTGGCCAAGCAGCTGCAAATGCCGCAGATAGGCAAGAGGGGGAGACCCAAGCTCTGTGCTCTCTGCTGTCCCAGGTTCGCTCAGCCAGCACCATCTCTATACTGACGATCCCTGTATTCAAGTCCTCAGTTAGGACCCCTCCCCTGAATTTCAATCTCAGATATCCAAGGGCACACTTCACATCTTCACTCGGATGCCTAAATGAGTGTCTTCAAAGTCAATGCAACCAAATGGAAATGGAACTTCTCACCTGTTCCTCCACAATCTTTCTCATCTTTATATAGGGCAACTAAATCTTCATTTCTTGAGTCAAAAATAGTATCATAAAAAAACAAACATATTAACAAGCAAAAAAAAAACCAATTCCATTAAAATGTAGTCAAAGGTCATGAACAAACACTTATTAGAAGACATACATGCTGACAACAAGCTTATGAAAAAATGCTCAACATCACTAATCATTAGAGAATCACGAATCAAAACCACAATGAAGTACCATCTCACACCAGTCAGAATGGCTGTGATTAAAAACTCAAAAAGAACAGATGCTGGTGGGCTTTCAGAGAAAGGTGAATGCTTATACACTCCTGGTGGCAGTATAAATTCATTCAGCTATTGTGAAAAGCAGTGTGGTGTTTTTTCCAAAGAACTTAAAAGAGGGCTACCATTCACCCTGGTAATCCTGTTACTGGGGATATACCCAAAGGAATATAAACTATTCTACCATACAGACAAATACACACATATGTTCATCACAGCACTATTCACAATAGCAAAGACATGGAATAAATCTAAATGCCCATCAGCAGTGCACTGGATAAAGAAAATGTGGAACATATACACTATGGAATACTAGGCAGCCATAAAAAAGAACAAGACCATGTCCCTTTGCAGCAACATGGATAGAGCTGGAGGCCATTATTCTAAGCAAACTAACTCAGGAACAGAAAATAAAATACTGCATGTTCTCACTTACAAGTGGGAGCTAAACACTGAGAACGCATGGACACAAGGAGGAAACAACAGATACTGGCACCTACTTGAGGGTGGAGAGTGGGAGGAGGGAGAGGACTGAAAAACTACCTATAGGGTACTGTGCTTATTACTTGGGTAACAAAGTAATCTGTACCAGACTCCCATGACATGCAATTTATCCATGTGACAAACTTTCACGTGTACCCCTAAACCTGAAAGAGAAGTTTTCAAATGAATAAGTAAAATTTCTGGCCCAAGATTATTTGGATATTAGGTAAAATCTGAGTCCTGCTGGTTCTGAGGTCCTGGGCTTGTTCCTCACCCTAGACCCTTACCTTCCATAGGGAGCTGAAAGTAGAATGGCTAATGTCTGAATGTTATTTGGCATTGCCCTTGATCATAAATAAACGTGAAGTGGAACGAAAGAAACAGCTTCATCCTCTCCCTCCCTCTCTTGCATAGCACATGTCCCATCTGTCAGCCAATTCTGCTTGCTCTACCTTCAAGAACTTTATCCAGAACTTGACCACATCTTGCTGTCCCCTAGTCCCAAACCTTCAGCATCTCTCACCTAGCTTTCTGCAACAGCCTCCCTTTCAGGTATTCCTGATACTGCCTCTGCTCCCTTGAGTCTGCTCTCAACACAACCACAGTGTTGCTTTTAAACTGTAAGGCAGATTACACCATTGACTCACCCAGTGGCTCCTCACCTCACCTGGGTAGCAGCTACATTCATAACAGAGTCCCACAGGTTCTACCTGATCCTTCCACCTTCTTACCTCTTGGTTACCAATTCTACCACTCTCTCCCTTGCTCCCTCTATTCCACATACATCGGGCTCCTTGCCCTTTTTGTCCATGCCTGGCATGTTCTAGCCACAGAGCTTTCATCCCTGCTGTTTCCTTTTCCAAGGAATGCTCTTTCTCATATGCCAGTGTGGCTAGCTCCTGGGGTCTCTTCCCAAATGTTGACTTCTCCACCAGGCATTCCCCGGCCACCCTACTTAAATTGCAACTATCATCCCCCACTGTCAATTCCTCTTTTCTGTTTTACTTATTCTATAGGACTTATCATCATCTAAAATATTTGTGGGCCAAGTACAATGGCTCATGCCTATAATCCCAGCACTTTGGGAGGCTGAGGAGGGAGGATCACTTGAGCCCAGGAGTTTGAGACCAGCCTGGAAAACATAGGGAGACCTTGTATCTACAAACAAAGTAAGCCAGACATTGTGGGGTGTGCCTCTAATCCCAGCCACTTGGGAGGCTGAGGTGGGGGGAATAGCCTTAATTATGAGGTTGAGGCTTCAGCGAGCTGTGATCATGCCAGCCTGGGCTACAGCGCAAGATTCTGTCTCAAAAAAAGAAAAAAGATTACTTGCTGCTCTACCCATTTATTTCACCTCTGGTCCTGTTGTCCACCTTCCCCACCAGCCTGCGAGCTTCATGAAAGATTGAGCTTCTCTCTATTTTTGCTCGCTACTGTATTCCCAGCACCTAAAACAATATCCTGTACATAGTTGATATTCAATAAATATTTTCTAAATAAATGGATGGATAAATTTACTTAAACAGTCCTTTGTAAATTTATTCCCCTTTTAACATAAGTAAATCCATTTTTAAAAGAAATGTATATCTTGGCTGTAAATGAACCAGCATCAACAGTCATAAAGAGAAGTTATCCAGAAAAAGAAATACAATGAAATGAAAATGCTGTTATTAAATCTAGCTAGATACTGCTGCCAGCCCAATTCTCTAAGCCTGCAGTGTAATCTCTCTTTTCTAAAAAAGGAAATCAGCCAGTGTTTAAAGACGTCCTAGCACCAAACTGAGACTGTTCTTAACTAATCAAAAGAGTCGATAAAGAATTGAAAGATAAATAGCTTTGTAACTCTCAGATTCAATGTTAACTGTTCTTGGGTCTGTGTATCACCTAAACGTTTCCTCTGCCACCATAAATATTGAGCATCCCACACTTTTGAAAGCAATGAAATAGATATTAATGACTTTCCATTTTCTGAGCATCAGTTCCTCCCACAATATCCCCCATACCTGTATAGGGCAACTCAATTTTCTCAATTGCCCAGGTCAAAACACTCATCGTCTCCCTTATTCTCTTACATAGTACATCTCCAATGTGTCAGCAATTTCTGCTTGCCCTAACTTCAAAATACACCCCCAAATCTGGTCACATATTACTATGTGCAATATCCCTTTTCTAAGTTAATTGGTGGGGAGGTATTGAGAATTGTTGTACATGGATTCTGCCCTGAAGAAATTCAGTGTGGTTGGGAGATAAAGCGTGCATGTAATTGACATGCACATAATCGAGGGTAGAAAGTCGTAAATTTCACAAGGAAAGCAGAGATCATGTGCTATGGGGCCTGATATGAGATTAATGTTTAGCAAGTATTCGTTTACACACATACCTGCACATTTCTCATGAGAAGAATACGGTTCCTTGCACCTTGGTATCAGGGGCTTGCATATAGGTCTTGTTTTATCCAATGAGATGTGAGTGGAAGTGACAGTTTGTGAATTCAGAGCCAAGGCTTCAAGACACATTGCACATTTCTGCTCATCCCTAGAGACTGCCATCTAACCTCTTTCTCGAGAAGAATGTGGTTCACTTAGCCATTGCCCTTCTAGCCAGAGCCCAAAATGTGTGAACTAGAGGTGTTCTCACCAATCTGCAGATGCATGAGCAAACAATAAATGCTTATTTGCAGATGCCAGAATTTCAGGATTGTTTACTATGCAGCATTATTGTACAGAGAGCTGATTAAGATAGAAACTGACAACAGCTAGAGGAGAGGATTTGAATGTTTCCAACAGAAAGAAATGATACCTATTTGCAGCCACTGATATCTCAATTGCCCTGAATTGATCACTACTTATACATGTATCAAAATGTAACATATACCTGATGAATATTGCAATTATGTATCAATTAGAAATAAGATAAAAGTATATATTTTAAAAAGATAGAAACTGGCAGGAAGAAGAGGTGACTTTGGGGATCAGAGATACTTTCTGATCAGGGAGGTATTGCAGGTGGATTTCATGCCACATACACCATGCTTCAAGCAATCTTAGCAGATTGCAAATCTTATCTCAGATAGGACTATTCCAGGGATGTGAAAACTCCTCTGAAAACTGCTTATGACCTCACAGCTCACAGAGGACAGGAGAACAGAAAGAAGAAGAGAAGAAGGCTGATGAAGACTTTGTCTATGTATTCGGTTGTTCCTGTTTGCTGTTGGTGTGCTTTTAGAAAAACACTCTCTTCTTCCTCTACCTTTCCTTAAGCATTAGTGTGCCCCAACATCCTGGTCTCAGTCACCCTCTGCTTTTGTGCTTCCCATTCTTCCTGGGCAGTCGGCCACTGCCCTGATCAGCACCGTGATAAACAGTCTCATGTATGTTCCCTGATGGAGCTGGTGTCTGTCGTACTTAATTTTGTTAGCCCCCAAAACAGCTCCTCTAACAGAGATGCAAGTGCTGGGAGTTGGAGAAGTTTATTTGAGAAAGCAGAAGGGTGGGCCTGGGGAGAGGAAGGAATAACCAAGTCACATGCACACTGACGAGCAGATCCATGGGCAACTGAGGCTCAATCAACAGGTAACTGAGGCTTAATAGACTCTTGGAGGAACCACACAGATTGCTACTTGGAACTGTCCCACCAGAGAGTCAGGAGGCTGGAATATTTATCCGCCACCTCACATCTTTCTGTGGTTGAGGGTTTCTTCGGGGATGTTAACTTCACTTCCTGGTTGTACCTGCACTAGGCTGAGGGCCCTCCAACTGAGGCAGGAGACAGACACAGCAGCAGGTGCTTGATGCAGAACACTGGCCACAGGCACAGAACTGTCCACCTCTGTATGCTGAAATCAGATGTCTAAGGGGATGTGAATGGCTCAGTGCAGCACAAGCATCTGCTACAGAGTTGGAAAAAATACATTTTCAGCATAGGCCTTTCTTCTGAGCAACTAGAGGTACAGCATACACCTCTGACTCAACACATTCCAAACTCTGTCATCCCCGCCCCCCTACTTTCCCCACTCTTTCCAGAATTCCTGAAGGCAGTGAATTGCCCACTCTCCACTCCATTTTTGAACCTTCAAAGATATTGTTTATTTCTCCCACTCTGTTGTCTCTCAGATCAAAATATGAATTCTGAGTCTAAAGCAGGATTTTCCTTGCTCCCATCTCTGACAGTCATCCCTGCCTCATCACCATGTTCTCAGTTCCCAGCACTCACTCTGAAATGTGCTTGCTTGCTTGCTTAATTAACTAAGGACTGCCACCATTTACTGACTGCCTCCCACCTCTAGATGGTGAGATCCAGAGGACAACACCTACTCTTCCTGCCTCGCCCGCCTCTCCAGTGCCTGGAACAGTCCCTGGTACAGAGTAGGTACTCGATAAGTGACTCTGGAACGAACAAGTGATTCACGGAGAGAGTGCCACACGCTCACACAGCGATCACCAAGACAGGGGCTGACCAGACATGTCTCTGCTCATTGTCTCTGTGTCTGCCCCTTTCTAACTGGCCTCCCCTGAGATAAAGGCATAGATAAAATGTGAAGTCTGAACAAGCCCCCAGCACAGGGAGGAAGGCTGCAGGGAAGCAAGGCAATCAGTTCTGAGCAGAGCTTCCACATTGGATGAGTCTTTTATGATTACTGGGCTCAATACATGAGTTGTATTTTCTTCAGCTGCAAAAGTGTGCATTTAGGTAAACTGGCAAGGAAGTGACCAATCTGTCAGCAATGCTAACTCCCAGCCCTGCCTGGGGTCCTCACCCACTCCTGAGTCCTCTCCGAAGCTGTTGCTCCCCTACCTCACCCGCCATCTCCTCAAGGACACTCGCCATAAATACCGGCCCTGGGGGGATATTTCTCTTGCTGGTGCAGCCAGAATTTCCTCCCTGAGAGAAAAACATAAAGATTAACTAGGTGAGAAAATTTTTCCCTTGGCTCTGAAGCTTGGGACATTTGTCTGATTCAACACATATTCTCCAGGAGACAGGCTAAATTAAAATACTAATGGACTGCTGTATTTAAAATATATTTACCAATGATTAACAGCTCGGTAGGTGATATATGTGTCAATAATTTCTTACTACAGCATGGGGGAACCTCAATAAATATTCTCGGGGCAATTAGCGGGTGTTTATTTAACATTCAGCCGTGTTTTTCCGCACACTCAGAACGGTGTCATTGGTGGCAAGCAGGGTGCTCCTCTGGGAAGAGAACGGCCCAGTTCTGAAGCAGGCACTGGCTCTAGCCCCACACTAAGAAGGAAGCCCAATCTTTGGGAAGGAGCCCTTCTGCGGATGTGCTTGCTTTGAGCTACAGTATTGGGTGTGATTTAGGTGACTGGCTTCTGGAATTAAGCATGGGAGTGTATACATAAAGTTTGTACATGCAGCTTCTCTTGACATTTCTGAAAGCCCAGAAATACTCGTTTTCCTGAAGAGCCATCCTCAGCAGGACCAAAGTGGACTGTCATCTTAAGTCTCTCACAGCCACCATCTGTACCACTTCGTCCATTTAAGGAGCAGCCTGGGCCCTGTAGATATGTAAGTTTGCACGGCAACACTCTGACCAATCTTGCATTGAGTCCCCCCAAGGATTTCGTCCAAATGCTAAACAAATACCACAGACAGAGATGTTGGCAATGGGCGAAGGTAAGGGACCACCTCAGAGCAAAGGGAACCACTGCTCGGACTTGTGAAATGCAAGCTGTACCACACCACCCAGGCCACCCACTCATCACCCAGCCGCACCTGGAGTCTCTTCTTCCCTTGATTCTCCAAATCAAGAAATGTAGAGGGAACTGGTTGGTGCATAGGCAAGACTGAAAGCCAAAAGTGTCCAGTTCAAAATCCAATGTCCTGAACTATCAAACTGCTGTTGCCTGGGACAGCTGTGGTGAGCAGAGTAGTGTCATACCTCTTGTGATCACACACACACATGCGCGCGCGCACACACACACACACACACACACACACACACAGAGCAAACCAATATCCCAAACCCAGATTTTTATCCAGGGCAGCAATGTGCTCACCTAAAACAATGATCTCTCTGCCTCCTTTACTGATATGACCCAATTCCGACCAGCAGGCTTCAAGTGGAAGTTCCAGGAGAGCATCTTGCTTCCCCATTAAATAGGCAAATCCTCCCCATTAAATAGGCAAAACCCTTGACCTGAATAAGGCAAGCATGCTGCATAGTGCCCCTTCCCAGCCTGATCCAAAGCCTCCAACATGGCACTATCACTCCCTTTGCTCATCTAAGCTGAGGACCTAGAGGAGTATAGAGACATTAAGTAGGATGAGCCTGGGTCCCTGAAACACTGCATGGAGCAGAGCCCTTGTGCCAATCCCCATTGGACTCTCATGTGAAGAAGACATCTTTTTGTTGTGTTAAAGCCACTGACATGAAAGTGTTTGTTATGGCAATTAGTTTCTGCTGTCGAACTTTTACCTCACTTACCAAAGTGAGAAGAGTAGACAATTTTTGGAGACCTTCCCTTTCAATATGGCCCTAGTGAGCTTGTCCCCACTAGGGGGATATTGTGCAGGATTCCCACATGGGTAAGCCATCTTCTGTCTGTCCCTTGAGGGGGGCTCGTCCAAGGACCCACCGAAAGAAAAAGATAAGGAGCTTCCAGGGCAGAAGCACTCATGTTGGAACGGCCTTTGGGGTGGCCCCAGCCCTGGCTCACTCTAGATGGGAGCCCTGAAAGGGAAGCAGAAACACTGGGCCTGCTACACCCAGCCTCAAATTGCAGATCCCTGATCTCATTTTTAACCTGAAGGCCTCCTAGGTCTTCCTTCCTTTGGGGTCTAATCCCTGACCCCATTCTGCCTCCAGCCAAGGCAGGAGGATCACCACCACAAAAGAAGAGCAAAGCCAATGGCCGCTGTGAGTTGCATGTACAGTGCGAGCCCTGCTGCAATCTAGGCTTCTCCCAGTGGGAGTGGCAGGGTTTTCTCAACCACTCCACTCCCAGAGGAATAAATGTCCTCTGATGCAGGGTGCTAACGTTACTCAGGCCAATGATTTTGTTCTAGGAAGACTTTGCATATTGAGTGGAGAAGGCGGGCACTCTCCAGGGACTTCCACTTGGAACCTGTGGGCCAGAATTGGGCCATGTTGGTGCCCTTACAAGCAAAGCCGGCGGAAAGATTATTGTTTTAGCTAAGGACAGTGCTGCCCCAGATAAAGTCTGAGTTTGGGATGTGTGAGGCACTTTCATGAACATCAGCATCAGTTTGGGGCACTTGCTTCTAACTTGGGAGCATAACTTCATTTCTTATGCATTTCCCTTGGGGTGAGCCTCCTTCAGGACATATGTCAGGTGATTCCCCTAACCTAGGAGCCTGCACCCTCAAGGCTCAGCACTGAGGCCAAGAGAAGTTTTCCAAACAGCTGGAAAATCCCAACCAGGAGAGCCCAATCTCTGAGCTCTTCCCGGGGCACCACTCTAACCCAAATGTCACCACCCCTCTGTTACATCCAGGTCTGCTCCCTGGACAGCCTGGATAGTGCCTCAGAGGGGATGGAAGTGAGAGAAAAACTAGATCAACTCTGCCTATTAATGCTGCTCCAGAGACAAAAGATTGAATATCTAGTCCAAGCTGTCATTCCAAGGATGAAGGAAGTCCTGTCCAGGAATTGCCCCAGAATATAAACTGAGTAGAACGCCACACCCTTAGTTCAGCAGGCTTGTCCCATGCCACAGAGATTCCCCTGTGCTCAGCTGCCATCCAAACCTACTCGCCCAGGGCTCAGTTCATACTCCATGCCGCTCCACCTACCCTGGCTCTTGGTGAGTGACCCTGTAACCATTTCTGTGGATACCCAGATTCCGTCTTCTGGAAACCGTGTTCAGTTTGTGGCATCACCTTGTTAACCCTCATATTTGATTTTTGGTCTAACTCCCCCAATACCTTGCTGTCCTCTTTATCGGCAGTTAGATGCTCTGGAAAACTATCCCACCAGCCTGTACCATTCCTGGGGCCTCACAGTGTAGCCAGAAGAGAGCCCAGAAACCTGCAGATGAAAAGCATTTTAGGGAAAACTCTCCCAAACTGTGTTTCTCCTCTGCTGTCACACCACAACAACAATCATCAACACAGAAGGAGACTACTGTGAGCAAAGATGTGGGGGTTTTCCAGACACCAAGCAGGTGACACCAGCCTGGTGACTTCCAGTTCAGCTCCAAAGTTATCTACCTGGAGACAGCGTCAGATCCCACATGATGAAGTCTCAGTCCCTGGGACTGCTCAGTCCTGTGCCCGTCTCCAGTCCAGGCCTCCAGAGCTTCTGACCAACTGGCTTCAAATTGAGATTTCTGTGACCCCCTCGTTGGGTTCAACTAATTTGTTAGAGAGGCTCACAGAACTGAGGGAAATGCTTATATTTGCTGGTTTACTAAAGAGGATCTTTTAAAAGGATACAAATAAAGCAGCCAGATGAAGAGTACCTAGGGTGAGGTCTGGAAGGGTCCCGAGCACAGGAGCTTCCGGCTGGCTCGGTAGAGTTGGGGTGCACCACCGTCCAGGCATGGGGGAAGCCAACCCCATAATTCAATCGCCCTCCACCAGGTCCCTCCCTCGACACAGGGGGATTATAATTTGAGATGACATTTGGGTGGGGACACAGAACCAAACCGTATCAAAAAGTTACTGACACACTCCATTCTTCCATCTACTCATCTGCAAAAATGGGGGGAAATAATGGTACCTACCTATGGAGCTGCCATACCTGTTAGGTGAGTTAATGTACACATTTAAAATTGTACCTGGCACAAAAAATTCTGCAGAAATGGTTGGTTTCTGCTATCATTGCTGAGTAAATATTTTATGCTAGACACACTACCTACTGTTACTTCAAGCCATATCTCTCAGAAACCCAATCTATTTTCTGAATCCCAACAATCAGGAAGCCTTATGAAAGTTCTGACTTCAGAAATCCTAAATGAGAACAGACATTTTTTTCTGTCGGTCAGCAAGACACCACTCACTCACCTGATGCCACAAAACACATCTGCTTTTGCCACATCCCCTGTTTGGGGAAACCAAGGATACAGTCAGAGAGCACAGGAAAAAAAATGCTGAGATGCCAGCCAGGAAAGGTCAGCCTTGGGGCAGCCTAGACAATCATCTCAGTCTTGCTGGTTCCAGTAAGATGCTTTCTTGTCTTGATTCCAAGAGGTATGCAGGTCCAGTCTTGGTCCCCTCTGCTGGAAGCCATGAATAACAGGGAGACTTTGTGTGTCCTCTAGGACCTCAGAGAGAACTGACTTAAAAATATAGTGCTGACTAAGCATGGTGGTTCACACCTGTAATCCCAGTACTATGGGAAGTCAAGGTGGGAGGACCACTCAAAGACAGGAGTTGGAGACCACCTGGGCAATATAGGGAGTCCTCGTCTCTACAAAAATAAAATAAAATATATCAGCCAGGCATGATGGCATGCATCTGTAGTCCTCCCACTTGGGAGGCTGAGGTGAGAGAATCACATGAGAACAGGAATTCAAGTCTGCAGTAAGCTATGATTGCACCACTGCACTCCAGCCCAGTGACAGATTGAGATCTTCTCTCTTAAAAAAATACATACACACACACACGCACACACACACACACACACACACATACATATGCATGTATATACACACACATTCATAAACGTATATATGTATATATGTATGTGTATATGGTGCTGAGACCAATGCCATTTATAACTCCCTGGGGAGAGTGTTCCGGGGTCTCCAGGAGACCAGTGCCCCTTCTCTATATACCATGATAGTTCACTCCCTCACTTCATGCCCCCTCCATCAACCCAGAGCCCTGACTTGGTAAACAGCCAGAGGTGCGGGGGCCATTTGTCCAGGTGCATGGGGCTGAGAACCTGAGAGGAGCAAACATCAGGAAAGATCAGTTAAGTTTTGAATGGATCAGAGAAATTAGGTTTGAGGCTTAGAGTCCATGTTGAAACAACCCACCAGAAACCACCAGAGAGAACAGGTGATGAATGCAGCGGTCAGCAAACCCAGCAGCCCCAGACAAGAGAACAGGAAAGCCAGGTCAAGAGGGAAGATGTGGAGGCATGTTAAGATCCCTGGCCTGGGAGGAATAAGCCCTGGGCTCCAGTTGTAGGTCACCACGAATTCAGTGGCTCTCTGGGCTTCATAAAGAGCTCCTGTCTAGGCTGGGCACAGTGGCTTATGCCTGTAATCCCAGCACTTTGGGAGGCCAAGGGGGCAGATCACTTGAGATCATGAGTTCTAGCTGGGCATGGTGGCATGTGCCTTGTAATCCCAGCTACTTGGGAGGCTGAGAGAGAACTGCCTGAACCTGGGAGCCAGAGGTTGCAGTGAGCCAAGATCATGCCACTGCACTCCAGCATGGGCAACAGAGCAAGACTGTCTCAGAAAAACAAAAACAGGACCAGGTGTGGTGGCTCACACCTGAAATCCCAACACTTTGAGAGGCCGAGGGGGGCAGATCACTTGAGATCAGGAGTTCTAGGCCAGCCTGGATAACATGGTGAAACCCCATCTCTACTAAAAATACAAAAATTAGCTGGGTATGGTGGCATGCACCTGTAGTCCCAGCTACTCCAGAGGCTGAGGCAGTAGAATCACCTGAACCTGGGAGGCAGAGTTTGCAGTGAACCGAGATCGTACCACTGCACTCTAGCCTAGCAACAGAACCAGACTCCATCTCAAAAAAAAAGGAGCTCAGGTCTAGAACCAAAGGTTCAGGTTCCAGTTTTGGCTGTGCCTCTTACAAGCAATGTGACATTGGAAAAATTACTTAACCTCTCTGAATTTCAGTTTGTTCACCTGAAAAAATGGAATTAATGATAGTAGTCACTCATAGAGTTATAAGGATTAAATAAATCAATACAAGTAAAGCACTTAGAAGAGTGCCAGACACATCACAAGTATTCAATACACATTAGCCAACGTTATTGAAAACAGACTGCCATCCCATTTGGCTGGGCACGGGGGCTCACGCCTGTAATCCCAGCACTTTGGGAGGCCAAGGAGAGTGGATCATTTGAGGTCAGGAGTTAGAGAATAGCCTGGCCAATATGGTGAGACCCTGTCTCTACTAAAAATACAAAAATTAGCCAAACATGGTGGTATGTGTCTGTAATCCCAGCTACCTAGGAGGCTGAGGCAGGAGAATTGCTTGAACTTGAGAGGTAGAGGTTGCAGTGAACCAATATTGCACCACTGCACTCCAGCCTGGGCAACAGAGCAAGACTCTGTCTCTGCCTCCAAGAAGAGAAGGGCCAGGCATGGTGGCCCTTCCAGGACTGTAATCCCAGCACTTTGGGAAGACAAGGTGGGAGGATCACTTGAGCCCAGGAGTTCAAGACCAGCCTGTGAAACACAGTGAGACCTTATCTCTACAAAATAAAGAAAAGGAAACAAAAGGACAAAGAGAAAAGGGATATTCTGGAAGGGAGATGGCAAACACAGTAGCGGAGCACTCCTGTGCCTTTGACTTATGTGGATTTAAGGTAAATATCATAGAACGGCTCCTGTTACAATTGCAGGTCACCTTCTTCAGCCAGAACTCAACAAAGAAACTTATCTGTACCAAAGTTAGGTGAAAATTCAGCTCTGTTGGACCCATTAAGCAAAAATGCAATGTACCTATAATAATAGACATTGTATTTCAGGAGCAATTGCATGTACTTTTTCCAAAAATCTGGCTCTGTAATATTTTCTCCTTTCCTGATGGCTTTCGTACCTAACCTCCACACAGAAAGCCATTGTGTAGGTTTCACTCACCTGTCAACTTTGAAATGCCAACTACTTGGAATGTCAGGGGGAGGTTGCCTTTAAGGCTCGAAGACAAGAAGTTCTGAGATCAACTGGCAATGTCTGCCATGGGCAGGTGCAGTCAATCTCCGAGGGCTTCCATTTATGGATGCCTGGAAGCTAATGAAACTCACCAGTGGAATGCAGGCCAAGGAGGCAGAAGCAGGCAGCAAACTAAGGGCCTGTTTTTAAGTGGCAGAGTCCATCAGTTAGAGATGTCTCTGCAACCAGGATCTGGTGCCCTCTCTGACAGCCAAGAGGGTCCAGTGAAGGTTGCTTAAGCACAGGGAAAGGAGGTGAGAGTTCTACCAGTAACATGCCATGACATCTTGCTCAAGTCCCTTCCTCCTATAGTCTCAGTTTTCCCCATTGGAAAAATGAGATTAGACGTTAATAGTTAAGGAAAGGATCAAATATTTATACTGTTATATATGCTTGACCTTGCTTTTAGTGACACAGCAGAATGCAACACCACCCTTAAATGAGAGCCATATGTCTGTGGGGGACATGAGAACATGGGACTTCACTCTCAGGCCACATGGTGCCTGTTATAGTCCTGGAGGACACAATCTTGAATGCCATAATCCTGAATATTGAAATCCTGAAAGATCCAAATCCCTAACATGTAACCCAAGGCAAGCTGCAGTGGCTTGCACCTCTAATTCCAACGCTTTGGAAGGCAAAGATAGAAGAATTGCTTGAGTCTAGGAGTTCAAGACCAGCCTGGACAACATAATAAGACATCATCTCTACAAAAACAAAAAATTATTTTCAATTAGCTAGGCTTGGCAGCATGTTTTTATACTCTCACTAATCAGGAGGCTGAGGTGGGAGGATTGCTCAAGCCCAAAAGTTTGAGGCTGTGGTGGGCTGTGGTCACACCACTGCACTCCAGCCTGGGTGACAGAGGGAGACGCTGTTGGGAAAAAAAAAAAATTACGACCCGAGAGCCTGGAAATCCCAAAGGTTGAAATCCTGAAAGCTGAATTCTGAGGAAGGGATTCGTGCATTTTCTCTGGGCTCTTTGGGCAATTGCATATGCGGTGATCTGTCACAGTTTCTCATCAATCTCATCAAAAGACTTAGGCTGACCATCATGTTATTTCAGATGACTGAAGTTACAAAGCTGGGTGAAGACAATTACCAACCGAACTGATATGTGGTTATGCTCTTTGCTTTTTGACCTACTTCCTTGTGAATACTGTTTGTCTGTTCATGACTGTTATACCTCTGCAACTGTCATTAGTATACCTGAGTTTCTGCTTGCAAAAATAAGCACATTCTTCTGGCCTGTTCTATTGCGTAAAGTGGCCTATTAAGTGTTCAGTTGTGTTTTTATGTTTCTCAGATAAGTCCACTTTATGAAATGTAAAAAATTGCACTTTAAATAATTTCTCAATAAATGTATTTTAAATAATTTTGAATTATTTATTTCCAGAATTACGTTTTTAGGATTTTGACCTTTCGGGATTATGGCATCTGGAATTGTGTCTTTTGGGATTAAGGCCCAAACCCCAGACTGCATAGATGTAGTCTTGTATATATATGTCCAAACTCTAAATTTGAGGATCCAGTGACCTACTTGAATTTCTTGGATTTCACAGAAGTATCTACAGTGTGATATGTCCAAAATGAAGTTCTGATTCACAACCTCGGTGGCTGCCAAAACCACTTTAATCACATATTAACAAAGGCAATCTCTTCCATCAAGATGATCACTTCAAAAGCCTGGGGGGCATCTTTGATTCCTCCCTTTTCCTCACTGCCCATCAACAAGCCCTCCTGAGTCTACCCCCAAGTATCTCCTGGAGCCATACACCTTGCCTCATCTCTACCACCACCATCCTACCTCAAGCCATTATCATTTATCTCCTAGACACCTGTAGCAGTCTTCTGATTGGTCCTTGCCAGAGGCATTTGAACCAGAGCGACTCCATCTTAAACAGGGCTGGGTAAATAAAATAAAGCTGAAACCTACTGAGCTGCATCCCCAAGAGGTTAAGGCATTCTTAGTCACAGGATGAGCTAAGAGGTGGGCACAAGATACAGGTCATAAAGACGTTGCTGATAAAGCAGTTTGCAGTAAGGAAGCTAATCAAAACCAAGATGGCGATGAGACTCTGGTCCTCCTCACTGTGCATTGTACACTAAAGATAATGCATTCGCTGCTAAAAGACACTCCCACCAGCACCACAACAGTTTACAACTACCATGGTAAAGTCAGAAAGTTACCCTATATAGTCTAAAAAGGGAAGAAACCTACGTTCCGGGAATTTCTCACCCCTTTCCCAGAAAACTCATGAATAATCCACCCCTTGTTTAGCATATAATCAAGAAATAACCATAAAAATGGACAACCAGCCGTTCTTTTATTCCTTTGCTTTCTTCATAAACTTGCTTCCACTTTATGGACTCACCTTGAATTTTTTCTTGCGTGAGATCCATAAACCCTCTCTTGGGGTCTGGATCGGGACCCCTGTCCTGTAACATCCTGGCCTTCTTGCTCACCTCCCCTTCTACAATCAATTCTCCACATAGCATCCAGAATGCTTTTGGTCAGGTCCAAGAAATTCACATTCACGGCTGGGCACCGTGGCCCACGCCTGTAATCCCAGCACTTTGGGAAGTGGAGGCAGGTGGGTCTCTAGGTCAGGAATTCAAGACCAGCCTGGCCAATATGGTGAAACCCTGTCTCTATTAAAAATACAAAAACTAGCCAGGTGTGGTGGCATGTACCTGCAATCCCAGCTACTCAGGAGGCCAAGGCAGAAGAAGTGCTTGAATCCAGGAAGCGAAGGTGGCAGTGAGTAGAGATCCTGCCACTATACTCCAGGCTGGATGACAGAGCAAGACTCTGGAAAGAAAGAAAGAAAGAAAGAATGAGAGAGAGAGAGAGAGAGAGAGAGAGAGAGACAGAGAGAGAGAGAAAGAAAGGAAGGAAGGAAGGAAGGAAGGAAGGAAGGAAGGAAGGAAGGAAGGAAGGAAGGAAGGAAGGAAGGAAGGAAGAAAAATTTACATGCACTGCTCTGTTTAAAATCCTGCAGTGAATTCAGTTCCACTTAGAATTAACTTTGAATCTCTTCCTACGGACTGCAAAATTATACATGGGCTGGCCCCAGCCTACCCCTCTGTCCTCTTCTTGTCTCAGGTTTCCATGAGCACTCCCAGGCTCCAGCAACACTGATCTTTGTTATGTAAATAAGCTATGGTAGACTAGGACCCTGGGGGCTCCTAGGAGGCACCAAGCCTGGTATTCATGCCCTTCAGAAGCCTCCTCCTCATATTGATTCTGGGATCGGCCATATGACCTGCTTTGCCCCATGGAACAAAGGGATTTTGGTAAATCTAAAGTTTGAAAACTGCTTGCATGCTGTGCTTGACCTCATGGAATGTTCCCTCTTGGAAACTGTTCACCATGTTAATGAAATGCTAGCATGATCAGGCACAGTGGCTCACGCCTGTAATCCCTGCACTTTGGGAGGACAAGGAGGGAGGATTGCTTGAGCCCAAGAGTTCAAGACCACCGTGGACAACATAGTAAGATCCCATCTCTACAAAAACAAAATAAAATAAAAAGTTAGCTGGGTGTGGTAGTGCACCACTGTGGTCCCACCTCTTAAGGAGATTGAGGTAGGAGGGTCACTTGAGCCTAGGAGTTCAAGGCTGCAGTGAGCCATAATCACTCCACTCCTCTCCAACCGGATCAACAGAGTAAGACCCTGTCTCAAAAAAAAGAAAGAAAGAAAGAAAAGAAGCTATTATAGACTCAAGGAGGAAGAGAACATGTGGGTAAAAGAACCGATGCCAACATCCAGCATCAACAGCCAGACCTGTGACCAAAGCCTTCCTGAATGTTCCAGCCCTTGTCCAAGCTCCCAGCTGAATGCAGCTCTATGAATGGCCTCAGACAAAGCTATATGGACCAAAATAATAGCATAGCCAAGTCCCATTCAAATGAATAACCCACAGAACCGGGAGAAATAACAAATCAGTATTGTTTTAAGCCACTAAATTTTGGAATGGCTTGTTATACAGCAGTTGATAACTGAAGCATAGGCCAAGCTAGACCTTTGCACTTATAGTTTATTTTTGCCTGGAATTCTCTGCCCACAAGTGCCTCCTGATTTACTCCTCGTGACACTGGTTCTAATGTCACCTCCCCAGAGAGGCCTTTCCTGATCACACCATCTAAATAAGCACCCCCAAACAAGGCCTCATAGCATTCTGTGTTAGTGCCTTCAAAACACTGATTGCTCTCTAGAATGATCTTTTTTGCTGACTGACCCCTGACCTCTGACCTCAAATGAAAGTTCTATGAAGGCAGGAATATTTTGGTCTGGTCTACTGCCATATTCCCAAAAACATAATGGGGTCTCAAAAACTATATGTTGTGCTGGGCCCGGTGGCTCATAGTTGTAATCCCAGCTCTCTGAGAGGCCAAGGTAGGTGGATCACCTGAGGTCAGGAGATCAAGACCATCCTGGCTAGCACAGCGAAACCCTGTGAAAACCTGTCTTTACCAAAAATACAAAAAATTAGCCGGGCGTAGTGGCATACGCTTGTAGTCCCAGCTACTCGGGAGGCTGAGGCAGGAGAATTGCTTGAACCCAGGAAACAGAGGTTGCAGTGAGCCGTGATTGCACCAAAGCACTCCAGCCTGGGTGATAGAGCTAGACTCTGTCTCAAAAAAAAAAAAAAAATTAGCTCTGGAGACTAAGGCAGGAGAATCACCTGAACCTGGGAGGTGGAGGTTGCAGTGAGCCAAGATCATGCCACTGCACTGTAGCCTGGGTGACATAGTGAGACTTCATCTTAAAAAATAGATTATAGATAGATAGATAGATAGATAGATAGATAGATAGATAGATGATAGATAGATATTGAATAAATTAATTTTGTGTGATAGTCCCCAAAGCACCCATTTAAGGCCAGAAAATGTTTTCTTGCTGATCTCAAGAGGGAAAAAAGAGTCCCTTTTCTTGGCTAAAATTAGGGAGTTGTCCAGGGCTGCTTTAATAAGCAACCTGAACTGAGGGGCTGACAAGAACTTCTGGCTCCAATGGGCTGGTAAACTATTCCCTGGCAGGGTGAATGAAGGAGTGAATTGGGTCTTCACCAGCAGCTGCTATGGACGGCTGGGAACAGATGGCTACAACCTCAGAATCTACCATGAGCTTCACTCTCTCTACAGCAAAATACTGCAGTGGCAGAAGGCCCTTTCATACCTCCAGCCTTTGCAAATTCTTCAGCCTGATGTATCTTTTTTCACCATCATGACACAGTACAAGTGTTACCATTAATTCTCTCATGCTGTAGAAAGTGTCCCCAAAGCATACTCCCCAGACCAGCAGCATGAGCAGCACCTGGGGACTTGATAGGAATGCAAATTCTCAGGCCCCACCCGAGACCTCCATGAAACTCTGGAAGTGGGGTCCCAGCACTCAGTATTCTAACAAGCTTTCCAAGAGATTCCTGGACACACGAAAGCTTGAGAATCATTGCTGTAGAAGAAACACATTAGACTTTGATTCCCTTGGGTTCAAATTCCACTTGGTCTAATTATCAGCTGTGAGACTTTGGGCACATGACTAAATCTCTTGGGCCTCGGTTTCCTCATTTGCATGTGAGGATTACGTCTGCATCCTTGTAACTCATCCTCCCTTGACTTGTCTATGACAAAGTCTGTCATAGCACCAGGTACTTCCTTCCCAAAATGATTGCAGTTTTAGACACACACACATACACACAGACACACTACACATATACATATATATCCAATCCATTTTGGATTATTGTGCAATCACTTGGCGGTAATTACTAAGGTGGTAATCCCGCCTTAGTTTCCCCATCTGTAAAATGGGGATGACATTATCAATCATAGCGTGTTACCCATGTGATGTGGTTCAGAGAATTTCATGAACAAATACAAGGGGTAAATACCATTCATTTTGTGATTACTTATTTAAACTCTGATTATTCCCCACTGGACTATAAACTTCATGTGTTTTCGCTCCCCAGCAGCCTCCTCAGTGTCCAGCTGTGTCCCTGGCACAGGGCAGGTGCATAACAAATACTTGTTAAATGAATGATGAATGAATGAATGAATGAAATAATATGCATATTCTATACTCCTTGTATACTCATTGCATTAATCTATTATATCCTGCCAAAGTCCAACTAACCCCACCATCTGGAACACACTTTTTCCTATGACATCCTTCTGATTAATGTCCCATCTTGCCTCCCTCTCATGAAACACCTCATGGAAACATGGCTAAGAAGGTGGACTCTGGAACAAGACTTTTTTTCTTTTTTTTTTTTTGAGATGGAATTTTGCTCTTGTTACCCAGGCTGGAGTGCAATGGCGCGATCTCGGCTCACCGCAACCTCCCCCTCCTGGGTTCAGGCCATTCTCCTCCCTCAGCCTCCTGAGTAGCTGGGATTACAGGCATATGCTGCCTTTCCCAGCTAATTTTTGTATTTTTAACAGAGACGGGGTTTCACCACGTTGACCAGGATGGTCTCAATCTGTTGACCTCGTGATCCATCCGCCTCAGCCTCCCAAAGTGCTGGGATTACAGGCATGAGCCACCACGCCCTGCCCAAGACCTTTTATCTAATTCTGTCAGTTACTAGTTTCATGACCTTGAGCAAGTGTATAACATCACTGTGTCTTAGTTTCCCCTTCTGTAAAATGGAGATGACTTTTTTGGGGGGAGGATGGAGTCTCCCCTTGTCACCCAGGCTGGCAACAATCTCGGCTCACCACAACATTCTGCCTCCTGGGTTCAAGTGATTCTCCTGCCTTAGCCTCTCGAGTAGCTGGGATTACAGGTGCGCACCACCATGCCCCGCTAATTTTTGTATTTTTAGTGCAGGTGGGGTTTCACCAAGCTGGTCAGGCTGGTCTCGAATTCCTGACCTCATGATCTGCCCACCTCCGCCTCCCAAAGTGCTGGGATTGCAGGCATAAGACAGGAGATGATACTAGCAATAGCAGTACCTTCTCCATGAGGTGAAGTTCAGAGAATTCTATGAGCAAACACAAGTATGGCACTGATCGTCACACTTGGCTGAATGTTGGAAGCATTGGAAAGCTGTTTGAAAACAGTGATGCCTGCGTTTTATACCCAGATATTCTTATATAATTGGCCTGAGGTTAGGCCCAGGCTTTGGGACTTTTTAATTCTTCCCAAGTGATATAAATATGCAGGAAAGTTTGTGAGCCACCAATGCAAAGTGCTTGAAACAGTACCTGATACTGAGGTCATTCCTCAGTATCCATGGGGGATTGGTTTCAGGACCTTCTGTGGATACCACAATCTGTGGCTGTTCAAGACTTTTAAATAAAAGGCGTAGTATTAATATTTACATATACTCGTAAACTTTAAGTCAAATCTCCATTGCTTATAATGCCTAATACAATGTAGATGCTCTGGAAGTAGTTGTTTTACCATATTGTTTAGCAACAAGCATAAAGAAAAATTCTGCACATGTTCAGGACAGACGCAAGTTTTTTCAAATATTTTCAGTCCACGGTTGGTTGAATTCATGAATGCAAACCCATGGATACTAAATACCAAGGCTGACTATACTAAGTAAATATTAGCTCCTTGTCTCTTTTAAGTATTCATGTAAATTTCATTTCCTCCCAGATGCCTTGCCTGCATCCCAAGACCAAGCCAGCTGCTTCGCCCTGAGCTTCCTCCATAGCAATGCTCATCACACTGGATTGAAACTGTCCAGTTACTTGTCCGTCTTCCAAACCAGGCCATGAGCTGCGTCCCAACACAATGCATAAAGCTTGTGCATAGGGTAATTCTGAAGGAAATTGGTTGAACAAATTCTCTGCCTCCATAGCTTACCCCAATCAGCCCAATGGCTTTCAACACTATCTGTGTACCTGACACCCAGTCTCTCCACTATCCAACTGCCTAGTCAGCAGCAGTGCTTGGCTGTCAGCAGACGTCTCAAACTTTATTTTTGGAGACAGGGTCTCACTCTGTCATCCAGGCTGGAGTGCAGTGGCACAATCATGGCTCACTGCAACCTCAATTTCCCTGGGTTCAGATGATTCTCCCACCTCTGTCTCCTGAGTAGCTAGGACTACACGTAGACACCACCATGCCTAATTTGTGTATTTTTTGTGAAGACAGGGTTTTGCCATATTGCCCAGGCTGGTCTCCAACTCCTGGGCTCAAGCGATCCTCCTGCCTCCACCTCCCAAAGTGTTGGGATCACAGGCTTGAGCCACAACGCCCAGCCAACATCTTGAACTTTGACTTGGCCAAAGCTAAACTCTGTTTTCTTCTCCAACCTTGCTCTTCCCATTCCTGCTAACTGACACCGTCACTTTACCAATTTCTCAGGCCAAAAATCTTAGCTTTATCTCTTACTCCTCTTTCTCTCTCATGCCCATACATCTAAGCAATCCACCAGCAAATCCCATCTGCTCTATCAGCAAAACATACCCAGGATTCCACCATTACTACCTATGCCATTACACCGCGGACCAAGCCACCGTGGTCTCTCACCCAGAATGCCCAGCTCCTGACTCCTATTACTGTCACCACCCTTACCCTCCAACAGCCCGTGACAGCCCAGCAGCCAGAAAAATCCTGCTACATAGCACCTCTGCTGAAAGCACTCCCATGACTCCCAGTCTCACTCGAATTGAAGTCTGAAGTTCCACCACAGCCTAACATTTCCTCAGTGATGAGCCTGGGCTCGCTCTGACCTCAGCTCCTACTACGTTCCCATTCTTGTGGTTTTCTTGCTGCCATTCAAACCCACTAGGGCCACCCACGCTTGGGGCCTTTGCACAGGCTGTTTCTTCTGCCTGGAACCCTCTTCCTCAAATACTTGCTTTGCTTCCCTCGCTTCCTTTTTGTCTTTGCCTGAATATTACAAGGACACCCTCTCTTACTGCCCTGTCTAAAACAGCCCTCCAACCCCTACCCCTCTCTGTCTGCTCTGCTGTTCTTTGGATTCGTCGCATTCATCACCATCTGCCTTAACATCTATTCTTTATTGTCTGTGCCCCCACACACCACATCCTAAAAAGAAAGCTCTGTAAGAATAAGAACATTGTCTATTTCGTCTGCTGCCCTGTTCCCCATGCCGAACGTAATTGGCTGGCACATGCTAGGTGCTCAATAAACATCAAATGAGGTAATTTTCTTGGGAGTGTGGCATTGGCTGGGAAGGAAATTTACACAGTTAGAGGGAGCACCACTAAGGCATTGCCACCTCCTTAGAAATACCACTTGGGGCTGAGTGCAGTGGCTCACACCTGTAATCCCAGCACTTCGAGAGGCCGAGATGGGCAGATCACGAGATCAAGAGATCAAGACCATCCTGGCCAACATGGTGAAACCCTGCCTCTCCTAAAACTACACAAATTAGCTGGGCATGGTGGTTCACACCTATAATTACAGCTACTCAGGAAGCTGAGGCAGAGAATTGCTTGAACCCGGGAGGTGGAGGTTGCAGTGAGCTGAGCTCATGCCACTGCACTCCAGCCTGGGCAACAGAGCAAGACTCCTTCTCAAAAGTAAAATAAAATAAAAAAGAAAAAGAAAACAGAAATATCACTTGGGCACTAACTCCCCACCTCACTGAGCCATATTTAGCTTCTCAGGAGGGTGGGGAACAGTTCTCAGAAGATAAATAGAATCCTTATGAAAAGGAGAATGGCTTGGCATTTCACAGCTTTTCCAAAATATTTTCAATAGCAATTTGAAGGCTCTTTGCTCCTCTGACATTTATCTTCATTTGGCATGGGAAATGGCTGAACGACACAGAGAGGAAGCATTGCTTATGAATGTTCGGTGGTGGCAAAAGAGACCTCTTACACGAATCTATCACAAAGAGAGGCTATGGCCTCTTGGCTCTGTGATATCTGCCCCCACCTGCTTTGATTTATTCAGCCGGGATGCCCCCAATAGTGCAATTCATTTGAGGAATAATTATCCACTGTGTTTAGATGCTGCTCCCTTGTCCCTGGGGAGTTGATGTCGGGAGGTTAGGCTAGTGACAAGTGACAGAATATGTCTGATCATTGTTCACACCCTGGGAGGAGTGGCTGGCTGGGGTCAGGTCATGGGGACATGGGCGTGTGAGTATGGTTGGTATTGTTTGCCTGTGTTACTGATGATGCTGCTCCCGCCCCTGGACTCTCTGCAGTGCAGGCTGCCCTCCCTGTCTCTACCTCCCCGAAGCGACATGTTCAAGGGTTGTACTCAAGTCAGCACCTGAATCACAAGCCCATCTGGGGTCATAGATCTTGGGACAAAGGTTCTATTTGTCTCTCCAGACTCACTCCATCCTTTCCCATGCCCTCAATGCCCAGGAGGCAAGCTTCTGTAATTCATATCAATGAGCTCCCTCACCTTCTAGCTTCAGGTTGGGTTCAACTGATGCGAGATGCTCACCGGAGATCAGAGGGCAGGAAGAGAGGTCAGGGTATTTATTCTCACTGCTTGGCCATAGACTGGAGGGGCTGCACTTGTTCCATGAAAACTACAGGTCCAGGCTGGGTGTGGTGGCTCACGCCTGTAATCCCAGCACTTTGGGAGGCCAAGGTGGGCGGATCACTTGAGCTCAGGAGTTCGAGACCAGCCTGGCCAACATGGTGAAACTCCGTCTCTAAAATTAGCCAGACATGGTGGTACACACTTGAAATCCCAGCTACTCGAGAGGCTGAGGTGGGAGGATCACTTGAACCCGGGAAGCAGAGGTTACTGGGACCCAAGATTGCACCACTGCACTCCAGCCTGGGCAAAAGAGTGAGACTCTGTCTCAAAAAAAAAAGGAAAGGAAACCACAGGTCCTCTTGGATGACTCTCCCTTGCCTGCAGCACCCTCAGGTTTTGCTAAACCTTCCCTTTTCCAGTTTGTCAAGCTAAGGGTAGTTATGGCACACCATCACTGCGAGTCTCAGAGAACAGCATCATCTCGTGCTGGGTTCCCTTAACCCCCAACACACCCTTGTATATAGCCTCTTCAAGAAAGTGTCCACAATTGTCCTTTGCAGCATGTCACATGTTTCCTGTCAGAACTCTCAATGATACTGGGTTATACCTTTAACATCCGTGAATGCTGTGCACAAGAATGCATGGTGATTCAGCCAGAGCAAGATGCTGTTCCAACAAATATATCCTGAAGCTGGGGGCAGTGGCTCACGCCTGTAATCCCAGCTGAGGTGAGTGTATCACTTGAGTTCAGGAGTTGGAGACTAGCCTGGGTAAAATGAATGGCCAAACCCAGTCTCTACTAAAAATACAAAGATTAGCGAGGCATACACCTGTAGTCCCAGCCACTTGGGAGGCTGAGGCAGGAGAATCTCTTGAACCTGGAAAGCTGAGGTTGCAGTGAGCCGAGATCATGACACTGTAGTCCAGCCTGGGTGACAGGGCGACACCCTCAAAAAAAAAAGGAAAAGGAAATGTCCCAGGTGGAAGGAAGCTGCCTGTGGATGAGGCTGGAAGGTGAGAGTATGGTCTGTTTGAAAATTTGAAAGTCAGTCAAGCTGCATGCGAGGTGGCAAACAGCCATTCCAGACTCTTGGATTCAAGTTAGAGTAACTGTATTCAAACTAGTTTATATCGAAAGGGGAACTTTAAGTTCACGCAGGTGAGAAGTTCAACAAGGCACTGTATTCAGGCACAGCAGGATCTGAGGCTTCAAGTGAAAATGGGCTCTCTCTATGTGTCTCTTTCTCTCTCTCTCTCTCTCTCTCTCTCTCTCTCTATATATATATATATATATATATATATATATATATATATCCCCAACCCTCCTTTCTCTTTCTTCTTTCCCCTCTCTCTCTCTACTCTTCCTCTATCTCCTTTCTATCTACTCTCCTCTCTTTCCCTGCTGTCTCTCTGTCCCCTCTGTCCTCTCTCTTTCTCTCTCTCCCCTGCCTGCACCCCACTTTTTTGATCCTCTCTTTATGTTTTGGCTTTGACTGATTCTGAACCTATCATCTCCCACTGTATACAGATTGTCAGCATCTGGAAGAGGACAGAGCTGCCATATCCTCTCAATCCCAAGACCCTAAAGGCAACATATCTCCCCCTCCTCTTCCTCCTTCTCCTCCTCCTCCTCCTCCTCCTTCTCCTCCTCCTCCACCTCCTCTTCGCCTCCTCCTCCCCCTGTTCCTCCT
>CM052660.1:87577980-87623920 GCA_028533165.1 Leontopithecus rosalia | reverse complement strand
GACAGCCCACTGGAGCCACATAATTGATGTGAGGATGGGGTAAGTCCCTCAAACAAACGTTCTGGATGAATAAAAACCACAGATATCCATTAAAGCTAGAGGTCAGCAAAAGTGCTCAGGAGTCCTGCTTCTGTGTCCTGGCTGATGCTGCCAGCTGAGCTCTCCTCCATCCCGCCTAGGCTCACGCAGCCCCTCAGAGCCGGCCTCCTGTGCGGACTGTCCTGCCCCTCTGTGCCCACCTCTAAGTTGTGCTTTGGCTTCACAAACCAACCTCTGCTGGTCCCTGACTTCTGATGCTGCCCCGCCCTTGACTGTGTTTCCATTCTGGCTCCACCTGCTCAAAACAGTGAGCTGACCTTGGGACCTGGATGAAGCCACTGCCTTCTCTCCACTGTAAGGGTGTTGCCAAGATCTGGGGTCAGGAGAATCAAGAGGTCAACTCTTCCAAGAACTGCCTATCGGTGGCAGGGCCTCAGACATGGTCCACGTGTGGAGAAAGACACCAAGGCTTAGAAGGACAGCAAAGATAAGACACGGCCCCCAAGCTGGGCATGAAACCAAAACAGAAGCCCAAACCTTAGGAATAGACCAACTCAGGAAAGGAAATAGACAAGTAAGGGAAGAGGCGGGCTTCAAAGCTTGTTCAAACCTGTAGAACTGGATACTACAGGTTCTAGATTCAGTGGTGGTCTCTTCACTGTGGTTCACATTCTTCTTCTAGCGTTTGCCTCCTCTGTGGCCTTGGAAGTCACTTAATCTCTCTGAGCCTGCTTTCTTATCTGTAAATATCAGTCTCATGCGAATGTTGAGAGGATTCAATGAGATGATATATGTCGAGCTCACAGCATGATGACTGGCTCAGAGTAAGAGCTCTATACATTTTGTGATGTTGGTTAAGACAAAGCTAGGTGCCAGCTGGGTGCAGTGGCTCATGCCTATAATCCCAGCATTTTGGGAGGCTAAGGTGGGTGAATCACTTGAGCTCAGGAGTTCAAGACCAGCCTTGGAAAACTGGTGAAACTCAGTCTCTACAAAAAATACAAAAATTAGCCGGGTGTGGTGGTGTGTGCCTGTAGTCCCCAGTACTCAGGAGGCTGAGGTAGGAGGATCACCTGAGCCCAGGAGATCAAGACTGCAGTGACTTAAGATTATGCCACTGCATTCCAGCCTGGGTGACAGTGCCAGACCCTGTCTTAAAAAAAAAAAAAAACTTAAAATTAAAATAAGATAAAGCTATGTGCTGTAACAGATAGACCACAAAATCTCAGCAGCTTAGCCTAAGAAAAGTTTGTCTCTCACCCAGTGTGGTGATGCTCCTGGTCACACAGGGTTCCATAGGGTCTCTCTGGGTCCAAGGCTCCCTCAGGTCTCTCCTCCTCTAGAATCTGTTCACGCAATGAGTGTTAAAGAGGGCACCTGCCTTGATCCAGATGTGAGACGCATCACTTCTCACATGCCATTGGCCAGGACTGGTCACATGGTCCCCTTCGATGCAAGGGAGGCTGGGAAATTGAGTTCTTGGCTGGGCAGCCTCTTCTCAGCAACAATTCTACACTACAGGAAAGGGGAACATAATTCCTTGGGTGGTCAGCCATCTGCCTCTGTCATGATTATTACTGTTTTCTCTTTTTTTCTCTCCTTCTCTAGTTTCTCTCTGCAACTGTGTCAGGCATGAGCTTGGGAAATGGGTTTATGTGTATTCTAAGGCCATGGGCTGGGGAGAGTTAAAAGCCTTAGATGGGAATGTCAAGGAGATGACAGCTGGCCCCAACAGTCTCTTTCCCTGCCACAGAGATGTGCTGGTGAGGAACAGAAAGGAGAAGACCCCACCTGACAAACCCAGCACCTTCGCACCAGGACGCCAACACCAGATGCTGCATTTCCATCATTTTCACAGCAACTCCTCCTGAGCTATAAAACAATTAAGATTAAACAATTCCCAGGTATTGTTAATAGTGTGCTTAAAAAATGAAGTCAATTTGACAGTCACTTTCCTCTGATGGAAAATATGGGGGAGACAATTATATCTGCTCATAACTCACTTAAACCCTCTTAATGCCTCTTGATGTGGGGCTCGTGCTTCCTGCCGAGATGGGCTGATCATCCCTCCCGTGTAGGCAGCCTCCTTTGAGTCCGGGAACCAAGCCTAATGAGAGTTCAGTTCCAAGCTGTGCTATTTAGCAGCAGAGGTGGGTCATTCCATCTCTTTGAAGGCCCATTTCACCTGGGAAAAGATATCTACTTCTCAACACTGTTGGAAGGAACCAGACTTAGCCCAGTGCCTTCTGTTAGTGAATAGTGTCTGTAGTTATTTGACATAATTGCACCACTAAGTCATAGGTTTACATTTCAAGGCCAAATCTCACTGCTTTGAGTAGGACAGCCCTGTGGTGAAGAACTCCAGATCCAGCATCAAACTGACCTGGGTTATAGCCCAGCTCTGACAATACATAGCTTTGCAAACCTAAGCAAGTAACTCAAGCCCCTTGAGCCTCGGTTTCCTTGTCAGAGTTAGGAAAATAATAATAGGACTTGGGTCATGTGATCATTGTGAGAATAACACATTCAGAACACTTATCATCATGCTGATAAGCTCTAAACAAATGCCAGCCTTTGTTGTTGGTGTTACTTTTCAATGGAATAATGAGGCTTTATCCCCATCCACAGTTTCCCCTCCTACCAGATAACTGTAATTCTGATTCTTGATTTTTCACAAAAGCTGCTGATTGGCAGACTTGGGAGGTGGAGTTTGGAGGAAATCTTTATTTAAATCGGTGATGTCCAATCCAAGTTGTGTCTTAGAATCGCCTAGGAGCTTTTTAAATCCTCGTATTCAGGATGCAGCCCAGACCAACAAAATCAGAATCTCCAGAAGTGGTACCCATGAGTGTTTAAGTCCCTCAGGTGTTCCAGTGTGCAGAGTTGAGAACTGCTTAATAAGCATACTTGCATGCTAATTTGCATATACAACTCATCAACTGCTCCAACAATTATTGGAGATAGACATGAACTTCCCCCATTTAATGTAGAAGGAAACTGAGGCACGTAGTTGTAAAGGGACATAAATGGTGCGATTGAAATCAACTTTGCAAAGTTGTAAGAGTAAACAGAATAAGACCTAGCTGATTTCATCTTGCTTCTAACCCCCAAGCTGTCCTTTTTTATTCCTGGACATAGACCAAGCTAACTTTGGGAAGAATTCAGTTTGTAGTTTAACTTTACAGCAAGGATGAAAATAGCCCTTCCCAAAACCACCCACTGCTTGTTCAGGGACCAGACCACTTTTGTTTTTTTGGTTTTTTTTTTTAATTTTTATTGCATTTTAGGTTTTGGGGTACATGTGCAGATCATGCAAGATAGTTGCATAGGTACACACGTGGCAGTGTGTTTTGCTGCCTTCTGCCCCTTCACCCATATTTGGCATTTCTCCCCATGCCATCCCTCCCCCGCTCCCCCCCCTGCTGTCCCTCCCCTATTTCCCCAAATAGACCAAATAGACCTCAGGGAGTACCTCAGGTACTCCCTTCCCTATGTCCATGTGTTCTCATTGTTCATCACCCGCCTATGAGTGAGAATATACAGTGTTTACTTTTCTGTTCTTGTGTCAATTTGCTGAGAATGATGTTCTCCAGATTCATCCATGTCCCTACAAAGGACACGAACTCATAAGCTACAAGTTTAGGAGCATGGGAGGGAGCTGAACTCTGCTAAACTGTAGACATAGTTAAATGATAACCAGCCATTGCTCCAGAGGTCACAAGATTCATAACTTTCCCAATTGCTCCTATAGATAATATTGCTACTTTAAGACCTAAAATTGGTGTTTGTGGTACATTTCAGACCTTGCACTCTGATGGACCAGCTGGTACCACCTAGACCAGTAAACTGACTCCATGAGTTTTGCAGTCCCACTCAGGAATGAAAGAGCTTCAACCCCTTGTGATTTTATCCCTAACCCAACCAATCAGCCCTCCCCATTCCCTAGCCCCACTGCCTGCCAAATTATCCTTTAAAAACCCTAGCCTCTGAGTTTTCAGGGAGACAGATTTGAGTAGTAACTCCCATCCTCCTGCTCAGCTGCCTTGTGATAATTAAACTCTTTCTCTATTTCAATAATGCTGTCTCAGTGAATTGGGATAATCTGTGCAGTGGGTAAGAAGAACCTGTCAGGCAATTACATGATAGTCATCCCCATTCCAATAATGAGGAAACTGAAGCCTTCCAGAACTGTCCTCACACACCAGCATGGAGAGGGAGCTGCATCATGGCATTTGTGGGCGAGTCAAGGGGTAGCTGTCTTTCAGGGGCCAGGAGTTTCCCGTGGATGGCAGAAGCTGCAATGGAGGAACATGTGAACTGCAAAAAGCTCCAGGGAATTCTTAAGCACAGCCTGGAAGGAAAGCACAAAGAGAAAGGAGCTGGGATCCACCTTTGCATGGGAAAACCTAAGCCAGGTCCTTCCTGCTCCTGTGTCTTGAGTTTGAAATCTAGCATGTGAAAGGGAAAATACAAAGTGTGGCTCCAGCTTGGATTTTGGAACAGAAAAAAAGAACATTCAAGGGAAAATTGGTGAAATCTAAATTGTTGATAATATTGTACTGTAGGGGCCAACACCCTTGGCCCCCAAAAGGTTCAGTGAAAATCACTGACATGAGGCAGATTGATTAACAGAAAAAAAGGCTTATAATTTATTTGATGTTCTGTTAGTCAGGGTTCTCTAGAGGGACAGGACTAATAGGGTAGATGAATATTAGTTCATGAAGGGGAGTTTATTAGAATTGACTCACACAATCACCAGGTGAAGTTCCACAACAGGCCGTCTGCAAGCTGAGGAGCAAGGAAGTCAGTCTGTGTCCAAAACCTCAAAAGTAGGGACGCTGACAGCGCAGCCTTCAGTCTGTGGCCAAAGGCCGGGAGCCCCTGGCAAACCACTGATGTAGGTCCAAGAGTCCAAAAGCTGAAGATCTTGAAGTCTGATGTTCAAGGGCAGGAAGCAGCCAGCTCAGGAGAAAGACGGAGGCCGGAAGCCCCAGCCAGTCTAGTCCTTCCACGCCCCTCTGCCTGCTTTTATCCCAGCTGCCCTGGTAGCTGATTAGATGGTGCCCACCCAGATGGAGGGGGCGTCTGTCTCTCCCAATTCACTGACTCAAATGTTCATCTCCTTTGGCAACACCCTCATAGATATTCTCAGGAACCTTACTTTGCATCCCTCAATCCAATCAAGTTGACACTCAATATTAACCATCACATCTGTGTATACACTTGAGCTCTCAGAATGAAGCCCCAACCGACAACCGCCCCCCACCCCCGTGGGACTGCAGTGGTGAAAAGGACTCCTCGTATGGCTGACTCCATGTTGCTCCTAACCTCCCCATTTTCCCTGCAGTGGTATATTTTAGGTTAACTGCTTGTGCCCATCTCTGTCCACAGGCCAAGGTAACTATGGGAGGAATTTAGTTTATAGTTTAACTTTAAAGCAAAGATGATACTATTCCCTTCCCAAAACGAACCCCCAAAGAGATGAGGAGGATATACACACAAGTGTCAATATTACATTAAAGAGTTATAAAAGCATTGTGACCTGCCCAACGACAAAAATCTTTCATGACCCCTTGGATCCTTGCTGCCACCCAGATGTCTGCGATCATGGGTCACCTCTTGACCTCAGATACCTCCTTCTTCCCCCTTCCCTACCATAAAAGGAGCCCAAGATTGATATCTAACTTAAGGTGGTTCTTTAGCGCCCTAGTCCACCATCTTCCTGGTTTGCTGGCTCTCCAAAACAGAGTTGCCTTCCTTGCCACAATACCTTGTCTCTTGACTTATTGGCTGTTGTGCCATGAGCAGTATGAGCCTTGGGCTTGGTTACAGGACGAAGAAGCTGTACACCCTCCTGAGGTTACAGAAAGAAAGCGGGCTTGTCAGAAGTGTGTGAGCCAGAGCAACTCTATCTTCTATAGAAGCTGGGTAAATGAGGCTGAAACCTACTGGGCTGCATTTCCAGATGATTAAGGCATTCTAAGTCACAGGTTGAGATAGGAGGACGTCATGAAATACAGCTCATAAAGACCTTGCTGATAAAACAGTGTGCAGTAAAGACGCCAGCCAAAACCAAGATGGCGATGAGAGTGACCTCTGGTCATCTTCACTGCTGCACTCCCACCTGAGCCATGACAGTTTACAAATGCCATGGCAACATCAGAAAAGTACCTATATGCTCCAAAAAGGGAAGGCATGGATACTTCATCCCTTGCTTAGCATATCATCAAGAAATAACCATACAAATGGGCAACCATCAGGCTTCGGGGCTGCTCTGTCTATGGAGTAGAGCCATTCTTTTATTCTTTACTTTCTTTTTTCTTTCTTTCTTTTTTTTTTGAGACTAAGTCTCACTCTGTTGCCTAGGCTGGAGTGCAATAGCACAATCTCGGCTCACCACAACCTCCGCCTCCCAAGCTCAAGCGATTCTCCTGCCACAGCCTCCTGAGTAACTGGGATTACAAGCATGCACCACCAGGTCTGGCTAATTTTGTATTTTTAGTAAAGACGGGGTTGCTCCGTGTTGGTCAGGCTAGTCTCAAACTCCCAACCTCAGGTGATCTGCCCACCTGGGCCTCCCAAAGTGCTGGGATGACAGGCGTGAGCCACCGCACCCAGCCTAGCCCTTTACTTTCTTAATAAACTTGCTTTCCTTTTATTCTACAGACTCGCCCTGAATTCTTTCTTGTGTGAGACCCAGGAGCCCTCTCTTGGGGTCCGGATTGGGACCTCAGAGCATGGCCAAAAACAGGTGATGGTGTTAAATCAGGTTTCAGCAGCAAGGCAGGTTGAGGAAGGAGAAGTGGAGGAGGAAGGGCTAGCAAAGGCGGCCTCGTTTCATAGATGAAGCCACACAGGTAGCAGCCCCCACAGAGAATAGATGGTAAATGTTTCTTTCAAATCTTTAAGGTGTCAGATTCAGTTGCTCCCTCCTAGAACCAAATCAGGAAACTCCTGACTGCATGAATGGGGAGCTCTCTGCAGATGCAAATTTCCAGCATGAAAAAGCTTTGACTCATTTTACAGGAGCAGAAAGTTGGATACACAGGATAAAGAGTAGCTTCTTCGAGACCAAGTAGAGGAACCAAGTCTGTCTGGCTCCCAAGCTCAAGCTGCTCCCTTAAAATCCTAAAATCCTCTCTGCCGAGGGCTAGCGTGGCTCAGGGTATGAGCAGGCCTGCCAGGAAGCTGGAAGATCTTCAGTTTGGGCAGCTGGAAAGGGCTGGGCAAGGCGGTGGTGATGGCCCAGTGTCTATCCTGGCACCTCGAGGTGGAATGCTCACTTCTCCAAGCTCTTGACACCAGGTGGTAGGGGCGGAGGAGAGGGACAGGTAAGCAATGGCAGGGGGCCACATGTGGGGTGCTGGCACCTGGAGACAGGTGGGTAACAAATGCCATGACAATGTGACAATGTCAACAGTCATTTTATCTGACACCCTGAGTTCCAGGCTGTACCATGACTAACAGGCTACAGGTGGCATGACAAGTCAGAAAACTTAAAGATTGAAAATCACAGCCAGGAGCAGCGGCTCACGCCTGTAATCCCAGCACTTTGGGAGGCCGTGGCGGGTAGATCATCTGAGGTCAGGAGTTCAAGACCAGCCTGGCCAACCAACATGGTGAAACCTTGTCTCTACTAAAAATTCAAAAATTAGATGGGTGTGGTGACGGGCACCTGTAATCCCAGCTACTCAGGAGGCTGAGGCAGGAGAATTGTTTGAACCAGGGAGGTAAAGGTTGCAGTGAACTGAGATCTCACCCTTGCACTCCAGCCTGGGCAACAGGGAGAGACTCCGTCTCAAAAAAGAAAGAAGAAAATCACAGTGACTGGAGTGGCAGTATTCTAAACTCATTACTTCCCCATCATGGGAGTAAAGAGAAAATGTGTGCCCAGGTCCTGCACCCAGGACCCACCAAGGGCATCAGCCCCTTCCCTCCCTTCTCCTCCTCATCCACCCTTTGCCTCCAAAATCCTAAAGAGGCTTGAGCCCCTGCCCATCTTTGAGGCTCCTGGCATATTAAAATATACAAGGGTGCCCAAACAACCTCACTAGAGTCGGGGCACATCTCAAATGAACTTATTAACATTTTAAACCCCCTCAGGGGGAAGAAAAGGCAAAGCAATATAATTATACTTTTCATAAGATAATTACAGGAGTGCTAAGGTATTACCAATCTTGTGTTCCCTATGGGCAGCAAGGTTGAGGGATGGGACATAAATTTACAGTTTTAGAAAAAATTGACTTCTTTCCAACCTGTGAGTGGATCTCTGAATATAATAATGTGCAAATATTGTTTGGATGCGATGCCAGACATCTAAATTGTGTTTCTTTAACAGAATATGTGTATCTATTCACACATTCACATCGGCACTTATTATGTGCCAGAGCTATGTGGTGCATAACAGAGCTATTTAAATTTGTTAGGCCAGGTACAATGGCTGGTGCCTGTAATCTTAGCACTTTGGGAGGCTGAGGCAGGAGGACCACTTCACTTGAGGCCTGGAGTTCAAGACCAGCATGCACAATATAGACAGACCCTGTTTCTACAAAAAATAAATAAATAAATAAAATTGGTCAGGTGTAATGTTGTTTGTGTGTAGTCCCAGCTACTCAGGAGGCTGAGGTGGGAGGATCATTTGAGCCTCAGATTTGGAGGCTGCAGTGGGCCACGATCAACACCACTGCACTCCAGTCTAGGAGACAGCACAAGACCATGGCTCCAAAATAAATGAATTAAAAGTTAAAACTTTTAAAAAAATCCACTAGATAACGTGGAGGGAAAAAAAGCAGTAAACAATGACATCTTATAACCAATTTAAGGGTGGGTACTGTCTTCACCCCCATTTTCCAGATAAGAAAACCAAGGCAAAAAAGGGCTAAATGATCCTCCTGGGGCTCCTGAATGGTGGGGCTGAATGTGAACACAGGGCATCTGGCTGTAGAGTGTGTGTTCATATCCCTATGCTGGGTCCACCTTTCGGTCCTTTGGGAAGGTGAGGAGGTCTAAGCCACCTGGGCCTCCTGTTCTGCCATCTCCATTACAAATAGAAATGGGCCCCACAGGTGAAGAATATACCTTCAAAAAATGCTTGCTTCGTTTTGGCCTCTCCATCAGCAGCAGACCCTGAAACTCACCCCTACCCGCCTCCCCTTCCTCACCCTGGTGAGAAATACTCCAAGCCGTTCCCAGGGAAGGCAGTTTTCCAGTCACCCTAATCCCTTAATAGCTCCTGGCTGTTGTGCTTTGAATGAACCTGCCATGCTGAGCTAGGACTCTACAAATTCTTGTTCACTCACCAGATGGGCCTTGTGGATGAGAATTAATTTGGCTTGTCACAGCCCCCAACTTGGGGACCCACCCAGAGGACCTCCACCAACTTCACTGCCTTCCTTCAGGGACACAGGTCAATATCCTCCCCAGAGAGCTCTGCCTCCCTCAGTCATGCCAGTTCTATTGTCTTGATTGTAACACCTGCTGAAACCCGAAATGTTTCTGATGTGGCCAGGTGCAGTGGTTCACGACTGTAATCCGAGCACTTCAGGAGGCCGAGGCACATAGATCACTTGAGCTCAGGAGTTCCAGACCAGCCTGGCCAACATGGTGAGACCTCATCTCTACTAAAACTATAGAAATTAGTGGAGCATGGTGATGCATGCCAGTAATCCCAGCTACTTGGGAGGCTGAGGTATGAGAATTGCTTGAACCCGGGAGGCGGAGGTTGCAGTGAGCCAAGATCGTGCCACTGCACTCCAGCCTGGGCAACAGAGTGAGACTCTGTCTCCAAAACAAATTAAAAAATTAAAAATAAATAAAAATAAAATGTTCCTATGTATTTATTTACCTCCTTACATATTTATTGTTGGTCTCTGCCCATTAGAACTTAAGCGCAAAAAAATTTTTTTTAAAGCTATACCGCAGCCCCTAGTAGGTACTCAATAAATATTTGTTGAATGAATGCGGTCTCAGCATCCGTGACATTTCTGGGGGAAGCAAGAGGTAGTCATTCCCTGGGTTCACACTCTCCAAAAACGCCACCTCTCCAACAAGTTTTAAGTGACTATATTGATACAACTGTCGCTAAGACTATGGTGAAAAGACCTTAGAACAATCAACATGGAAAGAAAACTGAGTCTGCCTCACACTGAATTGGAAGGTCAGTGGTCAGAACATGAGAAAGGAGGCCAATAAAATCAGTCTTTTGGTTTTTTGTTTGTATTTTAGAGACAGACTCTCACTCTGTTGCCCAGGCTGGATGGAGGGCAGTGGCGTGATCACAGCTCACTGCAGCCTCAAACTCCTGGGCTTAAGCCATCCTCCTGCCTCAGTCTCTGAGTGGCTAGGCCTACAGACACACACCACTATGTCTGGCTAATTTTTAAACTTTTTGTAGAGGCAGAGTCTCACTATGTTGTCCAGGCTGGTCTCAAACTCTCGGCCTCAAGCGATCCTCCTGTCTTGGCCTCCCAAAGTGCTGGGATTGTAGGTGTGAGCCACAGTGCCTGGACAGAATAGACTTCTTGACGTGCTCACTTCCCACCAAATAACAGCTCAGGCCCTGGTCTCCTGGCCCTTAACACACCGTTGCCCTCAGGCAAGCTCATGCTAGATAGCTACCCATATGCCCAACTGTCAGAAATGGCCACACAGCTGAGGGCAGAGTGAGCGCTCTTTCTGCTGGGTTGGAAGGATGTGGGAAGGAAAGCCTCAATCCCCTGAGTGGCTACTGTATGCCAAGCTCTGGCTTAGAAGTCTGTGCCTTCAGCATTTTGGGTTTTCATCCCCATAACCCTTGTAATCTCCACTGTACAGATGAGAAAAGCAAGCTCAGAGAAGGCTCAGAATTCACCCAAATCACACAGCGAGACAGGGGATGACCCTGGCCTGCCTGATGCCCAGGGCTGCCTCACACTGGAACTGCCAAGGAAGAAGGGGCAGGTCTCCCTTTTTGCCACATGACTGTGTTCATTTTGGATCACTGCTATCACAAATTACCACGCGTATGTTGGCCTAAAACAACACAATTGGATTATTTTGTTGTTCTCAGGGTCAGAAATTCTAAAATCTCCTGTGTTCTAAAGAAATTCTAAAGACGCCTGTGCTCCTAGAGGAGGGTCTAGGGGGGAATCTGTTTCCTTGTCTTTCCAGCACCCACAGACTGCCTGACTGAGCTCATGGCCTCTTCCTCCATCTTCAGGAGATGCTGTGTAATATCTTCAGCCTCTCTCTCTCTCCCTCTCTCTCTCTTTCTCTCTCTCTCTTCTTTCTCTCTCTCTCTTTCTCTCTCTCTCTCTCTCTCTCTCTCTCTCTCTCTCTCTCTCTCTCTCTCTCCTCTCTCTGTTTCTCTCCCTCTGCTTCTGTCCTCAAATATCCAACTCTGACTCTCTTTTCTCCCTCTTATAAGGACTCCCATGATTATATCAGGCCCATCAAATAATCCAAGATAATCTCCCCATCTCAAGATTCTTACTGTAACCACACCTATACTGGCTCTCTAGCTGCATAAGGTAACATATTCTCAGGTTCCAGGGATTGGGAGATGCGCATCTCTGGAAAAACCATCATTCTTTCTTTTTTTTTTTTTTTTTTTTTTGAGACGGAGTTTCGCTCTTGTTACCCAGGCTGGAGTGCAATGGCGCGATCTTGGCTCACCGCAACCTCCACCTCCTGGGTTCAGGCAATTCTCCTGCCTCAGCCTCCTGAGTAGCTGGGATTACAGGCACGCGCCACCATGCCCAGCTCATTTTTTGTATTTTTAGTAGAGACGGGGTTTCACCATGTTGACCAGGATGGTCTTGATCTCCTGACCTTGTGATCCACCCGCCTCGGTCTCCCACAGTGCTGGGATTACAGGCATGAGCCACCGCGCCTGGCCAAAAACCATCATTCTTTCTACCACAGTGATTCTGCACATCCGTCACCCCAATCCCCATCACAGACCGGGAGGTGAAACACAGGAGTAAATATTGGCCCTGCTCTGTTAAAAAAAAAAGGATCCATACCTTACAGTGCGTCAGATGAAGCAGAGATATGGGGGCTTAGATGACATCCTATTTCAGATACTGGCAACTTACAAGGTATTGTTCTAACCCCTCCCTGTTCGCCCAGTGCACTGTCAAAACAACTCTTTGAGGTAGGTGCTATTGTTATCCCATTTTACAGATAATCAACCAAGGCACAGAGCAACTGAGGAACTTGCCTAAGAACCAAGGAGCAGCTGGAGAGTGGTCAGGCTGGAATTGGAACCCAGGCTAAGAGTCTGGCCCACTATGCCTTGGAGCTGGGACCTCCCACAAATATCAACCCACACCTGCAGACAGTATTTCTTTCACAGAGCACTTCTTGTGATACTGCAGCTTCCATTTACTGAGGGCTTATCATGTGCTGGCTGTAGGCTGTGCTCCGTTCTTTTCACACATTGTGTCCCCTAATCCTCCCCTACAATTCTGGATACTAGGATCCACCCCTCCTTGTACTAATGAGATAATAGAGGATCCGAGGATGAAATACACAAATAAGCCATAAAGCCTCAGACTCTAAAACCCAGGCTGTTACCGCCACACTACTGGGTTGCCAAGCATCAAGACAGGCCCCAGGCTGGTAGGGCTGTAGACCCACCCCCCACCCCCAGAGGCTGCTTTGCCCTTCAGCAGTCATCGAGGGGGCGGGGGAGGCCACTCAATAATATATGACACCCGAGAGATAAAGTCTGTCCGTAAACGCTGCCGGCGGAGATCATCAGTGGTGCATGGGGGTTTTATGTTTCCCAGCTCCGATGAAGGCAGTTCCTGCCTTGCCTCAGGCCAGCATAAAGATGTGACCTGCAAAGGTTGCATTTATCTCTAGAGAAGGCCTCCCCCGACCTCAGCGGATGGGGCTGGGAGTGCCACAGTGGCATGTAAGCAGTTTCTCCGCCTGCGCTCCCACCCATGCTCAGCCAAGCCAGCCCAGCCTCCTGCCAGTCTCCCATCCTGGGCCCTACACCTCCTTGTGATTTAAAACTCCAAACAGAGGCTCCAGGCTCTGGGTTCGAGTCCCATGGCTCTCGGTTTGGAGGTCCCTGGGGAACCAAGATTAGGGTCACCTGCCTTTCAGAACAAGGGACCTAACCCAGACCTTCCTTTATTCCCTCATTCGCCACAATGAACCTACTGGTGGCACACATTGCTCTGGGTACTAATGGTGAATGATAACCAAGACTAGGAGCTTCTGTTACAGAACAGGCCGGAGATGAAAGCACCGCACAAGAATCTTGGTGCCAATTTTCAGATGTAGAAATTTAGGAGCAGAGACAGGGCATCCCCATCCAAGGCCACACAGTTGATCAACCATAGAGCTCGTCTCAAAACCAAGGTCCTTGTTTCAGCCCAGGAGTCTTTTAAAGGTGACTGATTTGAAACTCCCCCAATGGTTGAGAGCCAAATTTGGACCTCAGAAAATGTCTTGAAAATAAATCTCAGGGCCGGGCACAGTGGCTCACTCCTATAATTCCACCACTTTGGGAGGTTGAGGTGGATTGGTCACCTGAGGTCAGGAGTTCAAGACCAGCCTGACCAACATGGTGAAACGCCATCTCTACTAAAAATACCAAAACAAAAGTTAGCTTGGCATGGTGACGGGTGCTTGTCCCAGCTACTCGGGAGGGAGGCTGACGTAGGAGATTTGCTTGAACCCAGGAGGCGGAGGTTGCAGTGAGCCGAGATCGTGCCATTGCACTCCAGCCTGGGCAACAACAGCGAAACTCTGTCTCAAAAATAAATAAATAAATAAATAAATCTCAGGAGGGAATTATATGCGAAGGAAAATACATGAACTCAGCATGAGTCCTGGAGCACGATAGGTACTCAAAAAGCCGTTTATGGAAGGAAAAGTAAGCGAAAGGGAAAGAGAGAGGGAGGGAGGAAGGGAGGAGGCTTAATTTCAGATGTGATCATGTTTCCCCGCTGAAAGAGACAGTGAGGCTGACAGTTTTATTGTTCAATTGTTTCGTATGGATTTTGAATAAAAAATAAATTGGCTTCTTTTAACGAGGACAATCCTGAAAGCCTTTGAGGACGGTGGTGAATCATGTGTGACTGCTCTTGGCTTTCTTCCTGCAATGGAAACTCTGTTTGCAGCCAGCGAGAGTATTTCTGGGGAAGGAGGAGGGGATGGACCTCCTGATCCCAGATCTTTAGGCCTGGCCCTGGAGTGCCAGGCGAGGAACGCTATGCTGGGGAAGTTCTTTACCCTCTCCAGGCTGCTGCTTTGCAAATAACTGCCCTGAAGTGGGGATGCCTATTGAGTTGACATCCCCTCTGTCTGACCTTTTCTGAGACCTACTGCCACTGGGATCCTGGCCAATTGCTTCTTCTCATCTATAAAATGGTTTCATAAAACCTCCCTCCCAGGACTGATGTAAGAATTAAATGAGATGTGGTGCATGGAGTGTGCCTGCCTCAGACAAGGTGGTCAACATCATAGACAGGTGATGTCACAAGCAGGAATTCAGTGGTTCTCAGTGGAAAGCAATCATCTTTACCAAGAATAAGAAGAAATAAATAAAGGAGTGGGGGGACTCAGGGAGTACTGGAGGAGACTTGCTCACCCAAAAGTAATGGAAGCTATGGAATTCCCTTCTCAGAAAAGTCTTTCCCATAAAGATCCATTTATGATTTTTTTGGAGGGAAAGAGGTCAGTGTAAGCCCCAGGGATGGGCCAAGTGTGGTGGTTCATACCTGTAATCCAAGCACTTTGGGAGGCCAAGGCGGGAGGATTGCCTGAAGCTAGAGTTCAATAACAAACTGGATGACACAACAAGACTCTGTCTCTACAAAAAATGCAAGACTAGCCTGAGGCAGTGGCACATGCCTGTACTCCCACCTACTCAGAAGGCTGAGGAAGGACTGCTTGAGCTCAGGAGTTTGAGGCTGCTGTGAGTTATGGTTGTGCCACTGCACTCCAGCCTGGGTGACAGAGCAAGACCCCTATCTCTTAGAAAAAGAAAAGGCCTGGCATGGTGGCTCATGCCTGTGATTACACTCCCAGCACTTTGGGAGGCCAAGGAGAGTGGATCACATGGAATCAGGAGAGTTCGAGACCAGCCTGGCCAACATGGTGAAACATCAGCTCAACTAAAAATACAAAAATTAGGTGGGCATGGTGGTGCATGCCTGTAATCCCAGCTACTGGGGAGGCTGAGGCAGGAGAATTGCTTAAACTCAGGAGGCAGAGGTTGCAGTGAGCCAAGATCGCACCACTGCACTCCAGCCTGAGCAACAGAGCAAGACTCTGTCAAGAAGAAGAGGAAGAGGAAGAAGAAGAAGAAGAGGAAGAGAAGAAGAGAAGAAGAAGAAGGACAAGGAAAAAATGAGCCCCAAGAGACATCAGGAGTTACGAGAGGAAACACAGAAGTCATTCAGGATTCTTTCAGTTGTACTTAAACCAACTTAAAAATGGTTTGATATATTAGGGGAAATTGACTGGCACGTGTAACATTCAAGTCTGGTTTCAAGCATAACTGCATCCAGATACCAAAGGATGGCATCAAAGACCTATATCTCTGTATTGCAGTCACACTCAGGCAACTTCTCTTCTCTCAACATGGCCTACAGCATCTTTAAGCTTTCTTTCTACCTGTCCAGCAACCCCAATGGGAAAAGAACCTCTTTTTCCATAGGTTCAATAAAAATCCCAGCGCTGGCTTTCATTGGCCTGACTCAGGTCACATGCCCGTCCCTGAACCAATTACTTCAGCTAAGATGAATGCTTTGTGCTGATTGGTCAAGCATGGGTCACTCCCCAACTCTTGAGATAAGGATGCAGCATTAGCCCCACCTGAGCCAACAGGATTTAGTGATAAAGAAAATTTCTCAAAGGAAAATCAGAGCACTATTTCAGAAGGTGAGGAAATGGCTGCTGGCAGGCAGTGATGGCAGAGAGACACTGCACCTCAAAAAAAGTTCTCAGCCTTGGCCCTGCCTCAGCCTGCTGCTACCAGCTTTCAATTCATTCTCCAGCTCCAGGAGAATAAGCACCAGGTGACAACAGGTCCTGATGTGAAGGGCCTCAGCCTCTCCTCAATTTCCCGTCCACCTATGGAAGAGATATTCATCATCCTCCCTTTCCATGCCTTGGAGACAAGATCCCCCTCACCCACCAATTAATTGTGTGTCACCCTGTTCCCATTCATTGCGGGTGCTCTGGCTCCATCCCTGCCCAACTGTGGGATTGTATCTTTGAGTCCTTCTTGCCTTTGTCCTCCACTTCTGACACATCCGTGTTCCTTGATTTGATGATGTTTGATCTCAGCATTCCCTCCACCTCTGGCACTTACTGACTACTTTGGGAAATCAATTCCCCCAGACATGCACTGAGATGTCACCTTTGCCAAACACAGCATTCTCTGCACCCCCCATTCCCCAGTCTTCTTCCCACCCAGCCCCTGAGGAAGACTGGCCTCTGATGACCAGAATCAACTCGGGGTGTTTGGGGGCCCTGAAAAACAGCTTTACTCAGAGCAGCAGCTCTGCTCCAAGTCATTGCTTTTTTCTTCTTCCATTTTTCAGTGGAACTATCCTCACATAACTTATTTAAAAAGTTTCTGATAAGCTTATATACTAGTTAGGGTAACACTAGCTAAGGCAACAAATAAATCCCAAAACTATAGTGCTTTACTATAGAAGTTTTTTTCTTCCTATATGTAATAGTCTGATGTGAGTGACCCTAGCCATTGGTGATACTGCATTCCAGGGGTCAGTAATCCAGGCTCTTTCCACCATCTGCAGGGACCTCAGAGTCCCCCACATCCCACAAGACATGCAGAAAGATGAAATAGACAACCCACGACTTAAAGATCCCAACCCCAAAGTAACCACTATCAGGTTCAATGGTGAATTTGTTGCCAAACACCAGAGGTTCTGCCTAGGTCTGTTTGCTTGCCACACAGAAGGCCAATCACTGAGACAACAAACATTGCCAGGCAAGAAAGGCTTTAACATGGGTGACATCGGCCAGGAGACAGGAGACCAGTTTCAAATCCATCTCTCCAACTGACTAAAGTTAAGGATTTATATAGGAGCTGGTCAATAGGCAGCAGGCCAAATGAAGGATCTGGCATCTCACAGTGCCCACATGTACAAAACCAGAAATTAGGGAGGGGTAAGAAAGAGGAGATGGTCAAAAGGTAGCAGGTGCATCTCATTGTCTGGATGCTGTGATAGGGGAAGTTTCTGTTCCTTGATACTACCTAGGAGGTCTAATGGTCACTTTCCTGAGAAAGGAACTGAGATAAAACAAATGTAAGCTTTCAGGCTTTAGTTCTGTGGGGAAATTGAGCTGGCTTCAGATTTAGTTGTACGACCTGGAGCAAGGAAGCCTTCAGAATGAAACAACCACTTCCCATCATTCCACATGATGCAGAGGAAGTGCATGTTTTCAAAAAGTAGCTGGCTATCTCTGCTTCAGCAGCATCATTTTATTATTAGTCACTCACCACAGGTAAATCCTTTTTAAGTTGATTTGTGTTGTGCAGAGTCTCCGTGCGTTAACACCCACTGTTCAGTTTCCCAGTTATGATCATGGTATGAACCAAGAACACGTAGCCTGCAGCAAATCAGAGCATTGCCAGGCTCCAAACGGATGAATCTCCTTGACTTTTGAGTGGTCAAACCCTGAGGCATCTCTACAGAAAAAGAGTTTTTGCAATGAAGCCGGGTCAAGAGAGATTTAAATTCTACATGGCACACGAGAGACTTCATTTGACATTAGTGAATGTCCAGAACATCCCTTTCAATGGCTCATGAAAATTGAAACTCCAAAACCCAGTCTTCCACTTAGAAAGTCTGGTAAAAAGTATCATTTTGAGTGTGCAGATTATACAGACTACACTGTGGAGTTGGAGAAAGAGTACACCCACATTCAATGATCACACAAGGCCAAGCATCTCACAGACTTCCCCCAAAAGTGTAAGGTCATGGGGATTGCAGTCCTTCTCTGGTCAGACTTTAGAAGGTCACCTAGAAAAAGCAGCAGTAGTACACAGAGGTCAGGAAGCCAAGCTCTAGGTTCCCAAGTCTATCTCTTGTTCCTTCTTTGACCTTGAACAAATTAACAAATTCAGTTTCCTCAACTGCAAAGTTGGAATAATGATGTCACATACGTGCTGAGATTGTCGTGATTATTCAACGCTTCCAAAGTGCTTAGCACAGTGCCTGGCATACAGAGGGCACCCAGTAAATATCAGCTGTCATTATCAGGAGGAGTTCACCTTCTGAAACAGTGTTATCTACTAATGACACCACCTGGCTTTGCAATGTGGTGGTTCAGGATCCGTTAAAGGATTCACTTGCGAAACTTGTGGAGGGCACTGGGAGACTCATTTCTGAAGTACTGAATGGAGAGAGGTCAGGGAGCCAACGGGGCTGACTGAACCCTGTTTCAGAGAGTACAAGCACCTAGCCATGGAAAATGCTAATCTTGACTGCAATGAAGTCAAAACCAGTCTTTGTGTGAGGATGGGGCAGAGACAACTCCCCTTAGACCTCCAAACTAGATCTTGAGACAGTAAGTTAAACAGGAAAGGGAAGCATGTATAACTTACATATCTGTCCCAGAGCTTGCTCTCTCTCTCTCTGTCTCTCTCTCTCTCATGCACCTGCACACACATGTGCGCACACACACACAAGCATGCATGCATGCACACACACACAAACACACATGGCAAGCTACTATTGCTACTATTATAGCAATTTCACTCCTGGGAATTTGTTCACGGAAAAATCACTGGCACTGGGCACAGCGGCTCACGCCTGTAATTCCAGCACTTTGAGAGGCCGAGGTGGACAGATCACTTGAGTTCAGGAGTCTGACACCAGCCTGGGCAATATGGCAATACCCTGTCTCTACAAAACATAAAAAAATTAGCCAGGCATGGTGGCACATGCCTGTAGTTCCAGTACCTGGGGGGCTAAGGCAGGAGAATCACTTGAGCATGGGAGGTGGAGACTACAGTGAGCAGAGACTGCGCTACTGCCCTCCAGCCTGGGCAACAGAGCAAGACCCTGAAATTAAACAAGAGAAGGAAGGGAGGAAGGAAGGAAGGAAGAAAGGAGGGAGGGACAGAGGGAGGGACAGAGGGAGGAAGGAAGGAAGGAAGGAGGGAGGGAGGGAGGGAGAGAGAGAAGAGGGAGGAGCGGGGAGGGGGAAAGGGAAGGGGAGGGAAGAGGGAGGGAGGAAATCATTGGCTCACACTTTGGCTAAATAAAAAGAAAAATTATTGGATTCATGTACAAAGCTTTCTGAATAAAGGTATTTACAATGATGGAAAACTGGAAGCAATCTAGCTATCCAACAGTAGAAGATCTGTTAAAACATAATGTTAAGCCTATACTATTTTACACTCATTAAAAAATACAATGCTGATCTCTATTAATATGGAAAAACATTTCTGATTTAGTATTTAGGGGGAAATCAGATTGAAATAAGGTTCTTGATTTTAAAACCATGTATGTAGCATTTACTATGTACTAAGAACTATACCAAGGACTTTGCATATATTACCCTAATTTAATCTTGAAAACAACCCTGTAATGCAGAAACCATGTGATGATAATGCCTACAAGGGAAGAAGGGTGGAACCAAGTCCTCGATGGCATCTTTGAGCTGTTTGCTAGCCTGAGAATGCCTATACGTGTTTGTTACAAATAAAAAGGAAGTAAATAAACCCCTATCTCTTTAAGTCAGTGTTAGTTTTTCCTGTTCATTGCAGCCAGACACAATCCTAATTCATACAATTTGTAAGCGGCAAGGATGGGATCTAACTACTCCTACAAAGGTGGCAATCTGGGGCTGATAGCTCAAAAGGAGACAGGAGAAGACCTGGCTTTTCTCTGGGCTGCACTGGTCCGATGCATTCTTCCACAAGCATGCAAAGTCTCCACTCCACCTTGCCCAGCCATGAATACCCTGTGGTTGCCTTCTCACGCCAGCTGTGCTACTTGGCTGCTCCCTTGGACTAGACCCAAGAGTCTGGGGAAGCCAGGACACTCCCCAGGGTCATTCCTCTCCGAGCTCATGGCTCAGTCAGGTTCATTGCCAGAAAGACACTTTGCGTCTCTTCTGTTCATTGCAATTCAGTCACGTCAGAGCAGCCCACAGGATCTGAATGCAATTTTCTCATTGAATTATGCTAAATCCTTCAGGGAAGGAGGCAAAATTATTTAAAACCTATAAAAACTAAAGCAACATTCTGGCTCTATATTTTAACTTTCTGATCATTATTTAGAGTTAACCTTTTCTGCCGCTAAATCACAAACCCATTTTGCTGTATATCAGCCAGCATGGGCCATAAGGCATGGGGAAGAAAAAAAAACAGCCAGGCGAAGAATAGACCTGGGGGTTGTTCCTTGGCTCAGGCAGATAATAGAAATCGAGGTGGCATTTTGCTCTCAGAAATCAAAAGTATCAGGAGGTGATTCATTGAAGCAGCAAAAAAAAAATGAGTCATAGCAGCGTTATAAATATTAGAGCAATAGATTAGGGATGAGGTGTGTTTCTATGGAATAATGCACTGACTGGGAAGTGAGAATTCATGAGTCAGCCAGATGCAGGATGGAATCCTGTGCCTGGGATCTCAGCAAATTATTTACTCCCTTGAACCTAAATCTCTACATATATAAAATGAAGAAAAAAATAACTCATTCAATTAGGAGATAAGTACCATTGTTTATTCTTTTCTTCCCCGCTCTAGATGGAGATTCGCCCTTGTTGCCCAGACTGGAGTGCAATGGCATGATCTTGTCTCACTGCAACCTCTGCCTCCTGGGTTCAAGTGATTCTCCTACCTCAGCTTCCCAGGTAGTGGGGATTACAGGCATGCACCACCACGCCCAGCTAACTTTTGTATTTTTAGTAAAGACAGGGTTTCACCATGTTGGCCAGGCTGGTCTTGAACTCCTAACCTCATGTAAACCACCTGCCTCGGCCTCCCAGAGTGCTGAGATTACAGGCGTAAGCCACTGCACCTGGCCTATTCTCATTTTTTAAATGAGAGAAACAAGGCACAGGGGAGTTAAGTGACTCATCCCAGCATTCAGAAATGGAAAAGCTGAGGTCGACCTAAGGCAGACAGCAGCAGAAACAAGACAGTTCTGCCAGGTAAACAAAGTAATAAATAGAAAGCACTTGTGATGGTGTCTGACATATAGCAGGTACTCAGTAAATGCTGGATGGATAATTTGTATAAATTGGTATTTATAGTCAAGTGTAGATGTAATTTTTATAAATACATTTTATCAATAATTTTATCAGTAACCAGCCTAATTCCTACTTATCATTTTTCCAAAGAAACCTATACTACATCCCAAAAATAGGTTGGATGCCCCTGTGATGCCTTTATAGCACCCTGTGTTTTTTCTTCATAGGTATTTAAAGGCAATTAATTATTCTTGTGATTAGCTATTTCATATGCAACCTTCACTCCAGTACTGTGAATTTCATGAGGGCAGAGACCAGGCCTCTCCAGCAACTAGCATGGTGCCTGGTATATGAAGTATTTGTTCACTCAACAATAGCTAATGATTGTTTACTATTCTAGGCACTGGAAATGAAGTCCGTGCCCTCTCAATTCCAGTGAAGGGATGCAGACAGTAAATAAGCAAACTAATAAGCACCTGATATACCAAATGGTGTCTTTACCAAAGCCTGCAATAACAAGAGTACTATAGACTCAGTAGCTTAAACAACAACCATTTATTCCTCATGGTTCTGGAGGCTGGGAAGTCCAACATCAAGTGTCAGGAGATCCAGTGTCTAGTGAGAGCTCTCTTCCTAGTTTGCAGAGGACCATCTTCTTGTTGTATTCTCACATGACGAAGAGAAAAACTCTCTCTCTTGTGTCTCCTCTTACAAGGGCACTAATCCCATTCAAGAGGTCTTCACCCTCATGACCTAATTACCTCCTAACTCCTAATGCAATCACAGTGAGGGTTAGAACTTCAACATTTAAATTTAGGGGAACAAAACATTCAGTCTGTAACAACTGGTATAAGTGGTTGAAGAACTATGAATCAGGGAAAGGGAAAGAGATGCTTGGGAGCAAGGGACTATTTTACGTAGAGACAGCAGAGAAGTTCTGTTAATAAAATGGCCTGATTAAGCAGATAGATGGGAGAGATGATGAAAATATCTGCAAAAATCGTTCTTCAGCCAGAGGAGAGAGCAAGTTCAAAGGCTCTAAGGCAGAAAGGTGTTTAGCACGTTCAAGGCCAGTGTGGTCTGACGAAAGAAGGAGAGAGATGAGGTCAGAAGGGAAACTGGGGACAGACAATAGATGAATACTTGTATGAAAGAACGTTCACAGGTAAACATGGGGAGGCCTAGGTGGTGCAGGGTTGGTGGGCTTTGGAGCACTGATGAGCTCTGAGCAATTACAGCAGAAACAGAGCCTCTGGCCTGAAGAGGGGTAGGACCTGGCCACAGTCTCCCAATATTCAAAGGGCTACAAAAGAGGATATAAGCTCACCTCATTTGGGACAAGTCCAGGGCTAGGCTGTGATCAATGATGGCTCTTACATGAAGGTAGATTTCAGTTCAAGAAAGAGACAAATACTCAAAACTCATGGTGGCCAGATTTATGCTTCTGGAAAGACGCAGCAGATATACTTTGCTCTTTCTTTCTACTATGTACAAATAAACACCTTGGATAGCATATATAAAACAAATATAAGTAAACTTTGAAAGGTAGGGAAAAGAAGGCACAAGAGTTAGTTCCCTGGGTGTTTTCATTCTGCTTTGTTTTGTTTTTGTTGTTTTGTTTTGTTTTGTTTTGTGTTCTTTGTGTTTTATATCTCAGGCTTAGAGTTAAAAAAAAACGGAAATGCAGAAAACCCAACAGTCACAGACAAAAACAAGCATCACCAAAAACTTAATCTCTCTAGAAAAGAACCAGAAACAGGGCAGCCTAGTATGAGAGAAAAGCTTTAGACAATAACCACACTATTGCAGCCAAACACAACAGAAAAAAAAAAAGCATAACTCTACCTCCACCCATACCAGCAAATACCATGTGGAGAGCCTACACATACGTGCTTGCAAAGATGTAACAAGTCATCCCAGCCCCAACAACAGGGTGGTATCAGAAACGTCTGAATAAGGATCCAGGACTTTTATCCTTACTGACCAGTTTAATGAAGCTGTTCCCTCCGTGATGTCAGTGGAGGCCACTGAGGGAGCCTACACTTCCACTCACACAATGCACTAACCAGGCATTGCTCCCTTTACCTACTCGGATGCTGTCCCAAGATGCTGAGTGAAAAGTCAAGACATTCACCATTTCTGTCAGGAACAAGAACATCCCCACAGCTGTGTCCCTAGAGACCACAGAGGGACGGAGAATTCCACCTCCACCCAGCAGTTACGGTGAAATCTCACCTTCCCACCAGGTGTCAACAGAGGCCAAGTGGGGAACCTAAGCTTCTGCTTCCACCTGGTAGTAATGAGGTATCAACTTCACCTCTGCTGCTGGAGCAGTGTCAGATAAAGTCAATGAAAACAGAAGACCTATATAAGATCCAGAGCCTCCCGTATAACATACAATAAAATTGTCTAGCACTCAAAAGAAAGTTATACATCATACCGGGAATCAGGAAGGTCTCAAACTAAATGAAAAAAAAAATCAAAAGATGCCAACGCCAAGATGGCATAGATAATAGAATTATTTAACAAAGATTTTAAAGCAACCATGATAAAAACGCCTCAGTGAGAAATTACAAGTGCACTGGGAAAAAAATGGAAAGCCTATGCAAGGAAATAGAAGATATAAAGAAGAACCAAGTAGAATTTCTAGAAGTGAAAAAAAATGCAATAACCAAAATAAAAAGCTCAATGGAAATCCCCAAATGCAGAATGAAGGGAACAAAGAATTAGTGAACTGGGAGATAAAAACAATAGAAATTATTCATCTGGACAACAGAGAGAAAAAAGGCTGAAAGGAAATTAACAGAGCCTCAGGGACCTGTGGGACTATAACAAAAGCTCTAAAAAAGCCTTTAGAGATCTGGAAGGACAAAGCAGAAAGAATGGGGTAAAAAGCTATTTGAAGAAATAATGACTGAAAACATTTCAAATTTGGCAGAAAAAAAAAATAAGTCTACAGATTCAAAAAGCTGACTGAATCCCAAACAGGATCAATGTAAAAAAATCTATGTGAAGATCTATCACAAATAAAATTCTGCAAACTAAAGCAAAAAAAAAAAATCTTGAAAGCAGTAAGAGGAAAGCTATGTCTTACATATACAGGAAAAACCACTTGAATGATGGCATATTTCTCATTAAAAACTATGAAGACCAAAAAGAAGTGGCACAGTAATTTTCAGGAGCTGGAACAAAGAACTATCAACCCAGGGAATATGCCCTTCAGGTATAAAGGGGAAACCAAGATATTCTCAGATGAAGAACAACTAAGGGAATTTGTCAACAGCAGACCTGCTTTAAATGAATGACTAAAGGAAGTTCTCCATGCAGAAAGGGAATAAAGGAATCTTAGAGTATTAGGAAGAAAGAAAGCCCACAAGAAGCAAGTATTTGTAATGCTAACATGAATCCAAATGTATGTGGAGGAAATATTAAAGATTGTATTATGCTATAGATTGTATTGTAAATAGGGGAGGCAAAATTTAAAAAGAACAGATTTGGTCAGACACTGAGGCTCATGCCTGTAATCCCAGCATTTTGGGAGGCCAAGGCAGGTGGATCACCTGAGGCCAGGAGTTCGAGACTAGCCTGACCAATATGGTGAAAGCCCATTTCTACTAAAAGATACAAAAATTAGCCCTGCATGGTGATGGACACCTGTAATCCCAGCTACTCAGGAGGCCAAAACAGTAGGATCACTTGAACCTGGGAGGCAGAGGTTGCAGTGAGCAGAGATTGTGCCACTGCACTCCAGCCTTGGCAACAGAGCAAGACTCTATGTCAAAAAAAAAAAAAGAAGAGGTTTCTACACTTTACTCAGACTGGTAAAAATATGATTCCACCAGTAGATTGTGTGTATATAAAGCAACACCTAGAGTAACAACTAAAAATGCTACACAAAGTGATAGTCTCAAAAAGACTGTACTTCAATCAAAATGGAATTGTGAATATTATTAAAGTAACCTACAGAAAAGCAGAAAAAATTAAAATGTAAGACAGAATGAAAAACACAAAGCAAAACCTAAAATGGCAGACTTAAGCCCTAACATATTAATAAGTAAATTAGCATAAATGGAATAAATATACCAATTACAATATGGAGATTGGAAGAGTGGATTAAAAAATATAGCCCCACTATATGCTGCCTACAAGAAACTTGCTTTGAACATAATGATACAAGTAGGTTGAAAGTAAAAAGTTGGAAAAAGATATATCATACAATCATTAACAACAAAAAAAGCAATGGCTACATTAATTTTAGTCATAAAAGGTAAGACTTCAGAACAAAAAATAAATTATCAGAGACAGAAAGAGGCATCATAAAAAGGGCAATCCACCAAAAAGACATGGCAATTCTAAATGTTTATGTACCAAATGATAGAGTTACAAAATACTATATGCAATAAAATCTAATAGAACTGAGAGGAAAAATAGACAAATGCACAGTCATAGCTACAGACTTCAACACCTCTCTCTCAAGAACTGATAAAAAACAACTAGACAGAAAATCAGCAAGTATGTAATAGAACTCGAAAACACAATCAGCCAATGTAACTTAATTGACATTTATGGAACATTCCACCCAAACGTAAGAGTACATGTTCTTTTCAAATGTCCACAAAAAAACACACCCAAATAGACCACATTCTCAATACAGAATATGTTCAAAGAGTTCTGTAGAATCAGACTATAAATCAGTAACAAAAAGAAAACAAGAAAATCTCCAAACACTTAAATAACCCATGAATCAAAGAGAAAGTCTCAAAGGAAATCAAATAGTACACTGAACTAAAAGAAAATGAAAACACAGCATCTAAAAATTTGTGGAACACAGCTACAGCAGTGCCTACATTAGAAAAGAAAAAAGATACCAAATCATTAATCCAATTTTCTACACCAAGAAACTAAAGAGTAAGTAAATAAAAAGAAGAGCAAAATAAATTGAGAGAAAGCAGAGTTAGAGAAATAATTGCTATGGTTTAAATGCTTGTGTATCCTCCAAATCTCATGTTGAAACTTAGTCCCCAGTGCAACAGCATTATCAGGTCGGGTCATTCATGAGGCAGAGCCCTCATGAATAAAATTAGTGACCTCATAAAAGGGCTGAAGGAAACCTTTTTGGACCTTCCAGCATTCCAGCATGTGAGAACATAGCTTTCATCTCCTCCAGAAGACAGAGTGAAAGGCCGACTGGAAAGCAGAGATAGGGCCCTCACCATCTCACCAGACACTGATCTGCTGGCACTTGAATTTATCTTGAATTTCTAGCCTTCAGAACCGTGAAAGGTAAATTTCTGTTTCCTATAAATTACTCAGTCCCAGCTATTTTGTTATAGCAGCTCAAACAGAAGAAGGAAACAGTGATGAGCAGAAATTTTTTTAATTGAAAGCAGAAACACAATAGAGAAAATCAATGAAATGAAAAGCTGGTTCTTTGAAAAGATCAGTAAAACTGACAAACCTCTAATAAGACTGACAAAGTAACATGAGAGAGAAGACACAAGTTACAAAGATCAAGAAAGAAAGAGGAGATATCACTACAGATCCTGCAAACATCAAAAAGATGATGAGATAATACTGCAGACAACTATACAGACACAATGTTGACAACTTAGAGGAAATGGACCAATTCCTCAAAAAACAAAACCAGCACAACTCACTCAATATTAAATAGATTATCTGAATATCCCTATAACTATCAGGAATATTAAACTTGTAATTTTAAACCAGACACCAATGGTTTCCATGGAGAATTCTACCAAACACTGAAAGGAAATTAGTATCAATTATACACAATCTCTTCAAGAACACAGAAGAGGAGAGAACACCTCCCAATTCATTTGAGGAAGTTGATATTAGCTTGGAACCAAAAGTGGACAAAGACTGTACCAAAAAAAAAAAGAAAACTTCAAACTAATATTTCTCATGAATATAGAAACTGAAATCTTCAACAAAATATCAGCAGATCAAGATGAGTGATATGTAAAACAAAATTATGCACCATCACCGAGTGGGGTTTATTCCAAGAATGCAAACTTGACTCAATATTCAGAAATCAATGAACATAATCCACCATATTAACAGACTAAAGAAGAAAAATTGCATGGTCATTTCAAGTGATATAATATTTGACAAATATTTAGTAATTTGTTACGTATCAAATAATAAATATTAGACAAAATTCAACATACACTCATAAAACTCTCAGAAACACAGGAATAGAAGGAAATTTCCTAAAAGATAGAGTTTCTCAAAAAAAATCTAGAACTAAATTTATAGTGGCAAAACACCAAATACTTTCCTCTTAAGCTATTAGTTAACGTAGTGCTGAAAGTTCTAGCCAGTGAGATAAGGCAAGAAAGCAAAATAAATGGCAGAAAGATAAAAAAGAAAGAAGTAACACAGTCCCTATTGGCATACAACATGACTTGATTGTCTACATCAGAAATATAAAGAAACCTATCACACACTTACCTCCCAGAACTAAGTGGATTCAGCAAGTTCACAAGACACAAGAAAAATTTCCAAAGTCAACTATATGTCTATATAAATATGTGAGCACCACAATTAAAAATATAATACTGTTTGAAATATTCAACAACAACAAAGCTATACTTGGGTGTAAATCTAACAAAACATGTGTAGGATTTATATGCTGAAAATTCCAAAACACTGATGAAAAAAGTAAAAGAAAATCTAAATAAATGAAGAGATGTACCATATCTTATTCGGGAATTGGAAGATTTAATATATAAAGATGCCTATTCTGCCCAAATTGATACACAGATTTTCAAATTCCTATCAAAATCCCAGCAAGATTTTTTGTAAATATGGTATATACAAGACCAGTTTAAAAGTCTCGTGGAAAAACATAAGGGACTAGAATAGCTAAAACCATTTCAAAAGAATAAAGTGAGAGGAATCCGTCTACATGATTTCAAGACTTGTTCTGTAGTTCCAGTAATCAAGACTGTGCATTGCTGGTGGAGGAGAAACTGGGTTCAATAAAACAGAAGACAGGGCTCAGAAATAGAGCCTCACAAATTTGCTCAACTTGTTTCAGCAGAGGTACAAAAGCAAGACAGTAGGAAAGATTGTTTTTTCAACAAATAGTGCTAGAGCAATTGAACATTCATAGGCAAAAAAAAAACACCTTGATCTAAGTCTCACAATTTATATACAAATGAATTCAGAATGGATCACAGACTTCCAGGTAAAGTGTAAAGCTATTAAATATATAAAACAGGAGAAAATCTTCAGGATCTAGGGCTATGCAAAGAAGTCCAAAAGCACAATCCACAAGAGGAAAATTGATAAATTGGTCTTAATAAAATAAAAAACTTCTGCTCTGCAAAAGGTCCTGTTAAGAAGATGAAATGACAAGCTACAGACTGGAAGAAAATATTTGCAAACTACATATCTGACAAAGAACCAGCATCTAGAATGTATAAAGAGCTCTCAACGTTCAGGAATAAAAAAATATGCAATCCAATTACAATATGGGCAAAAGACATGAAACATTTCATCAAAGAAGACATGGAAATGGCAACAAGCACCTGAAAAGGAGGTCAACATAATCAACTATTAGGGAAATGAAAATTCAACCCACAACGAGATATTACTACACACCTAAATGAATGACTGGGAAAAAAATGATGACAACACAAAATGATGGTGAGCATGCAGAAAAACTCAACTACACCTACGTAGTTGGTGGGGCTGCAAGATGGTAAAACCACTGTGGAAAACCGCCTGGCATGGTCTTGCAAAAGTAAGCGTGTGGCTGCCAGATGACCTGAAACTTCTCTAGGCATTCATCTCACAGAAACGAAGGCGTCTGTTCACACAACAACCTGCACATGAACGTTTGCAACAGCTCTATTTGTAATAACCCAAAACCGGAAATAACCTAGATGTCCCTCAACTGATGATGGTTAAACAAAGTGTGCTACATCCATAACTTGCAAAACTACTTAACAAAAATAAACAAATGAACTTTATTATTATTATTATTGTTATTATTGAGACAGTCTTGCTCTGTCACCCAGGCTGGAGTGCAGTGACACAATTTCCACTCACTGCAACCTTCGCCTCCCAGGTTCAAGCAATTCTCTTGCCTCAGCCTCCCAAGTAGCTGGGATTACAGGCACACGCCACCACACCCAGCTAATTTTTGTGTTTTTAGTAGAGATGGGGTTTCGCCATGTTGGCCAGGCTGGTCTCGAACTCCTGAGCTCAGGTGATCAGCCCACCTCGGCACCCCAAAGTGCTGGCATTACAGGCGTGAGCCACCCCGCCTGGCCATAAATGAACTATTAATCCACTCTGCTGACCCTCCCAGATGAATCACCAGAGAACTATGCTGAGTGAAAAAAGCCAACCCAAAAGGTTACATACTGTATGATTATTCCTATATAAAACATCCTTGAAATGACAAAATTATATTATTAGAGAACATATTAGTGGCTTCCAGGAGTTAAGGAGGGAGTGGAAGTGAGAGGGACGTAAACGTGGCCGCAAAAGGGCAGCATGAGACACCCTTGTGGTGATAATAATGTTCTGTATCTTGACTTTATCAATGTCAATATCCTAGTTGTGAGACTGTTCTACAGTTTTGCCACCGGGAAAGTAGGGTAAAGGGGACGTAGCATCTTGTATTATTTCTTACAACTGTGTGTGATTCTACGGTTATTTCAAAATTTAAACATTTAATTTAAAAATCGGACGGGACAGGCATGGTGCTTTGTGCCTATATCCCAGCAAGTTGGGAGGCTGAGGTGGGAGGTTCACTTGAGCCCAGGAGTTTGAGGCTGCAACAATAAATGCAAACGGCATCCACCCGGGAACTGTGTTATCTCCTAGCGATTTAGAAGGAAAGCGCCACACTCTGAGTTCCTAATTAAGAGTCCTCTGAGTTCCTAATTAAGAGTCCTTTATTTGCCAGTGGTGGAGAGTCAGCTATCACTCAGAATTCTCTTGGCCCCAAGGAAGGGGCTTGATTCCCCTTTATACCTTGATTTAGGTAGGGGAGGGGGAGCCTAGCTGAGGTGGAATTTTACAGAAGCAGAACAAGCAAGTTAGATAAAGAAGCTGGTAACCAGGGGGCAGGGGTTTCCCAGGATTGTTGGTTGCTAAGGGAATTTCCATACAGTCATCGAGGTGGGTAGCAGGGGGAACTTTCCATACGATCAATCACCAAGGAGGGTATTCACAATAGCAGGTAGACTTGACAGGCTGGATGCAGTTACAATGGTTACAGGTGCTGTGAACAGTGAACTCTCTTAGCCGTTCAAAGCTTTGAGTGCAGCATGACCCCAGCAATGCATCTGAGGGGCTGCAGCAGGGAGGGAGAGGCTAGAGAGAGCTTGTTAGGTTTGCAGCCAAGTTGGAGTCAGTTAGGTTAGTACAAGTTAGGTTATCACAAACCCCACTTGTGTTTTTGGGGAGTCAAAGCATTGACTCTTCAGTTACAAGGGGGTTTTAGTGGCTTCTGAGATACATACGTTTGGCAGAATTTATACACTGCCTAATGAAAGCAAGGAGCCAGTTTAGTATACAGGGCCCAAAGATTAAGCCTAACAGGAGGAGAAGAGGTCCTGCCAGTCCAGTTATTAACGTAGTTAGCCATGGGCCTCCGTGAAACATGCTTTGGTACCATGGGGTATTCCTCTCCTGCTCCTGTTGCCGTTTATCTAAATTTTTTCAAACCCTCTGAAGAGTGTATTTAAAACGACCACAGATTGGTTAGCATAAAGACAACAGCTTTCCCCCAACGTTGCGCACAAACCTCTCTGGGAAAGGAACACTAGATCCGAGCCTCAGGGGTTCTGGAGAACAACTTCAGCTGAGGATTCTACCTGAGTATGTAACATAATTACGGCAGACTGGAGATTTCCCAAATCGGCATCTACTTGTTGAGACAGGGATGTTAGTCGAGTTTCTCCCCTGACCAGGGCAGCAGTGCTGATAGCTGCTGACCCAGCTGCACTAATGCTGGCCAGAAGGGGTACAAGGAGGGGAACAACTCGACGGGACCTGGAGTGTAGCTCAGGGGAAGCGATGAGATGTCATCCTTCTGGTCCACTGTACACAGAGACCTGGGGAAGAACGTGAACCAACACTCACGGGACAGGTCCAGGGTCAGTCCCACTGATGCAGTGGGTGGGGCCTGAGGTCTAGGCCAACCAAGTATTGTTGGGTGCCTGGCAGGAGACTGAAGGTTTAGGGTAGACAGCAGAGACTGGTTAAAAGGAGAAGCAGATAGATTATGCCCACTGCTAATTAGGCAGGCGGCATTTCCTGCAATGTCCACTAGTGTAAGGGAACGGGGGTGTCCTTTCCAAGCAGAAGTGAGTCCTTTTTGGAACTTTTTCACACACACTAGGTCACCAGGACGGAAAGCGTGGCAGGGCCCAGTTTGGTCAGGAACTGGATTAGGGTGTGCTCCCTGGACAAGCAGCTGAATGATGTCTTGAACCTGTTGGAGAGACCGTAGGTACCGTAATAAGTTAGCTTAGGATGTTTCTGCTAGATGGGTATCTTTTAATTTAGGCAGTATGGGCGGAGCCCTTCCATACATGATTTCAAAAGAAGAGAACCCTGCCTTGTAAGGGGTGCATCTAACTCTAAGAAGAGCTAAAGGAAGGAGGTGTGTCCAACGTTCACCAGTTTCCAATATTAATTTTGTAGGAGTACTTTTCAAGGTTCGATTCATGTGTTCTACCTGTCCAGAGCTCTGAGGTCGATAGGCACGATGGAGTTTCCATTGAATGTTTAATGCCTTACTGACTGATTGAGCTATGGACGAGGTGAAGGCTGGCCTTCTTGGCGTGATTTTGGGTCTATTTATTACACAGTTAATGAGAGTGCCTCTATCTCCCTGAAGGATAAATCACCCCCAGGAGCATTTGCTTTTCCTGGGCAAGGAAGGTCCTGACTGACAGCTGACCATGGACTGTGGAATCCCGCGTGACCCGGACACTGCTCACCTTTCTGACCTCGCCTCCTTCCCGTTCCCACAGTCATCTTTCTTCTGCTATTCCCCGAATAGAACAAGCGTGTTCCCGCCTCAGGGCCTTTGGAGTCACCGTTCCCTCCGCCTGAAATGCTTTTTCCAGAGACCTTCCCCATGCTGGTTTCCTCTCATCTTAGCCTGAAGTTCGCCTCCTCAGAGATGCTGTCCCTGATCGCAAAATCCGAATTGCCCACCTGGATACTCTCATGCCAGACACTCTCCATTACCATGTCTTCTTTTTTTTTTTTTTTTTGAGACAAGATCTTGCTCTGTTGCCCAGGCTGGAGTGCAGTGGTACCATCATGGCTCACTGCAACCTCCTCCTCCCCGCAGGCTCAAGTGATCCTCCAGCCTCAGTTTCCCAAGTAACTGGGACCACAGGTGCAAGCCCAGCTAATTTTCTTAAAAAATGTTTTTGTAGAGACAGGGTCTTTCTATGTTGCCCAGGCTCATGTCTAACTCCTGGGCTCAATTGATTCTCGATTGCTTTGGCCTCCAAAGTGCTGGCATCTTGTTTTCTTCATAGCACATAACAGTCTGAAATTACCTTAAACTTCATTCGTTGATTATCAATATCCCCCCACTCCCCCAGAAGAATATAATCTCCATGAGAGCAGGAGGCATCTGTTGAGTTCACTGCTATGTCCTCAGAGCACAGTGAAAGAAAGGAGAGAGGGAGAACAGGCCAGGCACGGTGGCTCACACCTGGAATCCCAGCACTTTGGGAGGCTGAGGCAGGCGGATCACTTGAGGTCTAGAGCTTGAGACCAGCCTGGCCAACATAGTGAAACCTCATCTCTACCAAAAATACAAAAATTAGCCAGCCATGGTGGCATGTACCTGTAGTCCTAGCTACTCAGGAGGCTGAACCAGGAGAGTCGCTTGAACCCAGGAGGCAGAGGTTGCAGCGAACTGAGATCGCACCACTGCACTCCAGCCTGGGCATCAGAGCAAAACAAAACAAAACAAAACAAACAGAAAGAAGGAAGGAAGGGAAGGAGGGAGGGAGGGAGGGAGAAAGAAGGGAGGGAGGGAGGGAGGGAGGGAAGGAGTAAGGAGAAAGAAGGGAGGGAGGGAGGGAGAGAGAGAGAAAGAAAGAGGAAAAGAAAGGGAGGAAGGAAGGAAGAGAAAGAAAGAAAGGGAAGGAAGGAAGGAGGGACAGAGGGAGGGAGGAAGGAAGGAGGGAGGGAGGGAGGAAGGAGAAAGAAGGGAGGGAGAAAGAGAGAGAGAAAGAAAGAGGAAAGAAAAAGAAAGGAAGGGAGGAGTGAAGAAAGAAAGAAAAAGAAAAAAGAAAGAAGAAAGGAAGGAAGGAGGGAGGAAGGGAGGAAGGAAGGAGAAAGAAGGGAGGGAGGGATGAAGAGAGAGAAAGAAAGAAAGAAAAAGAAAGGAAGGGAGGAAGGAAGGAAGAGAAAGAGAGAAAGAAAGAAAGAAAGGAAGGAGAGAGGGAGGAAGGGAGGGAGGGATGGAGAAAGAAGGAGAAAGAAGGGAGGGAGGGAGAGAGAAAGAAAGAGGAAAGAAAAAGAAAGGAAGGGAGGAAGGAAGAAAAAGAAAGAAAGAAAGGAGGGAAGAAAGAAAAAAGAAAGAAAGAAGGAAAGAAAGGAGAAGGAAGGAAGGAGGGAGGGAGGGAGGAAGGAAGGAGAAAGAAGGGAGGGAGGGAGGAAGAGAGAGAAAGAAAGAGGAAAGAAAAAGAAAGGAAGGAAGGAAGAGAAAGAAAGGAAGGAAGGAGAAGGAAGGAGGGAGGGAGGGAGGAAGGAGAAAGGGAGGGAGGGAGGAGAGAGAAAGAAAAAGAAAGAGGAAAGAAAAAGAAAGGGAGGAAGGAAGGAAGAAAGAAAGAAAGAAAGAATAAAGAAAAAGAGAGAAAAAGAAAGAAAGAAAGAAAGAAAGAAAGAAAGAAAGAAAGAAAGAAAGAGAAGGAAGAAAGAGGAGGGAGAAGGAGGGAGGGAGGGAGAAGGAGGGAGGGAGGGAGGGGATCTAGAAACCATCATTCTCAGCAAACTGACACAGGAACAGAAAGCCAAATGCATGTTCTCACTCATAGGAGGGTGTTGAACAATGAGAACACATGGACTCAGGGAGAGGAGCATCACATGCTGGGGGCAGTTGAGGGGGTAGAGGAGGGACAGCGAGGGGATGGGGAGGGTGGGGGGTGGGGGAATGGGGAAGGATAGCATGGGGAGAAATGCCCGATATAGCATACAGCTAAAGTTAAATAAAGAAAAAAAATTAAAAATCCTAGCCTCTAAATTTGGGGGGAGGCTGATTTGAGTAATAATAAACTCCTGTCTTTCTGCTTAACCAGCTCTGTGTTTATTAAACACTTTTTCTATTACTGAAACCTGCGGTGTTCGGTGCATTGTGGTTTATGGGCAGCAGCTGAGATGAACCCATTGGGCAATTACAACTGGACAATCTAAACGTCCATCAGTAGGGGCCTGGTTAAATAAACTGTAGTAAATCCACCCAACAGGGTGCCATAGAGCTATAAAAGAGCTGAGGGAGATCTTTATGTGTTGATATAAAATGATCTCCGAGATATATACAAGATTGATAAAAACACAGGGTCCTGAACAGTGTGTAATGTGTCCAGATACACGTGGGATTGCTGGTGTGCCTCAATATCTCTGGAATGATACAAGGGAACTGGCCATTCTGGCAGCCTCTGGAGAAAGGAGCTGGGTTGTAAGGACAGGGATAAGAGAGAGAGACTCACATTTTCAACCATTTGATTGTATCACTGTATCAATTAACTTGTGTTGTGAAACCAAAGACCATAGCACCACAGGCTGGGCTCAGTGGGCCTTGACTGCAAGCCACTGTCAGAGCTGGATGGTCTGCTGGGTAGGCTCATGTGTCTCTGCCTCCCTGGGGTAAGGCGAGGGCCTAAGAGCAAAAGGCACATACAGAACAAGCAATTTCTTTTGAGACTGACACTCAGATCTGGCATGCTGTCACTTCCACCAATGGCCAAAACAGGTTCCGAAGTTTGGATTGAGAAGCATGTTTTATCCCTAGTGGGAGGAACTTCAAAGGTGCATGGCAAAGGGCACAGATAAAAGAAGGGAGGAAGAACTGGGGCCATTAATTAAATGCGGTAAAGGTACTCGATATATATATTATCTGTCTGGAGATAGATATTATTCAAATGTAAAAAGAGAATACATAGAGGTGCTCACATTAATACCTAATGAGAAGGAATCAATGGGGTGGGAGTGGGGGGAGACAAAACATACCCCAGAAGAGACCATCAGGGCCAGGTGTGATGGCTCATGTGATTCTCCAGTCTCAGCCTCCCAGATAGCTGGGATTACAGGCACCTGCCACCACACCTGGCTAATGTTTGTATTTTTAGTAGAGACAGGGTTCTGCCATGTTGGCCAGGCTGGTCTTGAACTCCTGATCTCCTGACCTCAGGTGATCTGCCCACCTCAGCCTCCCCTTTATATATATACTTTATATATATATCCCCTATTGTCTCTGCCCCTCTAGAGAACCCTGACTAATATATTGCCTAATCCTGGCAGCAGCCCCAGGGAGTAGATGTCCCATTTTATAGGTGGGAAAACTGAGGCTTAAGAGGGAGCGGTGCTTGCTAGAGTCAAACAGTTGGTGAGGGAGAGGCAGGGATTGGTTAGTCCAGGTCAATCTGACTGCAAAACCCATGCTGCTTCCACCATCGCACACAGCCTCCTGAGAGAGGGCGTCCATGGGGCGGGTGAGCCCCAGCCCTGTCCCCCTCACCATGCCACCTCCCTGGACTCAGCTCTATCCTTCCCTGCTCTAATTAGCCTGCTGAGCCTTCAGCCAGTTAGACCATCCTTCTTTGTTTTAAAATGCTTCAGCAGATGAAAGGAAACTTGGCAGCTACCTCTGCACACAGCTTTAAGTGCATATATTGGCCAATCTTTACAGATTTAATTGTCTATAAAATTACTCTGTATGCAATTTCCATATGGATCTTCAGAGCCTTGCACCCTGCATGCTTCTTAACTGGTTCTCACTACCAGGCTGTGACACAGCTCTGAATGGTGTCATGCACTCTGGAGCCCACTGGGTTCAATACAAAGCTGGGCTACCTGCCAGATGTGTGCTTTGAGAGGGGACAAATCATCCCAAGCCTCAGTTTCCTCATCTGGAAAGGGGCATAATCATAGTAACTTGTCAGGAGATTGGGAAAATTCAATGAAATAATGCAGATAAGGTGCTTAGTGCTGTGCTTCATACACACACACACACACACACACACACACACACACACACGTGTCCTAGCTAATTTTTGAGATCTTAACTCATGTTATTCCCCCTCCATTTTCTGGAACACAGTCTCCCCACTATCCTTCCAGCCCTGCCATGCAGTCATGCACCTGTGGATTCAGGACAGGTGATTGAGAAGAAGAAATGACATTCAAGAAACAAGACTTTTGGCTGGTCATGGTGGCTTACACCTGTAATCCCAGAACTTTGGGAGGCCAAGGTGGGCGAATCACCTGAGGTTGGGAGTTCAAGACCAGCCTGGCCAACATGGCCAGAATCCCATCTCTACTAGAAATACAAAAATTAGCCAGGCATGTGGTGGGTGCTTGTCATCCCAACAACTTGGGAGGCTGAGACAGGAGAATCACCTGAACCCAGGAGGGAGGGGTTGCAGTGAGCTGAGATCTTGCCATTGTACTTCAGCGTGAGACTCCATCTCAAGAAAGAAAGAAAAAGAAAGACAAGGAAGGAAGGGAGGGAAGGGAAACAGGGCTTTAAAGCCTCAAAACACAGAGCCCTGATGAACTCCATGTGCAATGTTTATATCTTAAGGAATAGATTGAAAAAAGAATAAGTGAAGATCTGATGCCTCAGCTAGAAACCATCCTCCTGCAGGAAAGAGAAAACAACTGCAGCTAAGATATTAAAAGAAATTCATTGATTCCCATGACTGACAGGGCCATAGGAGACAGCTTTAGAGGTGTTGACCCAGGAGCTCAACAATGTCACTCAATCTCCTCCCAGCTCTCAATAGAGGCTGCTCCAAACCAAGCCTGGATCCCCTTATGGAGACAAGATGGCTGCCAGAGGCTTCCAGGGATGTCCTCAAATAAGAGGTGGAGTCTGGAAATAGCTCCTCCCAGAAACTCCAGCCAACATCATCTCTCATCACATTGGCTCAAACTGGGTCACATGCCCATCTCTGAACCAATCATGGGTCACATAACCATCTCTAAACCAATCAGTGGAGGAATAAGTTAGGCTGATTGGGTAAATCCAATAAGGTCTCATTCCTGGGGATATGGTCTCTCCCCACCAATTGCTGAGGGGCTGCCACGCATAAAGAATACTTCTTTAATTGATTTATCCAAAATATGAATTTTATGCAACAATGAATAGACTGGAAAAAGAATAAACAAAGGACTTCCTAAAAGTTGTCTTATCCCATACTGAATTACTCCTTTCTGAACAATTTTTATGGGACATAGGTCATTCAATAATTATATCTCAAGCAGCCTCCAGGAGAATCTCATAGCCAAAGCAACTATGAAATACGTCATCATCTTTTTTAGAATATGACACCCAGAAAGTGGCACTGCTCTCTTAAAAGGACAGGGCAGCACAGAGCATCAGAGGGCTGTCACCTCCAATAACGATAATACGAGCTAACATTTATGAAGGAGTTACTCTCTGCCAGGTACCGTGTTAGGCATTGAACTCTTTTAACCTCATAATAGCCCTATGAAAGTAAGACCCATTATTAACCCCATTTTATAGATGATGATACAGAGGGACAGACAGTAGAAGTAACGTTCCAAAGATCACACAGCTATTTAGCAGCAGATGAGAATTTGAACCCAGTAAAGCTAGCTCAAGCTTGCTGCTATATGGTCTCTCCTTCTGTGGCACCATGGAAATTCACGTGGGAATTTCACACGGGTGTATTCACTCATTCACTTGACAAACATTTATTGACTATAATTGCCAAGCAATCCCTAAGCCATTTAAAATGTATTCACTCATTCATTCTTCAATACGTGTTTTCTGAATGCCTAGTTTGTATCAAGCACTGTATTTCCTGCCAGGGGACACAGTGGTGGACAATCCTGACCCAGCTCCCAACTTCATGAAGTGCACAGCCTGCAGTCCCTTGCAAATTGTACTAAGATACATCAGTGAAAAGCTCAGGGCTATCATGCACACTGTACAGTGTGCACACTGCACCATGTGCACACTGCACCATGCACCCAACAGTTAGGGTGAGTGAGGGCTGCAATCCACCACCTCAGTCCCCTCATCAAATCCTATGCTCTGATGCTGAGTTGAATCTGTCCAAAAAGAAGCCTTCTTCTGTGACCAAGTTGTGTTTGTGCAAGCAGTGCCCATCCAACTAGCAAAGGGCACTTGCTCTGATTTACACAAGGCACCATATTGTAGAATCTATGACCCTGTGAAAGCTGCTTCCACTCCCACCTTCATCTTACAAGTCAAGGTTCTGGTTTGGTTGGTTGGTTGGTCTCTGGAAGAGCTACTGCTAAATGATGCATCCTGATTCCATTGCCAGTTCAGTGGAGAGTGTTTTATCTGAGCCCAAGAATTTTGCCTGCTGTGTCTTAGCTCCAGTGAGCCAGAGCACTTGCAGAGTGCTGGATGGTGAATGCTTCTTCATGAGGGTGTATGATATGGTTTGGCTGTGTCCCCACCCAAATCTCATCCTCAATGTAGCTTTCATAATTCCTATGTAGTGTGGGAGGAACCCAGTGGGATGGGAGATAATTGGGTCATGGGGGTGGTTTCCTCCATTCTGTTCTCCTGGTAGTGAATAAGTCTCACGAGATCTGATGATTTTATAAGGGGAGGACAGCCCTTTCACTTGGTTCTCTTTTTCTCTCTTGTCTGCTGCCATGTAAGACGTGCCTTTTGCCTTCCACCATGGTTCTGAGGCCTCCCCAGCCATATGTAACTGTGAGTCCATTAAACCTCTTTTTCTTTGTAAATTACCCAGTCTCAAGTATGTCTTTATCTGCTGCATGAAAACAGACTAATACAGTTTGCATCTGAAGATGTTCATCACTCCTCCAGGAGCCTCAGGATGAACCAGAAGCACTGGAGTCCTTGGAGGGAAGAAACTTCCCAGTTAATAGAGTCAAGGGCCCACCAACTAAAAAAATCCAAGTTCTGGCAACATCCACCCCAATCCCAAGTAAAGTCATTGCAGCAGAGACCCAGAATAGAAGCTGATGCAAGCCCTGCCCAGGGATGTGTGGCAAATGCTGTCAACCTGCTATCTGTATCTCCTCTGCCCTCTGTGCCATGGTTATACACACTGGCTCCCAATCTGCTCTCATCCCAACAGCCAGCACATGCAAGTCTTTGCTGGGGGCTGGCCTTCAGGCTGCTGGAACCCCCTTTGCCTGTGCACACAAAGAGCCAGAAGTAGTCAGGAAGCCATGTGAAATCCCTTAGCCAACGGGTGCAGGGGAGTCAATAGTCTGGCTGCCTTTCCCCAGGGTTGGGACAATGAAAAGGTGTCACGTGCCCTGTCACTGGGGCTCCCCTGTAGGACTGAGCCCAAGCTTTGCTCCGCAAGGCATCACTTGATACCACACCCCTGCATAGCCTCCCCTTTCCCTTCTCTTTCTCAGTTCCTCACTCCTCTTTTGATTTTCCCTGGAAATGCTTCCTAATAAAACCTGATGCACAAAATTTCCTCTAAGGGTCTGATTCAGGGGAATCAAATCTAGAATGGGAACTGAAGGGAGTTGGGCTGGTCGCGCATACTGAGTGCCTCTCTCACCAGCTCCTTTCTAAGCCTCCTCCATAATTTCAGGAGACATATGCCAAGCACCACTTGGGGCTGGCCCTGAGCCATTTAAACTCAATCCATTGGCTCTCTCTGGAATCGATCGCTCACATGTTTTTTTCCAGACCTCCATGAAAAATGATTTGCAAAGTCCTCTCTCTCTCTCCCCCCTTCTTTCCCTCTCTCTCCCTCTCTCCCTGGTTAAACTTGGGTAATGGTGTTCAAGGACTCCCTGGGATGTTTCTCTAACTGACAGGTTTATGGGGCAATAGTTGCTGGTGTTATATGTGTCCTCAGATAGGCAGGTCTTTTTATACTGTGTGCGTCCCCATAAAAATGATTGGTTTTAAGTTGTTATTCTAATATTGCTGTGATTGTAACATTGGAGCTGACGGTCTCCAAAGGAGATGAGTATCGAAGTCTGATAAATAGGAGCAGGGCAGTTCCGTTGGTCTTGAGGCAGGAGGACCGGGCTGTTGGGCTGCCACCGCCAGCAGGTAGGGGCTCAACGCCCTTTTTTTTATGTTAGTATAAAGATAACCATTAATATGTGACAGCATCATAAACAATCAAAACTGGCTCTTAGGTTAGATAAAACCAAAAACAGCTCACTGTGGCCTGAGAGGAAGGGAGATGCCAGGGCCCAGAGGAATGCCCCTAGAAAAACATGGGGACAAAGAGAGGGAGAGACAGAGAGGGATGCATGGGTGCAGGGAGCAATAGATATAAAAGAGACGGGGAGAGAGGGCCACGTGACAGGCAGACAGGCGCAGGCGAGAGAGAGGCAGAGAGGGGCACACCGGCAAAGCCCATGACAGACACACACTGAGAGAGACCCACAGACCCACAGAGCCAAAGACCCAGCAGACATGGAGATGAGGAACAGATGACACATCACAAATGAGACCGAGACAGAGGCATGGGAGGAAATAAAGAGACAAGCACAAAAGAGCCACCAGGCTAGGCAGATACACAGACAAAATGACATACCGACTGGAGGCCAGCAATCACAGAAACAGAGAGGACACAGTGAGAAAGACCAATGAAAAGGCAGAGATGGGCAGATGTGGAAAAGAAGGGGGAGGAAGAGAGGAAACAGAGACTGAATCAGGCTGGCAGGCAGTGGATGATGACCCAGCCGGACCAAGCCCACAAAGTCTAGTGGAAGAGTTGGAGCTCGGAAACCAGATGACCTGGTACCATCATGATTTTGCCATTTGCTGGAGGCCAAGGGATGCCAGGCATGTTCTTCGTTAGCCTTTCTGAGCCTCAGTTTTCTCATCTGTAAAATGGGATGACACACAGACATGGCACCAACTTCGGCCCCTGGGTGGTGGTCCTGAGCATCTTGGCATGCCTCTTGTGATAGGAAGCCCCCAGGGTGGTTCCCAGTGACCCCCACCACCTGGGGTTCACGTCCTCACGTGGCATTCTAAGTTTGGGCCAGAGGCAGTGACTGGCTTCTAGCCAATGTCAAATGTGGCAAAAGTGATTGGATGGAAATTCTGAGATTCCATTACAAGCACCTGTGAGTTCCATCTTTCTAGTAGTTTCCATCTCCAGAGCTCTTGGGAAGAGAAAGTTGTGGGCTGCCCTATGGAAAGGCTGGTGGGAGAAGAAAAGCTGTCCCCAGTCAACTGCCATCAAGGACCTGGGCCCTGCCAACCAACAGCCATGTGAGCAACCTTGTGGTGATGCTGCAGCCTGGGATGCCACCTCGATTGCAGCCTCAGGAGAGACCCTCAGCCAGAGACCCCCAATTCCTGACCCACAGACTAAGCTAATGTTTGGTGATTTAAGCCTCTGTTTCAGGATAATTCATTATGCAACAATTAATACCCAATGCAGACTGTGCTTTAGAAGGAGGCAGAGACGAGGCTGGAAGGACAGTGGGGAATGTGTTGCAGAAAAGCTAACCTGCCTTGGACAGGCTGTTACTGCAATCTGGACTGCGAGGACACTGAGGGTGAGGGTTCAAGAGAAAACAAGGAACACGTTATTGAGAAATGGGGACTCTTTTCAGTGACAAAAAGTTCTGCAACACTTTTGGAGAGCAGGAAATGCACCCAAGGAACTGGGCCATAAATACACTGTGGGAAGGTGACCCTGGTGTCCTGTTGCTGCTCATAGGAAAATACAAAAGAGGACCGGGCTTGGTGCCTCACGTCTATAATCCCAGCACTTTGGGAGACCAAGGAGGGTGGATTGCTTGAGGCCAGGAGTTTGAGACCAAACTGGGCAATAAGTGAGACACTTTCTCTACAAAAAATAAAAATTTAGCCAGATGTGGTGGTGCATACCTATAGTCTCAGCTACTCGGGAGGCTGAGGCGAAAGGATCACTTAAGCCAGGAGGTCAAGGCTGCAGTGAGCTATGATCGTGCCACTGCAGTCCAGCATGGGTGACAGCCGGGGATTCTGTCACCAAAAAATAATTATTATTATTATTATTCAAAATAAAAACGAAGAGGGGCCTGAGTGGTCTCCTTTTACACAATGGACCTACCATCTGTATTCATTTCCTATTGCCCTTGTAAGAAATCATCACAAACTCAGTAGCTTAAAACAATACAGATTTATCATCTGACAGTTCCGGAGTCCAGAAGTCTAGCGTAGGTCTCACTAAGCTAAAATCAAAGTATCCTCAGGGCTGTGTTCCTTCTGGAGGCTCTGGGGAACACCTGCTTCTTCCATTGCATCGCCTGAATTCTACTGGCCAAAACACATCCACGACCCAACCTGACATCAAGGGAGGAGTGTGAATATTTTCTTAACAACTCTAATCCACCGAGTGCTCAGTCCCCTGAGTGCTTTAGTTCCCCGAGTGCTCCTCAATCCTTAGTTATTCTCTCCCACTCCAGAGGCTGGGCTCTTATGCCAGGGTGTCCCTTCCTGAAGCAGTCATTTCCCTCCTGCTCAACGGTAATAAAAGTTAACACTGGCCAGGTGCTGTGGCTCACATCTGTGATCTCAGCACTTTGGAAGGCTGAGGTGGACGGATCACGAGGTCAAGAGATTAAGACCATCCTGGCCAACATGGTGAAACCCCATCTCTACTAAAAATACAAAAATGAGCTGGGCATGGTGGCGCTTGCCTGTAGTCCCAGCTACTCAGGAGGCTGAGGCAGAGGAATTGCTTGAACCTGGAGGCAGAGGTTGCAGTGAGCCAAGATCACGCCACTGCACTCCAGCCTGGGCAGCAGAGCGAGACTCCACCTCAAAAAAAAAAAAAGTTAATACTTAAGCATTTACCAGTTGTTAAGTGATTTACATACGTTACCTCCTTTAATCCTTAGAACAATTCTAGGACAATTGCTTTTCTCCATTTTACAGATGAGGAAACTGAGTTCGGAGAGGCAAGATAATTTACCCAAGATAACACACAGGTAGTATCACAGCCAGGACTGCAACCCAGAAGCGCAGACTCCAGGTCCTGGAATATTAATCAGTTGTAATCTTCTGCTTCCCCTGATCCGATGCAATGTATGATTTTAGACACAGGATTTACTATGACCAGTGCACGGCCTTAACTGCAAGTTGTCTGGGTCCTTCAAGTTCTGAACGAAGAATTTCACAAAACACACAAAGTAGCAGGGGAATTAGCAGGAATGAAAAGCAGTGAAAGCAGGGATGCCTTAAAGTGACAAAGCACTCCACAGGGTGGGGTGGACCCCAGCAAGTGGTTACAAAGTTTTCTGGGTTTTAAGTACTTAGTTTGAGGTTCTAATCAGCTACCCCTTATCTAGATGAAGAAATCGGCCTGTGGCTAATTAAAGGCTGCAGTGAATTGACTTCCTAGGCAGATGAAGGGATGGTCCCTGGGTGGTCCCCAAGTCACTCTCCTTTCCAGGGCTGCAGGGAGAGTAGCCTTTGATACTTTGTTGCTTAGGGAAGGGAGATGGGGTTTTCCCTTTTTAGCTTTAGGAAGTTGGCATTAATTGGCCTCAGGTTCCCTACTCCCAGACCCAGGTGTTCTCCTTTGGATCCAGCTTTGGGATGTCGGCGAGAATTGGCCTCAGATTCCCTGCACCGGAAGACCTTGGTGTTTTCTCCTGCCTCACTTACCTCCAAGGATCCAGGGTCTACAACATTCTACGGTAGGTGTCTGGGAAGAAGCATGGGTTTTATTCCACCGGATAAGTATATTCAAATTGAAGCCGCCTTTGCAAAATTATGACTGAGACAGTGAAAGAGATCTAATTTAATCAGCTCCATCTTGCTTCTAACCTCCAAGCTGTCCTTGTTCGTTCCTGGTCATAGGCCAAACTAACTTTGGGAGAAACTTAGTTTATAGTTCATAGTTTAAAACAAAGATGATAATTGCCCTGTCCCAAAGCAGACCTCCTTGTCTGGGGACTAGACTGCCTTTGTAGGACAAACATTAGCCACAAGATTAGAAATCATGGCTTAGGAGTCATGCAGCTGGAGATGATAAGATCCTGACCCTTTCTAAACTGCTCCTAAGATCAGTGCTTGAGATATTTTGCAGACCCTGCACTTGATGGATCAGCTGGCACCACCCAGGTCAATAAACTACCCAGGAACTGACTCAGGGCAAGAAGACAGCTTTGACTCCCTATGATCTCATCCCTGACCAATCAGCACTCCTGGCTGACTGGCTTCTTCCCACCCACCAAGTTGTCCTTAAAAACTCTGCTCCCCAAATGTTCTGAGGGACAGATTTGAGTAATAATAAACCAGTCTCCTGCACAGCCAGCTCTGTGTGAATTACTCCCTCTCTATTGCAATTCCCCTGTCTTGATAAATCAGCTCTTTCTAGGCAGCAGGCAAGGTGAATCCATTGGGTGGTTACAAAATGACTTCGCATCCCTGCCCCTGGGTTTCCTCATCTGTGAAATGGGGACACTAATGCTATTCCTTATATAAATGTTATGAAGATTCAAGGTAATGTATCCTACCACACAGCTGGCACATGGCAAGCCCTCAACAGTGAGTAGCTTTTCTCTTACTGAAAATAGTGGCCCACAGGGAGTATGCACAAATGAGGTAAAGCTCTTTCCCAGGATCACCACCTGTGTCTACTGCATATCACACTCTCCACCCCACCTCCTCTCCAAAAAAAGATCACAGCTGATCCACAGCCAGACATGATTGTGTCAGCAGTCAACAGTGCACACTTTCTAAGCGCCATAATCTGTTATGTTGACAGAGAAACAGCCCGTAGAGTGTTTCAAGCCCATTTGGCAAATGCAATTAATTTCTCCAGCATTAAATTGTCTTTTCCTAATTGTCCATACAGATGCCCAGGCAGAAGGAGAGGGGAACAGAATGACAAGACTATTAATGTCACACTGCCAGTGGCAGGCTATTTTGGGGTCCATGTGAAGCTGTCCAGCCACTACAGTGGAAACCAGATTTATGTCCATTATGGAACCTCTCAGGCTGAGGAAATGCCCCAGGGTCCCTCACATGCATGGGTGTGTCTGAGGTGACACTAGGATGCAGCTACCTTACCTGTGAACTGTTCTCTGAGCTTGGTGCTGCATCTGCAGGGAGATGTTAGATTCTAGGGCTGTGCCTCACTCCTCCAAGCCTCAGGTCTTCACTTTACAGGCACATTTCCAGTGGAGGCTGAGAGCCAGGCCTGACATTTCTCCAGTGGGAAGAGTCTTGCTACCCCTTATTGAGCATCATATGTGCCTCTAGGGTACCATGACAGCTGACACCACAGGGCCCCAGCATCTCTAAACCCCAGCCTGCTATACCCAGCTGTGCTTCTCTCTAAGTTCCCACCTAGGCTTCTCTACTGCCACCTCCCTAGCCATTCCCTGACCCTCTCAACATAGCGACACCCTGAGATGCTTATGACTCCCAAAACCAGCAACCCTGCCCCAGCTGACAGGCCCCCTTCCTGAAAACAGTCCCTCTATCCATCACCATATTATACCACATGACTCTATTTTTTATTTTTTATTTTTTTTT